>WNWK01000961.1:162330-179719 GCA_009830355.1 Cherax destructor
GAAATGGAAGGGGGAGCAACTATCGGGGAGTCTATAGACTGTACTAAAGTAGAGGACGAGGAGATAGAATAGGAAACTGTCGTAGGGACTTGGGAGGGGACAGGGGATGAAGGTATTGTATGAGAAGGATGAACCTCCACACACGTTACAGAACTAGTCGGAGGCGAAGAACCTGGCAGTAGGGATTTTTTGCCGGGCTTATAAGAGGGGGAGGGGCGCTGAGGTTTAGGTGAAGGACGAGTAGACTCCGAACTGTGCGAGTAAATAGAGGAAGGAGTGGATAGTATGGGAAGCCGAGGTAGGGACCTCGGAGCCAAGAACATCAAAAGGATTCGAGACAGGGGTGACTGAGGATGAGGCGACCACAGAGGAAGCCGTGGAAGTTGGGACCCCAGAAGCAGGGCGACGTTTAGCAATGCGAGAATAGGAAATATGGGAAAGTTTCCCCTTGAAGGCGAAGATGAGAGAGAGCCATAGCATATGAGAAGCCTTCCGCCTCTTTGAGACAACGGATTTCCCGCTCATTCAGGTAAACCTGAACCATGGTCGTCAGCACCACAGACTGGGCATTCGGCCATGGACCTGCAATATTTTGCTGGATGACCAAAACGCCAGCAGTTTCTACACTGCTGTGGTGTAGGGGTCACCTTTCGAACTTTTAAACGTTGACCTGCAATGTAGACCGAAGGTGGCAGTTCTCGGCAGTAAAACGAGCTATATTGCAAAGATAATGTCTTCGCTTATTGGCAGAGAGGACAAAAGTGTCAACTTTAAGGATAGGGAGTTCTTGGAGCTCAAGCTCCTCGAAAATGTCATCACCACATGTCTGGAAATTCCGTTGGACAATGGTGGGGCAAAATGACAGAACCACAACAAGAATTGAGGGAATGGTGCTTGTCAATAGTAACATTAGTAGTATCAATGGTTGTAAGAAGAGAAAGATGCGAGCTTGGCCAGCATTCTGGACCGTGATGATGCGAGTGCCGCTCTTAAGAGCGTGAAATGAGATATCTTTACCAACATGGCGTAGCAGAGCCTTACCAATACTATGGTCTGAAAGATAGGTATTAGGAGAAGTCGGTCGCAGAGTAAACTTTGTCCATTGAGTAGTTTGAAACAGTTTAAGGGGAGTGCGTGACGAGCTTGTCGTTTCTGAGAGGAACGAGAAGAAAGTGTCGAATCGTCATGTGTAGGTCTTGGTCGTTTGGGTGTGGGACCAGGGGTGGTCCGATGTGAGACGAGCGAGCGATTCGAAAATTGCCGCACCGTCGAGGGAGAAGCCGGAATCAAGGTCAGAGAAGAGCGAAGGTCAGATGGGATATGGCAGGGTAATAAGATTCAGTCAGAGGAAGACTACAAAGCCTCTTCACCATGACAAGAAGTCCCCCCCTCCCCTTAAAGAGAACATCTTCAAACAAGACTTGTGGGTTTAGCACACTTTAATAAGTGCCTTCAGGTCCTCTCTGCCAGTGCTGAATGACCCACGTGTACCGTTTTGAGCACTTAGTAGCGTCCCTGTTACTACTCCTTCCTTGCCATCAATGTTGTACTTTAATAAAAGTAGTTGCTCAGTATTCAAATAGGAATCCAAGGTCGATTATCATAAGCACTAAATCCACAAGGGTCATACAGTGCTGAATGCAAGGTCATGTATGGTATTCTTTAAACAAAGGGCAGGTGTTTAAAGTGGTCATGCCCCCACATCTCTGGTAAGAATGCAGTCTGCCACCAGTTTTGGGTCTGTTAACTCCACATAGAAGCATCTCAATGGTGGCAGACATAGGACAGCAAGACATGGATTAAGACTGCCATGGAGCAATGATTATCTTTTTTTTTTTTAAAGGTTAATAAAACTTTATTGGATGCTGCAACAATTATTGAAGAGCTTTACATTAACATCTCAAAAAAAAAAAAAAAAATTATATAATGGCGACAAAGTAATCAGTGGCAGCCGCCTTAAAGTTCATTCTATATGCAAATCATGAGTTAGTGGAATATATTTATGCTCCCATGCCATTAAAGACAATCTGATATAGGGTAACAACTCCATCTTTATAAACAATATTCTATTCCTCTAACATTAACCTCGCCCTTTTCCTGTGTGAAAAATTAAAAATGCATCCTGACGGTTTTAATATATTTTTAAAGCATGATAATTTTGACTTTAGTAAAAAATATAATTTATATTCATTTACAGCTGTGAATATCACGAGGACAAGATTTACAAGTCACTGTCACCTAATTAACCTGCCTTTTACCAATATATTTAAAAAAAAAAAAATATGGGAGTAGGGAAGGGGGAAGGGGCACCAATCCTCACCATCATACTTTTGGTAAGTACAGCACATTCTAAACAGAAGTAAAAAAAAAAAAAATAAGTTGCTTCAGTGCCATCCCAATGAAATCTTTAAATCAGGATTATGATTATTAATAAAGTGTGTGTGTGTTCTACACTCCATTTTTATCACAAATAGGCAAGGGGATATAACCAGATGAATGAAGTAGAAGTAATCAAACAGGAAATAAAAAAAAAATATTCTGCCACACATTTATCTATTATCTCCCCTTACCACTCACAATCACAGTTTCACGTTTAGTCGTCGAAAAATTTGTCAAGCCGCCACACCACAATGTGCAAAATTGAGGGATTTCAGCATAATTACAAATACCAAAGCCTTTAATGTGGCTCGACATTTTTTTTCTGCTTTAAAACCTCAATGTCACAAAAATATCATCCACTGCCACAGTAACTAGATATCTCAGAAGAGCAAGAATTCTTAGACAAGATTTAATCCACCGATATAATAATTCACATTATACAAGAACCCACAAGCTGTATACATTTTTATTAAACAAGCTTTTGTTGTCATATTTACTACTTGCAAGAGGCCCAAACACCAAATAACAAGTTTTACACAGTAAATGCAAGTAATGAAATAAAGTCATATTTAGCATTGTATGCAGAGAAATACTACACATTTCCCCATTAGAAAAAAATCAAAATGTTATATATGTACTTATATGATGCAGGCATAATACTGGCTAAAAAGCTTTAGTGTGATAAATAGCTACAAGGCCAGAGTATCATCTACACCTGTGGCTTAGTAATTTTTAATATGAATTATATTACAAAATTTAGAACATACTTTTATACTAGGTAACCTTATTTCATCTAACATTCATTATATAGGACTACTATCTGCTACCCAAGAAGTTAGGATTACTCCTTAATAGTGAACATCAGAACTTTAATGAAGGGTCTAAGTTTTAAATTTTTAACTACAAAAAAGTTTCCCAGCATTGAACAAAACATTACCATTAGCCTCAGTCAAAGAACGAAGTTTATTTTGTGTTTGTGCAAATTAAATTTTAATTTTATGGTTCAAAGACAACTTCTAGAGGCTTATCCATGACTTTACCAAATGATTAAGCATTCAATACAACCACACAGTCAATAGCAATTAAAAAAATATAAAGAAAGTAAGATCCACTTTTAATGTAATCAAAGAACAATGCAACAAAATGAAATACTAACCTTACAAGCTTTGGGGGGTAGGTAAATAATGTATTATGTAGAGAAATTCAAATGATGTCAGGGCCTGGATTAATTATGCAAATCAGGAATGCATACCTCTATACAGCACTATTAAAATTAAGATCTCTTATAATTTCAAGAAAACATTTTTACTTTGGGGGAAGGGGGGGGGGAGTATTCCTGATGACCATTAGCCCTTAAATGAAGTCCTCAGGTTTACAAGTTGTCAATGTCTAAGTCACTGTCATCATCATCATCCTCATCCTCATCCTCTTCCCCAGGACCAACAATTTTGGGAGCTTCTGCTACAATTGGTTTTGTATCTCCTGCAATCTTAGCCTCTTGTTCTTTTAGAGATTGGCTCAATGCACGAGGATCAAACTGGAACAGTAGGGAAAATTATTGTAATTAGATACCCTAGTAAATGGTTAGTTAAAACTAACAAAATATAGGAATTACAAACACACAGCACATTCCAAATCTAAGTAGCATTAAGGAATCTCAACAGTCATTCAGGGCCCTTTATCAACATGTGCTAGATCCATCTTTATGGAGCAACTACATGAAAGCCATACCTGAAATAGCATGTTATGCTGAAGTGGAGAAGCGTATAACAAAGCTTGTTCCTCAGCTAAGGGGCATAAGGTACAAGAAGCTAACATTGGCAGACAAAAGAATCAGGGGAGATCAACATTTAAAATTCTCTGTTAATTGATAGGGTAGACAGGCTGTTTGAGAGGCAGGAAAATAGCTGGAAGTTAAAGATAAAGGCAAGCCACAGGATGGTATTTTTTCAGTCTCAATAGTGGTTGGGACATAGCATGATCTTTAACCCTTTCAGGGTGGGTCCCATAGTTTTACACCACGAGCTCAGTTAAGCTATGAGTGGTAAATTTGGGCCTAGATATGAGAATGTGTGGTAAGTGTGCACCATATATATATATATATATATATATATATATATATATATATATATTCTAGGTAGTAGGTTGGTAGACAGCAACCGCCCAGGGAGTACTACCGTCCTGCCAAGTGAGTAAAACGAAAGCCTGTATTTGTTTTACATGATGGTAGGATTGCTGGTGTCTTTTTTTTCTGTCTCATAAACATGCAAGATTTCAGGTATGTCTTGTTACTTCTACTTACACTTAGGTCACACTACACATTCATGTACAAGCATATGTATATACACACACCCCTCTGGGTTTTCTTCTATTTTCTTACTAGTTCTTGTTCTTATTTCCTCTTATCTCCATGGGGAAGTGGAACAGAATTCTTCCTCCGTAAGCCATGCGTGTCGTAAGAGGCGACTAAATGCCGGGTGCAAGGGGCTAGTAACCCCTTCTCCTGTATATATTACTAAATGTAAAAGGGAAAACTTTCGTTTTCATTTTGGGCCACCCGCTTCGGTGGGAAACGGCCGACGTGTTGAAAGAAAGATATATATATATATATAAATATATTTTTTTTTTTTTTTTTTTCCAACAAGTCGGCCGTCTCCCACCGAGGCAGGGTGACCCAAAAAGAAAGAAAATCCCCAAAAGAAAATACTTTCATCATCATTCAACACTTTCACCACACTCATACATAATCACTGTCTTTGCAGAGGAGCTCAGATACAACAGCTGAGAAAAGTCCCTCCCAGCTGTCACTATCTCAGACCCCTCCTTTAAAGTGCAGGCATTGTACTTCCCATTTCCAGGACTCAAGTCCAATTAAATCAATTAACTGGTTTCCTGAATCCCTTCACAAAATGTTACCCTGCTCACACTCCAACAGATCGTCATGTCCCAAAACCATTCGTCTCCATTCACTCCTATCTAACACGCTCACAAATGCTTGCTGGAAGTCCAAGCCCTCGCCCACAAAACCTCCTTTACCCCTTCCTCCAACCTTTTCTAGGACGACCCCTACCCCGCCTTCCTTCCCTACAGATTTATACGCTCTCCAAGTCATTCTACTTTGATCCATTCTCTCTAAATGACCAAACCACCTCAACAACCCTCTTCAGCCCTCTGACAAATACTTTTAGTAACTCCACACCTTCTCCTAATTTCCACATTCCGAATTTTCTGCATAATATTTACACCACACATTGCCCTTAGACAAGACATCTCCACTGCCTCCAGCCTCCTCTCGCTGCAGCATTTACAACCCATGCTTCACACCCATATAAGAGTGTTGGTACCACTATACTTTCGACATTCCCTTCTTTGCCTCCATGGATAACGTTCTTTGTCTCCACAGATACCTCAATGCACCACTCACCATTTTTCCTTCATCAATTCTATGGTTAACCTCATCCTTCATAAACCCATCCGCTGACACGTCAACTCCCAAATATCTGAAAACATTTACTTCTTCCATAATCCCTCTCTCCAATGTGATATCCAATTTTTCTTTATTTAAATAGTTTGATACCCTCATCACCTTACTCTTATCTATGTTCACTTTTAACTTTCTACCTTTACACACTCTCCCAAACTCGTCCACTAACCTTTGCAACTTTTCTTTAGAATCTCCCATAAGCACAGTATCATCAGCAAAAAGTAACTGTGTCAACTCCCATTTTGCATTTAATTCCCCATAATTTAATCCCACCCTCTCCCCAACACCCTAGCATTTACTTCTTTTACAACCCCATCTATAAATATATTAAACAACCATGGTGACATTACACATCCCTGTCTAAGACCTACTTTTACCGGAAGTAATCTCCCTCTCTCCTACACACCCTAACCTGAGCCTCACTATCCTCATAAAAACTCTTTACAGCCTTCAGTAACTTACTACCTATTCCATACACTTGCAACATTTGCCACATTGCTCCCCTATCCACTCTATCATATGCCTTTTCTAAATCCATAAATGCAATAAAAACTTCTCTACCTTTATCTAAATACTGTTCACATATATGCTTCACTGTAAACACTTGATCTACACATCCCCTACCCACTCTAAAGCCTCCTTGCTCATCTGCAATCCTAGTCCATAATGAAAAGACTGGTTTACAAGTGACTTTGCAGTGTACCATTGTATGATTTTTATGGTTGTATTCTTAGTTTCTTTATCTCATTTGATAGAATGAAAGATATATTACAGAAATAAGAGATGATTTTGATTGGTATCTGGACTGAAAGTAGCTTGAAATTGAACTCAAAGTAGCAGAAATGTTTAATTTTTGCTGATATTCCAGAGTACACAAATGACATTACTCTCCCAATACATGTCCAACTTGCCAGTCTAATATGCATTTAGGATTGCACAGACATTTATACAATTACAATACAGTAGTTTGCAAAACTTACGGAATTACGCTCTCGCAAAGTTAGTGGTCTTGGCAATGTTTATGCATCGGCCATTTTGCCGACTGAGCCCTATTTTCGGCCAATTCCAGTCGACCAAACTATTTCATGAACTCCATTTGTTCTATCGATTGAGCACAAGAAACCGCCCATTTACCAATTTCAACTACCCAAAAAAAGTTCAGAAATTTGTAATTTGGCCAATTTCATACATAATTCAAGCAAGGCCAATTTCAAAATAGGGTCCAGAATTAACAATACAAACATTCCTAGGACTAAAATAGTTTTCTCTGTTCATTAATCATGTCTTCAGGCCCCTCTTATATTACACTTTCTTTCTATTTTGAATTTTTATTCACACAAAAAAATAGAAGATTCTGTTATGCAGACTACTGCATTATGTGAAAATGGTATAAATAATATCGGCACATTTGTGAAAGCACATTAGACCCACCAGTTGATGTGTATTAGACACATGACGTGATTTGTTTACTCTTGAACATCGGCAAATATCGAACATTTCTGCTACTTTGAGATCAATTTCAAGGTACGTACTTTTAGTCCATAAACCATTCAAAATCATCAATTTCTGTAATATATCTTCCATTCTATCAAACGAGACCAAGAAAACGAAAATACAATCATAAATACCATACGCAAATACACCACAAAGTCGGTGTTTTAAACCAAAAACTAAGTTTTTTTTCTCATTATGCACTGCAGGATTTTTTTTTGTACTGTGCACACTGAGCACTGACCCATTCTCTCATATATAGGTTTACCAGCTTTCTACCGCAAGATTTGAAGCCACTAGAATTTTGGCATATACGGGACCGACACTGGTTTGCAAGCTGTAACAAAAAAAGGCACAATACCATGACTAGAACACAAATAACCTTCATATAGAAGAGCTTACGATGACGTTTCGGTCCGACTTGGACCATTTACAAAGTCACGCTAACAAAAAGAAGGGAGGGAGCGAGTTTATATAGGCAGCCGACATGGGAGGGAACAAGAGAAAGTGGTGGAGGAGTAATAGTGGTAGTAGTAGTCATGTCAGAGATCACAGTCATCCTATCGATTGGTCTTCTGCTAAAACTGTTTACCCTACGTCCAACTTTGTCATCTTGTTGAATCCTCCCTTATACACAACTTTCCTCGCATGAATCAGAGTCCTGGCTTTGTCTGTTGATGCTTTCCTTTCCCATTACATTGTTAAATGCTCCAAACTTCTGAACACCCATGACTTACCCAATTCTTTTTTCCATTCTCCCTCTTCCCCTTTACTCTTTTTTCTTTCTTTTGCCTTGATTATGCGATTCATTATTATTTTTTACCCCCCCCTGTGTTCTTGCCCCTACCCTATGTGGGCCACTAGCTTCCTTGCAGTGCTCCTCTTAGTATATTACTGACTACAACCACTTTCTCTTGTTCCCGCCTCTGTCGGCTGCCTATATAAACTCACTCCCTCCCTCCCTTCTTTTTGTTAGTGACTTTGTAAATGGTCCAAGTCGGACCGAAACGTCGTTGTAAGCTCCTCTCTTCTATATGCGGGTTATTTGTGCAAGCCATAATATTATGGGACCAATAGTGAAAGGGTTAAGATCATGAGTCTTCACCCTGAAAGGGTTACGTGGTGGAGGTAGGCTCCATACATAGTAATAAGAACAGGTATAACAGAACAAGGCTAAGAGGGAGTGAATCTAGCAAGTTGAAAGGCAGGGCCAGATGAGAATAGACCTCTGCAAACACACACGCACAGCTGTATGCTCAAGCCCCTACTAAAACTAAAGTATTAAAGGTTCTAAAGCATAGTCTTGCAGTGTTCCTTACCTCAACATCGTCTTCCTCCTCTTCAGTGGTTTCCTCCTCTTCAGCTTCCTGCAGCCATTTCAAGAAGGGCTGAGCTTTGGCATGAATCTCTGCAGCAGTTTCCTTTGTCACATATTTCTTTGAAACCTTCTTTCCCCAGTCTAGTAACACCTCTTCTTCAACAATATCATGATCATACATTGCCTAAAATTAAAAATACAACATTAAAAGCCTTGAAGACCATATTTTAGTGTAATTTCTTTTTTCCAACACGTTTGCTGTTTCCCACTGAGGCAAGGTGACCCAAAAGAAACTTTCACCATCATTCACATAATAAAGCAACATTTATGGTACTGAAACTACATGCCCAAGGCAAAATTTTACAAATGTTAGCTTTCCACCTATTCCTTACACTAAGATGTCTCTTCTATACAACCCATGTTATACTTTTAAATTTATAAATGCAACATTCCCTTTAAGCATAATACTGGTCACTTAATTTTAACGATTTCTTCACATCACTATGATTTAAAAAATTGAAGATATATATATAGGAAGAGTAAAGCAAGATATGCAACCTGGGAAGCTGTCAGTTCATGACAGGACAAAAATACTAAGTTCACAAACATCTAGTCTTTGTCAAAAGTAATTTCTGTACTGGTCTTGACCCATTTAACTTGTGCATCCATTAACACAGGTGTAAAACAAATGCATGCTACAAATATACTTGCCTTTAAAATCATGGGAACCTTGGGAAGCAACAGATCCTTATTTAGTTCAATCAGTTTCTCAACGGCACCAATGAAGTACTTTTGACTCTTGGGATTTCCATGGGTAAAGAGGAGGAGGAGGATTCGATACTGAGGAATCTGAAATTAGTTAATGAATTTATAGTAAAAGTAAAATTTAGAAAATTGCAGGGATCAACAGGCTATCTAGTTCTGACAACGTGCTTTATGTAATTTATACCAAGAATTTAAACTATTCATATATAATAATAAATTACATTAAAAACTTGCTAGAGGCCACTTGAAAGCATATGCTAACTAAAAGCACTTCATTAGCTACATGATCCAGAAAGTTATCCCTATTCAGCAAGCCTATCCCTGCCTCTCAATTGGACAGGTTTTTAATGCAGCTAAATATCTGCATACAATTTTAGAGCCAATCAAAAGCATACACAAATTTCATGAAAAATAAACCAATTTCTTCAATAAAAATTATACTAGTAACAGTCTAAAATTCAAATTTTTCACCAAGTTGTCCTAATATACTTTGAAGATTTCTGATTAAAAAATACCTAGTCTTTTCTTTCATTATTATAACATAGGGCTAAAGAGACTACAGAATTAAAGGAAGGCTGTGGGGATATAGGTATAAATCTTTAAGGAGTTAGTCAATATTAGCTTTTATAGTTGAAGTCAATCAAATAATTACTAAATTTAAAACCTTTGTTGCATTCAAGTGATAGGAGTTTATGGTTCAAAGCTAACCGGACAAATCATTCACAAATTATAACATGAAAATCATTTCAATTCTAAATTTAGTAAAGTACACTAATATTTTAGGTTTCAAGCATTCATTAGAGGTGCACTAGTTATTGACCTGAAACCAAACTGTCCAAAAAGAAATTAAAATCAAAATTCACAGCACCTAAAACCAACGAGGTTCCTCCAAACAAAGTCCATCATTATTGAAAGTTTGAAGGTAATCAGAACTGGCATTGTAGTTACTGCTCAGATTAACATTTCTATTTTTCTTTTTAACAGTTGGTAAATTTCCATATTTGCATTTAGTGTTCCAGCAATTCCACAAGGTGCAGAAGCCATAACCCTTTCATCATCATCCACATAAATTAACGTCATTGATGTCAGTGTCACTCAAGTAGATATGTTTTAAGCACAGCTCCCTCAAATATGCATCGAGTGGTAAATTTTGGCCTAGACAAGAGTCTGCAGTGCACGATGAAAAATAGTAAACCTCTGAATTGTTTAAAACCAAGGCCTTTTCTAGGGTGGTTTTTATGGTTTTATCAATCAACAGAATGGGAACTTATTTGGTTGACTTTGGACCAAAAGTGGCTTTAAAGAGGGCTCAAATTAGTTCAAATTTGTTTTTTTTAGCAATTTTCCCTCAAGAAGGGTAGGGCCCTTTTCCTACAAGCTTACCCTTTTAAAAGTACTGTAAACACTGCCTCCACATTCCCTGCCCTTCCTAACTCTGTTTCCCTCCAATCCTTCCTGTTTTTTTTTTTTACCATACACATCACCAGGTATATTCAACAGATTTCCCTGGTGCTTGCTTTGTCAACCAGGCCATTTCTACTGGCAGCTCACTGGGACAAATACCCATCACAGCCTGGTGCATCTGTCACCAAGGTTGACAGGTTTTCCTAAAGAAGTGTTCACACTTGTTCTGGCAGTATTTCTGATATCTGATATGTTAAATATTCTAGGCCAATGGAGGTTGAAGTGTTCTCATTGTGCCCATAGTACCCTTTATTTTACACATCCATCTCACTACAGTTTAAATGTTTATTGGGTCTGTAGGTAGTAAATGATCATATGATTTCTCCTGCCTTGAAAGGGGCTGATAACACTGAGCAGCACTCTTAGGAAAGAACTCAAGCAATTTTGTATCACCACAGGCAAGCTGAAATTTATCACTATCTACCACTATTCTTTTCCTAGTTTCTGCAACACTTAATGCCAGCCATCTCCCACCGAGGCAGGGTGACCCAAAAAAAAACTTTTACCATCATTCACGCTATCACTGTCTTGCCAGAGGCACCAAGATACAAGTTTAGATGTTCTGCCAAACAGCAAATATTCCAAACACCTCCTTTAGTGCAGGCATTGTACTTCCCACCTCCAGGACTCAAATCTGTAACTGATTACCCCGGAATCCCTTCACAAAATATTACCCTTCTCACACTCCAACAGCTTGTCAGGACCCAAAAACCAATCATCTCCACTTACTCTTACCTAATACATTCTCACATGCCTGCTGTGTGTACAAGCCCCCTTGCACACAAAACCTCCTTTATCTCACTCTCCATCCTTTCCTATGATGACCCTCCCCCCCACCTGGCCTTCCCTCCACTAGATTCATATGCCCTCCAAGTCATCCTATTTTGCTCCACCCTCTCTAAATGACAAAACACCTCAGCCCTCTGGGTAATACTTTTATTAACTCCACACCTCCTTTTAATCTCCAAACTATGAATTCTCTGCATAATAATAAACTTATTTTTTTTTTTTATTAACACATCGGCCGATTCCCACCAAGGCAGGGTGGCCCGAAAAGAAAAACTTTCATCATCATTCACTCCATCACTGTTCTTGCCAGAAGGGTGCTTTACCTACAGTTATAAAACTGCAACATTTACACCTCCTTCAGAGTGCCGGCACTGTACTTCCCATCTCCAGAACTCAAGTCCGGCCTGCCGGTTTCCTGAATCCTTCATAAATGTTATTTTGCTCACACTCCAACAGCACGTCAAGTATTAAAACCATATGCCTCCATTCACTCCTATCAAATACGCTCACACATGCTTGCTGGAAGTCCAAGCCCTCGCACACAAAAACTTCCTTTAACCCTCCCTCCAACCTTTCCTAGGGCGACCCCTACCCCGCCTTCCCTCCACTACAGATTTATACACTCCGAAGTCACTCTGTCTCTCCATTCTCTCTACATGTCCAAACCACCTCAACAACCCCTCCTCAGCTCCTGGACAATCGTTTGGTAATCCCGCACTCCTCCTAATTTCCAAACTCCGAATTCTCTGCATTATATTCACACCACACATTGACCTCAGACATGACATCTCCACTGCCTCCAGCCTTCTCCTCGTTGCAACATTCATCACCCATGCTTCACACCCATATAAGAGCGTTGGTATAACTATACTCTCATACATTCCTCTTTACTTCCATGGACAAGGTTCTTTGTCTCCACAGACTCAAGTGCTCCACTCACCCTTTCCCTCATCAATTTATGATTCACCTCATCCTTCATAGACCCATCCGCGACATGTCCACTCCCAAATATCTGAATACATTCACCTCCTCCATACTCTCCCTCCAATCTGATATCCAATCTTTCGTCACTATTCTTTTGTTATCCTCATCACCTTACTCTTTCCTATATTCACTTTCAATTTTCTTCTTTTACACACCCTACCAAATTCATCCACCAACCTCTGCAGCTTCTCTTCAGAATCTCCCAAAAGCACAGTGTCATCAGCAAAAGCAACTGTGATAACTCCCACTTTGTATTTGCTTCTTTATCTTTTAGCCCAACACCTCTTGCCAAGACCCGCATTCACTTCTCTTACAACCCCATCTATAAATATATTGAACAACCACGGTGACATCACACATCCTTGTCTAAGGCCCACTTTTACTGGGAAATAGTCCCCTTCCCTCCTACACACACTAACCTGAGCCTCACTATCCTCATAAAAACTCTTCACTGCTTTCAGTAACCTTCCTCCTATTCCATACACCTGCAACATCTGCCACATTGCCCCCTATCTACCCTATCATCGCCTTTTCCAAATCCATAAATGCCACAAAAACATCTTTACCCTTATCCAAATACTGTTCACCTATATGTTTCACTGTAAACACTTGGTCTACACACCCCCTACCTTTCCTAAAGCCCCCATAATAAACTTAGTGTACTGTAAATGATAGATTAGCTTAATTCACCCAGGTCTCGCATTCCTTTCATTTTACTAGGAGGTCCTGCATTTTGTACAAGTGACCCTTTCGAGCTCATTCTCTCCATGTCTGAGCAGTTGGAATTATCATTGAACATGTTATTGTCTACAGCCTACTGAAAGACTGCTTTTATTCTCTAGCAATTACCCCCATATCTGTCTCCAACGAATGTAACTAATGCTCTTTTTGTTCCTTCAATGAATGATTTCAAGCTGTAGCTAGTATTTATGTATGACAACAAGTTTAAGTAAAACAATTAGATCATGACCTGGGGGGACCAATCTTTAGTCACCTTTATTCAAAGGAACTATGCATGCCCTCGGCTCATCCTGCATATATTGAACAAATACACCTACCACTCCAAAGCATTTCAGTTCCAGCTGCTTTACCTTCATTCCACCCACTTCCTCCATTTTTTTTCTGACTTCCTTACTTCTACCCAGTCAATGAAACCATCTTCATTTAATTACATTTAGAAATGAAATCTTTAAACATCTCCACCTCCCCACTAACATTATCCCCTCATTCTTAACTACCAAATCCATTTGTTCTCAGGTTCTCCCTTCATTATGTACTCCCTCACTACTTAATTAACCCTCTATATACTTTGCCTTCCACGTTTTTACACTAAAATTCTGAATGGTAACTTTCTCCCTGATCCTCTTTACTACATCACACCCACTTCTATAACCACTGCAAACCTATGCTGCACACTAGTACCAACTTAAAATGATCAATATACCAACAAAATTGTTAAATTTTTATAGATATTACTAAAAAATCCACAGTAGTATTATATATTCAAAATTACCTGTTTAATAATGTTGTCATCCAGCAACAACTCCACCAGGACCATGACTGCCTTATTTTCTTTAATCTCTAATCTCTCAGCTTCTCCAGCAATTTCCTTGAAGACTAATACTTCTGCTCCAGGTTTTAAAGAACCATCATCAACCTTTGCCTGAAAATTTATTTGAAGTTATAACGAAAACATCAGAATCCTAACTTTTGTACTGTAGATATGGCCTGATACTAGGCACCAGGAACAGTTGAACCTGCAGTACAATGCACTGAATTTTTTTTTAAATTTCCCCTTCAAATGCTGAGTAAAGAAAATTTAGTGCTGTGGTATCTGTTTAAATATACCCCATTTACTAGTGTCATTTAACAGGTACCTTATAACTGCATTTTTACTAATTTTCAATGGATCAATATTTTAGATAATTATGCACTATACCTTGCAGAGCTCAAAGAAAACTTCAAGACGTTCACTCTGGGTCTTCTCAATATCATTCGAAACGGTTAGATTCTTCACCCCCGTTGTTAGATCCTTCTGTCGCTCTTTCATGGCTTCTTCGCTGACATCAAGGCTCCAGTCATCCTAAAAATGCCTCAATAAAATTCATTGTATACAGTACTATGCATTACATTTTCCACACTATATGCAGTTTCAACAATCTTTTTATTTAATTATCTAAAAAAAAATTACATAACTTACATCTTCAGCATCACCATTCATGTCGTTATCGGATGCATCAGATTTGTCAGCACGTGGGGAATTAGGACGCAGAGAATCTTTCTGGCCATTCTCTGTCTTCTTTGCGCGTTCCTTCCTCTTAGTTAGAGCAGTACCAGGTTGATTAGGCTTTATATCTAGAAACCCATAGAAGTTGGGGTTAAAATAATTATATTACACTTGGCAACATTTAACAAATCAATGGAGATCCAAACAAAAAAAAAAAAAATGCATCAACCCCTTTTCCATTCTGACTGCTCTTACAAGGCTTTCCTGACAACTTCCCAATTAACCACCAATTTTATCTTTCCACAATGATGCATTACTTTGCTGATCTAACCAACAGAAATCTTTCATGAGGCACAAAAGTGTTACTTTTTTTCTTATTTTTTCTTTTATTAGGCAATTACCACTAATGCAGAAAAAGGATGGGGAAGGGGGGAGAGAAGAGTTACCTTTGGCTCTCCTCCCTGCTACTAGACTTTAAATCCAATGTTATATATTGATGTGGGTAAGAAAGAGATGATTGTAGATGTTATGAATGAAAAGAAGCTGGATGTCCTGGCTTTAAGTGAGACAAAGCTGAAGGGGGTAGGAGAGTTTCAGTGGGGAGAAATAAATGGGATTAGATCAGGGGTTTCAAATAGAGTTAGAGCTAAAGAAGGAGTGGCAATAATGTTGAATAATCAGTTATGGCAGGTAAAGAAGGAATATAAATGTATAAATTCAAGGATTATGTGGAGTAAAATAAAGGTTGGATGTGAAAAGTGGGTTATAGTAAGTGTTTATGCACCTGGAGAAGAGAGAAGTGTAGAGGAGAGAGAGAGATTTTGGGAAATGTTGAGTGAGTGTGTGGGGAGTTTTGAGCCAAGTGAGAGTAATTGTGGTTGGGGATCTTAATGCTAAAGTGGGTAAAAATGTTGTGGATGGAGTAGTAGGTAAATTTGGGGTGCCAGGGGTAAATGGGGAACCATTAATTGAGCTATGTGTAGAAAGAGGTTTGGTAATAAGTAATACATATTTTATGAAAAAGAGGATAAATAAATATACAAGGTATGATATAGCACATAAGGAAAGTAGTTTGTTGGATTATGTATTGGTGGATAAAAGGTTGATGAGTAGGCTTCAGGATGTACATGTTTATAGAGGGGCAACGGATATATCAGATCATTATTTGGTTGTAGCTACAGTTAGAGTAAAAGGTAGATGGGACAAAAAGAAAATGGCAACAGCAAGTAAGAGAGGTAAAAGTGTATAAACTAAGGGAGGAGGAAGTTAGGGTGAGATATAAGCAACTATTGGCAGAAAGGTGGGCTAGTACAAGTAGGAGTAGTGGGGGGGTTGAAGAGAGTTGGGATAGTTTTAAAAATGCAGTATTAGAATGTGGGGCAGAAGTTTGTGGCTATAGGACGGTGGGTGCAGGAGGAAAGAAGAGTGAGTGGTGGAATGAAGTAAAGGGTGTGATAAAAGAGAAAAAGGTAGCTTATGAGAGGTTTTTACAAAACAGAAGTGTTAATAGAAGAGCAGAGTATATGGAGAGTAAAGAAAGGTGAAGAGAGTGGCGAGTGTGTGCAAAAGAAGAGCGGATGAAAGAATGGGAGAGGCTCTGTCAAGAAATTTTGCTGAAAACAAGAAGAAATTTTGGAGTGAGATAAACAAGGTAAGAAAGCCTAGGGAACGAATGGATTTGTCAGTTAAAAACAGAGTAGGGGAGTTAGATGGGGAGCTGGAGGTATTGGGTAGATGGCGGGAATATTTTGAGGAACTTTTAAATGTCGATGAAAAAAGGGAGGCGGTAATTTCATGTACTGGCCAGGGAGGTACAACATCGTTTAGGAGTGAAGAAGAGCAGGATGTGAGTGTGGGGAGGTGCGTGAGGCATTACGTAGAATGAAAGGGGTAAAGCAGCTGGAATTGACGGAATCATGACAGAAATGTTAAAAGCAGGGGGATATAGTGCTGGAGTGGTTGGTATTTTTGTTTAATAAATGTATGAAAGAGGGGAAGGTACCTAGGGATTGGCAGAGAGCATGTATAGTTCCTTTATATAAAGGGAAGGGGGATAAAAGAGTAAAAATTATAGGGGAATAAGTTTACAGTATACCAGGTAAAGTGTATGGCAGGGTTATTATTGAAAGAATTAGAGGTAAGACAGAGAGTAGGATTGCAGATGAGCAAGGAGGCTTTAGAGTGGGTAGGGGATGTGTAGATCAAGTGTTTACAGTGAAGCATATATGTGAACAGTATTTAGATAAAGGTAGAGAAGTTTTTATTGCATTTATGGATTTAGAAAAGGCATATGATAGAGTGGATAGGGAGCAATGTGGTAAATGTTGCAAGTGTATGGAATAGGTAGTAAGTTACTGAAGGCTGTAAAGAGTTTTTATGAGGATAGTGAGGCTCAGGTTACGGTGTGTAGGAGGTTGAATTACTTCCCGGTAAAAGTAGGTCTTAGACAGGGATGTGTAATGTCACCATGGTTGTTTAATATATTTAT
>WNWK01000961.1:179819-319819 GCA_009830355.1 Cherax destructor
TTTAAAAAAGGTAAATTTTTTATTATTTATGGATTTAGAAAGGAATGATAGGTGGATAGGGGAGCAATGTGGTAAATGTTGCAATGTATGGAAAGGGTAGTAAGTTACTGAAGGCGAAAAAAGAGTTTTATGGGGATAGTGAGGCTGGGTTGGGTGTGTGGGAGAGGTTCTTCCCGGAAAAAGTGGGTTTAGACAGGGTTTTAATGTCACCATGGTTGTTTAATATTTTTAGGGGGGTTGAAAAAGGGTAAATGCTAGGGTTTGGGGAGAGGGGTGGGTTTAAAATTATAAATTTAAAATGCAAAATGGGGTTGACACGTTACTTTTTGCTGATAACTGTGCTTATGGGAGATTCTAAAAAAAAGTTGCAAGGTTAGTGGACGAGTTTGGGAGGTTTTAAGGTAGAAATTTAAAAAGTGAACATAGATAAAGTAAGGTGATAGGGTATCAAAGATTTAAATAAAGAAAAATTGGATATAAATTAGAGAGGGATTATGGAAGAAGTAAATTTTTTCAGATATTTGGGAGTTGACGTGTCAGCGGAGGGTTTATAAGGATGAGGTTACCCAGAATTGATGAAGGAAAAAAGGAGTGGTGCATTGAGGTATCTTGGGACCGTTATCCATGGAGGCAAAGAAAGTAAAAAGTATGTGGAAACTTTTATATGGGTGTGAAGCAGGGGTTTGCAAATGCTGCAGCGAGGAGGAGGCTGGAGGCAGTGGAGATGTCCTGTCTAAGGGCAATGGGGGGTAAAAATTTATCAGAAAATTCGAATGTGGAAATTAGGAGAAGGTGTGGATTACTAAAAGTTTTGTCAGAGGGCTGAAGGGGGGGTTGTTGGGGTGGTTTGGTCATTTAGAAAGGGATAAAAAGTAGAATGATTTGGGAAAGCGTATAAATCTGGGGGGAAAGGGCGGGGTAGGGATCGTCCTAGAAAAGGTTGGAGGAAGGGGGAAAAGGGGTTTTTGGGCGAGGGTTTGGGGGTCCAGCAAGCATGTGTGGGTTTAGATAGGAGTGAATGAGCGAATGGTTTTGGGGCATGCATTTTTGGGTGTGAGCAGGGTAACATTTTGTGAAAGGGGTTCAGGAAACCGTTTTGATTTTTTTGGGCTTGGTCCCGGAAATGGGGGGGTACAATGCCTGCACTTTAAAGGAGGGGGCAGATAGTGACAGCTGGGAGGGACTTTTTACTTTAAGAAACCCCCCAAAAAGGAAATGATTGGGGGTTTTTTGGCCCAAAAAGCCAAGCAAAAAAAAAATTTTTTTCCCCCCAAATTTTTGCCCAAATTCCTATGTATTTAAACAATTTAAAATAATGTCCCCTCCTTCCACCCTTGCTCTTCACTCTTAGTAACTAAAAATAGTACTCATTTTCCTTGGTACAGGCACCAATTTGTTTTATCCTTTGCACACAAGTTTGCTTCCACAGGTGAAGGTTTCACACAAACAAGAATGGGTAAAGTATGCAATAATGGGTTTTTTTAAAGTGTTTAGGTTCCAAAATGTTACAATCTTTCACAGGTTAACCTGTGTCACTGAGGTTATTCTTAATACATCACAAACAGGGGTTGTATTTCTTATTTTAAACTTGCCAATGGACATCCCATTGCTTTTGGCATTTCTAAATGGTGAATTAAAATGTACAAATAATATCTCCTCTCCTTGGTTACTAATAGCCATTGTGAATATTTATATTTAGGGACTTGTCCCAGTATATCTGTTTTTGCAATACCTTTTTAAACGAGATACTGGGACCATGGACTTTGTTTAAATACACAGTTTGGATGCTCTGGCAGCTTGCCTGTGTATGCATTAATGTGTATGTATGTACATGCATGCACTGTGCATGTACACTGCACATGCTTGTGTACATGTGTGCATGTGTATTAAGGTGTCCATGCTTGCCTATTTGTGGTTTCAGGGGTAGATTCTCAGATCCTGGCCCTACCCCTTAACTTCACACTTCAAATTCCTTCCCTTTTTGCCTCATGGGCCCTATCATACATGCTCTTAAAATTGTAAGGAGTCTGCCTACACCACTTAAACATTCCATTTTCTGACCACTACATGACTGAAGACATATTTCAACATCCCTGTGACTCATCCTGACAACTTTCAGCTGTGTGCACGTGTTTGTACTCGCCTATGCTCCACCTATGTAAAGTTGCTCCTGGACCCAAAAACTTGCCACTTGCCAGATTCACTCCTCGCATCGTTGACCCTGTTGTACCTAGGTCTTAAAACTAGGAGTGGAGTCTGCTTCCACCATGTCAAAGGTCATTCCACTTTTCAACCATCAGACAAATACTTCCTGGACACACAAGCTGGTTTTAACCCTTTCAGGGTCCAAGGCCATTTTTGGAAGGAGTGCGCCAGTGTCCAAGAATTTAAAAAAACAACTTTTCCTATGAAATGGTAGAGAATCTTTCTGGAGGTAATAAAACAAAAAATACGAAATTTGATTGAAAATTGACGAAATTATGCTCTCGCGAATTTTGATGTGTCAGCGATATTTACACATCAGCAATTTTGCCGACTGACTCCCATTTTAGGCCAAATACATTATTCCAGTCGACCAAATTCTTAGCTATTTCACTAGTATTACTTCTATTCTATTTATTGAGCACAAAAAATCGCCCAGTCAACTGTTTCAACTACAAAATAAAGTGATTGGAACTTGGTAATTTAGCCAATTTAACTCAAAGGTCAAAATATTCCAATTACAAAATAGGGTGCAGAATAAACAATGCAGGCATTCCTGGCACTAAACTAACATTTCCTTTGTTCATTAGTTATGTTTTCAGTCTTTACAAATGAATTCAATTTTGATTTTTTATTCACAATGAATTTTTATTCAAACCAAAAAATGGAAGATTTACTCTCATGCAATATTGTAATAATTGTACAAATAATATCAACACATTTGTGAATGTATATTTGACCCACCAGCTGGCGCGTATTAGACGTGCGAGGTCATTTGTTTACTCTTGAACATAGGCAAAAATTTAATATTTCTGCTATTTTGAGCTCAGTTTCAAGCCATTTGCAGTACTAAAACCAATCAAAATCATCTCTATCTGTAATATATCTTCCATTCTATCAAATGAGACCAAGAAATCGCAAATACAACTATACAAAGTATACGAAAGAACACTGCAAAGTCGCTGTTTTAATCGAAAATTGTGGTTTTTTTCTCTCATTATGCACTGTGCTGCAGGATTTGTTTTATGTGGTGCACACTTACCACAGATGTATTCTCTCATATCTAGGCTCAAAATTGCCACTCAAAGCTTATCCGAGTGAGCTGAGCTCATGACTAACTACGGTTTGGACCCTGAAAGGGTTCAGCACTACTTATGTACGAGAATTTTTGTAATCCTCAAATTTTCTGCCAACTGATATTTTATGCCTCATCTCAACTGATTGCTCTACAACCTTATGCCTACTCAGTTTATCATTACCAATAGACCCCTGGCTGTCTTCAAGCAGGCACTGAACAGGCACCTAAAGTCAGTACCTGACCAGCTGGGCTGTGGTTCGTACGTCGGACTGCGTGCAGCCAGCAGTAACAGCCTGGTTGATCAGGCTCTGATTCACCATGAGGCCTGGTCACAGACCGGGCCGCAGGGGCGTTGACCCCCGGAACTTTCTCTGGGTAAACTAACACTTGCTTGAGAGGGCATGTAAATGTGTGACAAGCCCCACTGCTTTTATCTAAACAAGAAAGATTTCATTTAGGATCAATCATGCACACAGCTTATTTTACAATGGTCTTGACAATGCACTTTTTTTTTTAAAACACGTCGGTCGTCTCCCACCGAGGCAGGGTGACTCAAAGAAAAAATCCCCAAAAAAAATACTTTACATCATTCAACACTTTCACCTCACTCATACATAATCACTGTCTTTGCAGAGGCACTCGTATGACAGTTTACAAGTCCCTCCAAACTGCCAATATCCCAAACCCCTCCTTTAAAGTGCAGGCATTGTACTTCCCATTTCCAGGACTTAAGTACATTACAGCATATATATATTTAAACCAGGATAAACCAAGAAAGCCAATGATGTGGCTTACAATAACTAAGGAACTCGGGGTAATAAGCCAAGGTTAAAAAAAAAAAAAAATTTGTTTGATTTATAAATATTTTATAACTAATTACTATGCAAGACAAATGGAAGCTAGGGTAATAAAATTATGTTACAAATTCAAGTACACGAGCCATGCAATAAATTAGAGTAATGTTAAATTCTACTGGTCAAAAATTTAGTTACAGGGTCAAAAATGCACAAGTAATAATAAAATGCACATGAAAACTATAGCACTTACCAGGATGGTTTTTAAGTATGAAGGTGGTGAGCTTGTGGCGCATGTCAAGCAATCCCTGATAACCACAAGCCTTGCAAGACTGTTTAATTATCCCTTTCTTCTCCTGTAATTTTTTAAATTTTGACATTAATTTCTACCTCGAATAATTTTTTTCAAACCATTTTTTTTTATATCCCATCCAAACAATTTAATCGAGAACTGTAATAATTCTAATACGAATTTTAGTACAAGCACATTATATACAAAGTTCACTTACTTGAAATCAAACTCTGTTATACTAATATTTAAGTTTTTTTTTTTAATGTTAGTGGCTCATTAAAAAAAAATGTTTATATTTACTTACATTTGGGAAAAGTACAGTCTCTGGATTTTCACATTCAGGACACAGAACAAATTTCTTTATGAAACCATCCAGCAAATCTTGAAGCTTCGTTGCTTCGTGAGAACCATTCACAATGTATCTATCATTTTTGGTGTCAAACTGTGTCTGGGCTCCTAGCTCACAGCCAAAATACTTGCAAGGATCTGAAAATTCACTCAACAGATTAATACTTTTTTTATACATTTAAGAAATATATATTTCTTTTTAACACTTATGCACTTACGTTTGGGAGACTTGCACACAAATTTGACTATTTAATGTATTAAAAACTATTTTAAGGGCTTCAGTATCCAGCAGATATGCATAAGCATGTTACATAACAGTAAATGGAGACTTGGGTTTTTAACTGAAATGGTATTGGAGTGTGAGGCAACTTAAAGGAGATACAGTACCAGCACTGAAAGAGGCAGAGATGTTGAAGTTAGAGGGCAATCTGAAATAGGATATCAGCACATTTCTGGAGAGAATAACCGATGGCAAATTTTATTTTGGTCACCTTACTGTGGTAGAAAATGGACAGTTAAAAATTCTGAACAATATCACCACAAACTACTTGCCTCAACTCATATTTAACACTACCACACAAGCCTGATGGATGTCCAAGCCCCTAGGACTTAACCTCATTCACCCCACCTGTCTAATCCTTCTTACATGACCCCTACCCTTCCTTCCCTCCATCCTTGATTTATACACCCTAGTCATCCAATTTTGACTATTGCAAAAACCACCTAACCCTCTTCTCAGCCCTTTCAATTCTATTTGTAGACCCATGCCTAATTTCAATGCTCTACATATCCCCCCACTCCCAATCACCCTCAAATAACCTTGCCACCACCAGCCTCCTCACTACAACATTTACACCTATGCTTCACACCCATATAGCAGTATTTGTACCACTACTTTACTTCATTTCCCCTTATGCCTCAATGAATAAAAGTTTTGTCTGATGCCTCAATGCACTACACACCTTCCCCCTTCTAGTCTATATCCATGTTTGATACACCCATCTCCCAACAGACCCACTTCCAAATATCTGAACACATTTGCTTCCTCTAAATTCCTTCTATTGCCTTTGATTTTCTTTCTCATCACCTTACTAAATTTCCTTTTACATACCCTCCCATTCTCCACCAGCCTTTGCAACTTCTCTTCAGAATCTCCCAAAAGAACAATCATTGGCAAAGGGAAATTGTGACAACTCCTTTGTATCCAATTCATTATCTTTCAATCCCAAGTCACCAACACCCTAGACTAACAAATGAGTACAAATAGAAAGTGCATCTGTCTCAAGAGACAGGATCAAACCACCATGTCTTGTGCAGAATGACCCCACATGGGATTAATGCACAATTATTTTTCCAACACCCTAGCTGTCACAACCCATCTATGAATAAGTTAAACTAGCTGTCACAACCCATCTATGAATAAGTTAAACTAACTTCATACATCGAAGGCCCACTTTTACTGGAAAATATTACCCCCCCCCCTTATACATAACCTGAGTATCTACAAAATACTGTTGAGTAACCTACCACCTATTCCATACATTTGCAACATCTGTCACAGTGCTCTCCCATCTACCCTATCTGCTTTTACTAAATCTGTAAATGAAACTAAAAGTTCTTTACCTTTAGATAAATAATGTTCACTTGTGCACTTCAATGTAAACCTGATCTCTGTTCCTCTTCAATCGTACTTTGTCTTTCCCTCAAGACTTCTACCTTATTTAGTATACTTAGGCTTATTCCCCTATAATTCTTACTTATTTCTGTCTATTTCCCTCATACAAAAGAACTAAGCAGTTCTGCCAGTCCCTACATACCCTCCCTTCTTTCATGTATTTTTAACAAATACACCAACCACAAATGATCTCTCCCACCTGCATTTAACATTTCTTAATTCTACCTATTCTGGCTGCTTTACTCCTTTCAGTCTACCCACACCTCCACACTCCTCTGGCTTCTGACTAAAAGAAGTTATTCACTCCCTCCCTTACAACATTCAACTACTACCTCCCTAACATCTCTTACTCTTAAAAGCTAAATCCAATTGTTTCCTAGTCTTTCTTAACTTGTCTCCCTCCAAATCTTACTCTCGGCAAAATTTGTCAATAGTATCATTGGCTGTCCTTTTGCACTCTTCCATTATTTTTTGAATATGCCATCTTCCCTAATGCCATTTCTAAATTAAAAAAAAAATCCAATGCTACTTTTTCCTCCCTTACCACCCTCTACCTCCTTATTCCCACTTCTCCAGGATAAACATTTTCTTTCAAGTCTATTATTTCCCACCAAGCTAGAGTGACCGCAGAGAACACACATTCACTAATCTGTCTTTCCCTAAGTATGCTGACATCACAATCAGATTACCCTTCAATTGCAACATCCCCAACACACTATACTGTATATATTAATGTCTTGACAGATTAAAAGGACTACGAGTTGTCATTGATTATACTCACATGTAGGTGGTCGTCCAAGTGCTTTGGCAACATCAACCATATTAACAACAACAGTCTTTATACCATTGCCTTTTCCTTCAACCTTGGCCATAATTTTTGGCATCTTGTAGCGATAGAAAGCGTCCATGACGCTGCGATTTACGTTGTAACTCATCTGCAACATTATGCACAACTAATTTCTACATCAAGGCACTTGCACATGAAAATGTCACTTTTACCTTAAACATTTCACCTTTGGTATATTACTAAAATCCACTTTTCATAAAATTAAATTTTGTAGCCTAGCTTAATTTGACATGCATGTGTGCATGTACACTTTTTTCAAATTATATTTAGCAAATTTAATTTTATATTTGATAATTAGAACAGTACAGTGGACCCCCGGCTAACGTTCATTCCAGATAACGTTTTTTTCGGCTAAAGGTTGCTTTTTACGTTCAATATTTTTTTTCGGCTAGCGTTATTTACTCAGCTAACGTTACGTACCAGACCTGTCTGCCCGCTCTGGGCTTGCGCACCTCCTCCCAGGACGCCAGTCCAGCGTTGTTTACACTTGAGTGAACAATACCCAGCGCGCTCTTTCAAGCATTCACAATACATTTGGTGTCTTTTTTGGTGATTTAGTGACTGTCACTGTGAAATAAGTCACCATGGGTCCAAAGAAGCTTCCTAGTGGCACCTCTGTGCTAAAGAGAGTGAGGAACACCATCGAAAGGAAGAAGGAGATTGTTGAAAAATATGAGAGTGGCGTACGTGTGGGTGAGCTTGTCAGGATGTACAACAAAAACAGTTTAGCAGGCATGCAGGGAGTGCAGCAGGCATGCAGGGAGTGCAGCAGGCATGCAGGGAGTGCAGCAGGCATGCAGGGAGTGCAGCAGGCATGCAGGGAGTGCAGCAGGCATGCAGGGAGTGCAGCAGGCATGCAGGGAGTGTAGCAGGCATGCAGGGAGTGTAGCAGGCATGCAGGGAGTGTAGCAGGCATGCAGGGAGTGTAGCAGGCATGCAGGGGTGTAGCAGGCATGCAGGGAGTGTAGCAGGCATGCGAGGGAGTGTAGCAGGCATGCAGGGAGTGTAGCAGGCATGCAGGGAGTGTAGAAGGCATGCAGGGAGTGTAGCAGGCATGCAGGAGTGTGAAGCAGGCATGCAGGAGTGTAGCAGGCATGCAGGAGTGTAGCAGGCATGCAGGGAGTGTAGCAGGCATGCAGGGAGTGTAGCAGGCATGCAGGAGTGTAGCAGGCATGCAGGGGTGTAGCAGGCATGCAGGGAGTGTAGCAGGCATGCAGGGAGTGTAGCAGGCATGCAGGGAGTGTAGCAGGCATGCAGGGTGTAGCAGGCATGCAGGGAGTGTAGCAGGCATGCAGGGAGTGTAGCAGGCATGCAGGGAGTGTAGCAGGCATGCAGGGAGTGTAGCAGGCATGCAGGGAGTGTAGCAGGCATGCAGGGAGTGTAGCAGGCATGCAGGGAGTGTAGCAGGCATGCAGGGAGTGAGCAGGCATGCAGGGAGTGAGCAGGCATGCAGGAGGAGAGTGCAGAGTGCATGGCAGAGGGAGTGTAGCAGGCATGCAGGGAGTGTAGCAGGCATGCAGGGAGTGTAGCAGGCATGCAGGGAGTGTAGCAGGCATGCAGGGAGTGTAGCAGGCATGCAGGGAGTGTAGCAGGCATGCAGGGAGTGTAGCAGGCATGCAGGGAGTGTAGCAGGCATGCAGGAGTGTAGCAGGCATGCAGGGAGTGTAGCAGGCATGCAGGGAGTGTAGCAGGCATGCAGGGAGTGTAGCAGGCATGCAGGGAGTGTAGCAGGCATGCAGGGAGTGTAGCAGGCATGCAGGATGAGCAGGCATGCAGGAGTGTAGAGCATGAGAGTAGCAGGCATGCAGGAGTGTAACAGGCATGAAAGGAGTGTAGCAAGCATACAGGGAGTTAGCAGTAGTGCAGGGAGTGAGGATTTCCCTTCCAAACACTAAGACCTGCCCCTGTCCTCCCTATCTTCCAGATGCCAGCAAGTCTCTTCAATAAAGGTAAGTAAATGTTATTTTAAATGTTTATTTCATTATTTATTTATAAATTTTAAATTGTATGTAGTATTTGTGTGTGTTTTCTGTATGTAAAACTATAGTTATTCTTTAAAAAATTTTTTTTTTTTGTGAATATTTTTGGATATCAGGAACGGATTAATTGTATTTACATTATTTCTTATGGGAAATAAGGCTTCGGATAACGTTTTTTTCGGCTAAAGCTCTAGCTCCTGGAACGGATTAAGAACGTTAGCCGAGGGTCCACTGTATATTACTTAACATGCTGTATTTCAGAATTAAGTGTATCCATGCCTTAAGTGAATACAATTTTATTATATAGGGTGGGCTCTGATCAGATACATTTTTTCCTAATTTAAATGAATACCTTAGTTGATAAACAGCCAAGTACGTACTTCCTACTGTGATATATAGGGACTTCACATGCCTTCAAGTTTTAGGTCTAAGCTCATTTCAGCTAGGCAACTGCAACATCTGTCTACAACGCTAATCCCTAGCTTCAATGCCTTGTTGGTGTTTAAGTGATATGGTCTGATCATTTGCATATTTACTAAGGTAACAGTTTAAGAGAAAGTTTGAAAAGTCAGATAGGGACTGGAGGGCTCAGAGGGGGTTGTGTAGCTGCCGTCTGCTCCATGGAGGCAAAGATAGTCGGCTAGTGACAGTAGATGTCTGTGCGAACTTTCATCACTGCTGTCCCTAGTAATGATTCCCATAGTTTCAGTATTATAATAATGCAAGTAATATTTATTACAAAGTGTAATGTGAAGTAAAGCTTAAAGTACTCTTCCTTTTTATTACTCGGTAAATACGTAACTCATCTTGACACATCTTTATGCCGTTATACTGCCCAGTATTTAATAGATGCCATCCTTCACTTATATACCCATATGCGTAATGCCTAAATAGAATACGTATTAGGGAGATGGTCTCATGTGTATAACAGGAACCACTGCTAGATAATTATGCTAAAGGTAATACTGGTCAGACCGGGGGATATCCCAACTAATTTGGCATTTTTATATTGAAGTACAGTGGACCAACGAGTTTCAGCGGCATTGTATTTCGTGAATTTCTCCTTTCAGTGCCTTTTTTCTGCAAAAGAATACTAAAGGTTCATGATTTTTTTTCAAGATTCAGCGGCAGTACAGTACACGTCCTGCCCTCCTCCCAGCATTAGGCCGTAAACAAAGCCAGCCTGCCTCCAACTACCACAGTCAGTGTGGCATTGTTTATGGGCAAGTGACATCACCTCACGCATTCACAAGATATACATATTCCATTAGTTTTTGTGCTTGCAACTGCTAAATAAGCCACCATGGGCCCAAAGAAAGCTCTTAGTGCAAGCCTTTTGGTAAAGAAGGTGAGAAACAAGATACAATTCAAGAAAAAACTTGTACCAAAGTGGAGAAGGAGAGAGGGAAGAATGTGCCTTCAGTGATTCTACGATATGTACAATACTAAAGCAGCAGGAGTCTATAAAGGCTATAGCACCAGCCAGCCAGCAATAAAGTGTAGCATTAACAGTGTAGCAAGCAAGTTAAGCGATTAAGGGACAGAAAAAGGACACGAAAGAAACTCCAATATTGAAGGTATATAGAGCCACTGCTATCTTCCACCACCCTAAACCTCTGCCAGCATAACTAATTAAACTAACATCTCCAAGGTAAGTGTAAGTATTTCTTCTTTATAAATTACATACATTATTTCAGTGTGAATAGTGATGGTGGCTTCTGATGCCACCTCCACTACCACTAATATGTACGGCTTCTCTCAGTGGCCCTTATAAACCCAACAATAATACCAGCACCACTTACTCCTCACATTCGTAATAACATTTTAGTCATTCTAGAGTATATATCATGTTTCTATGTTTTTAATATTGTTTAATATGTCATATTAGATGAACTGTGATAGATAAATAAGCCGTAGAGATGATATTAGCGTCATATTGAAGCATAATAAACTCCTCCCTCTCCCCTCTTACCCGTGCTCCATACACCAAGTCTTCAATAAAGGTAAATGTGATGTTAAATGTTAATTTATCCATTTTATTAGTGCTTCATATTTATTTGTCATTGTTTTCTGTATGTAAATCTATATTTAATCTCTAAAAAATATATTTTTTGTTAATACTTTTGGGTGTCTTAAACGGATTAATTGGATTTCCATTATTTCTTATGGGGAAAATGATTTCGCCATTCGTGACTTTCGCCCTTCGGCAGACTCTCTGGAATGGATTAATCATGAAACTCGAGGGTCCACTGTATATACTGTAATTATACATATTTAAGAAAATGGGAATAGTCATTGCATAGAAGTGGACAGTGCATACGATGTGGTGCATGATATCATATCCAGTATATGTTGAAAGTTATAAGTGGAGGCTTCCAGGAAGCAATACAGTACATGTTAACAGTTGCCTATTACTAAGCTCAATAGATCAACTAGCATACGACTGTTCCTCAGTCTTAATGTTACAGTGGTCATGTGGGGATAGTGGTCGCATAAGCAGATGTTAACCCATTAACTCTGCTAAAGTATATATACGTTCTTACTGCTAGCGCTCCGAACATAAATCTAAGTTTTTTTTTTTTTTTACATGCTTTCAAATGGGGAAAAGAACGTATATATACATTTGGACAGTTAATGGATTAATCTCACATGGTAAAGGGATCTCTCACCAAGTTTATCAATAGTTTATTACAAACCCTCCAGCAATAAGTGCTTTGCAATAGTTATATTTTGGGCCAATATGGAAAAAAGTTTTAGGCAAAAAAAAAATTTAATCTACACCTATATTAGGAGTTTAATTCTAGGGTACACTGGTCACTTTTTGATTAACAAAAAAATCAACCCCATCCCAACATTTCAAGAACTGGGCACAGTCATGTCTCCACTGCACATACTAGTCATAGCTGGAGAATTTATATAATACTAAATTCTGCCAAAAGTTCCAAAAATTAGTTTGATAAAATTTATATACCACATAAAATTACAATAGCTATCCACTAGCTTTATTTCTTATACAAGGTCAGTTTCCTAAAGCAATTTGTTTGAAGACTTTTTCACTGTATTATCACTGTACACATACTTTACATTCATTTCAGATTCAATTCAAATAAAAAAAATATGATTGTACATACAAATAACCTTACCTTGATGGTTGGTAGTTGGGTCTTCCTCTAGCAAAAGCAGCAGATAATATTAAATTGCCTGGGATGTGAAGAGTTGTCAAGTCCAAGGTAAGAGTCTCCTAAGCAGAGCAAGAGTCGGCAACCTGGGATTCAATGAACTGGTGTTTCATACAGCTGGTTAACTCCACAGCAATTGCTGTAAGAAATCAGAACAAAAATTACTTTAAAAAATAATTTAACAAAACTATCTAGTGAAGCATACATTTCCCTAAACAGTTAAGAGACTAAGGAAACACATTGCCTGAATAGCCAAAAGTGAGGGACAAAAACTAAAGTTATGGAGCAGGGAAGGGAGATGAGACTTGTTCCACAGAGGTACACAAATTACAGTACAACTTCAAGAATGTTCAGGTTATCCATGCTTCACACCTATGCCTGCCACTTAGTTATCACAACTTTAAATTTAAAGCTGAAATCAAGACTAATTCATCAACTTTACTTAGGCTCACAAATTCATACAATAAAAAACAAAAACCTGTACCTATGGGAAGCGGTGCCAGTGGGTAGAAATAAGGAGAGCCACATTCAGAGTTTAGGTAGCAGATGTTTGCTTGAGGGATGACGATCCTCTTGCCTTTTTCTCCTTTCTGTTGGGGTCTTGTTGTCTATGTACAGCATAAGTGGATTATGTGTGTCCAGTGGTGGACAACAGCTACTACAACGAAATAAAGCACACAAGATACGGCTGGAAAAAAAAAGGGGGGCTCATAGTCAAATTCATTAACAGAAATGAACACAAAATTCCCTTTTATAAAGTATATACTTTAATTGCAAAACTCAAATTTGGGAAGAACCTATTGGATTTTACAATCTTAATTTCATACGCAGTATTACACAATCAGAAGGACCATTACAGTTAAAATTAAAGCTAATAATTATTTAAAAATTTGTTGGAAAAACAAAAATAGATAGTCTTCTGCATAGTGCCTACCTAGTGCCTGTAAGCAATGGGATGATTGATTTTTGGGTGGGTGGCTTGGTCAAGTCACGAAGTCCTGAATGGCTGCAGTTTACGATGCCGGTTGCTAGAAAACTGCCTATTTCTGGAAGTTTAGAAATATAAAAATTACTTGCCAATCAACCTATTTGTTTCTCATGCTTTTACATTTAATTCTTGTGCATATTTAAATTAAGAGCTGTAATTTACCTCTATCAAATATTAATTTCCTTTTGTTGATGTGAAAAGCTGACCAATATCCCACAAATATTGAGGATTCATTTGTTTAGGGTGATTCAGTTAAGAGTTTCTGAATATAAATTATACGAGAAATTTATTAAATTTTGTTTAAACAATGAAAAAAAAAAAAAAAAAAAGATGCATTTTTCTAAATTTCACAAGACAACACACTACCACTTCATATGAATGCACAATACTTTAACTATAGAGTTAACCCTTAAACTGCCGAAGGATAAAAATAAAAAGGTCAAAAATAAATGTGCCACCAGTGCTGGCAATTTTGAAAAACAATCTTACCAAATAAATTTCTCCCTGATTTGATGGGTTAATAGGACAATTAGTTAAATCTGACAAGTGCCTACCAGGATAGGAAACTTGACTTGTGTCGTATGGCAACATGGGAGCTTGCCATGTGAAGGTAACTTCCGTTTCAAGACTTCAGTTTCTCTATTTTCATAAGGATCATGTTAGTTACACCTATAACTAGGTTTACATACCATATTTTCTTTACCATATATTTACTGTTCACTAATACCAAACTGATGCCAAGCTCTGTTCTCTTGTTCACTCTAAACAGTTGTTTCTTTCACTACACTGTTCACTGACATTAGAAGTGTTGAAGCCTGTGGAACTCTTCAGATGATTTAATGCAAAGTGATGTTTCACAGGTATTACATATCTGTCATCCCTGCATTTCAGTGATCTTTTCACTATGTTAACAGCACCTCTTTTAGGCACATTTACTTATGCCTGTGCCAGGAATTGTTAGGCAGTGCTTTCCAGGCACCAGAGGAGAGGGACTTTGCATGTGAGCAACAGAGCAGCAGCAGCAGCACCACCACCACCACCACCACCTGTGGTGCAGCATGTGTAACCTGATATTAGCTATGATTTGGCTTTTGACAGCCAAATTGAAGTTCTCATAATAGGTTGGTCTCTTCACGGTCATCTGGCACAGATTATATGCATTGAGTATGGAAATATCAACAACGTGGAAAAACAGATGGATGTACCATTTTAAACTGCGTATCACATTAGCCTATGCTTTTACATGTTAATTTAATCAATCACAGTAACTGGTTTCATAATGGGGTTCACTTGAGTCTTGCCGGTACATTTTAGTTGGGTGAATAGTGGTAAACAGTCATGCCAAAGAAATGTCATGCTAATGAAAGCTTATACCAGATTTTCCAGGGAAAGCACATAAAATTTGGGCATAAGCTTCCTCAGTCCTTTAACTCCACCATGAAAGTCTATTATTTGTTCACAGGTAACAAGAGCAAAGGGCTTGTATATCAGTTATTGAACAACATATGCCCCTTACCAATATATGGCTATTTTCTTTACTGCAGCCAGAAATACAAAGTAATTTTTTGGGTAGTTTCTATTGGTGTCTGTTCTAAGTAGACAATCAAATCAATGACCATGCCACTAGCATTCCCACATGAACAATTTTATACCAAAGTGACTAGTAGCTCTGTACTGTTTGAACAGTCTGCCCTTCAACACCATAAAAAAAAAAAAAAGATTTTTGAATGCGTAGAAAACTAAAATACATGAAGAATTAACCAATTAGTAGATAAATGAAACATTTTCAACAAACAGGAATCTGCTTCAAGGAATAAGGTCACCAAACACCAGAGTACATACAAGTCTGTTGGCCAATATTTAGCAATATTTTTCTATATACATGTGGCATGGGCACAAGTGGTAACAGACATTGTTTTTCAACCATACAAGCACAATTGTGTTGAAACATCATTTACCACGGTATAGCTAATATGAATTTTTTGCTACACAATAAGCTGTATCAGTATTATCAAAAATTTCATAATTCCTCATTTACAGTACAATGTGGTTTTATTCCAGGCATCAAAATGACGTGAATGAACAACTGCAGTCTTCCAACTTCATGTGCAGTCTGGTGTTTTGGGCAGTGATGGTGGTGACTGGTGCAGCTGTAACTGCAGCTGGTGGTGTTTGGGATAGTGGCTGCAATGATGATCATGGCCTTCCCAGCCCTACATCACAACCACCATAATCAACACTATCACAGTCAGGTATTTATGAAGTGCACAGCAAACTTGTCAACAGTATTACTTGGGTAATATTTATGACTTAGCAACATTTACTGGCAGGCCCCCTGGCCAAACCTTAATTCACATACCCCGCCATTTAAACCAGGCACCTAGGCACCTAGGCCATGCCCCTCCCCTCAGACTCAGACTAACAGGCTTACCAGACAGGCTGGGCTCTGCCAAGATTACAGACAACACCTCCATAGCAGTCTACAGTTTTTTTTCCTTTGCTACCACTGCTCGTCCAATGAACCCCATAAACTTCCCAACTTGGTACATCACTGTACATTTCAATTTCACTGGCAAATAGTATGTATTAGTAGAAACATCACTCCAACACTGATGTTCTCATCACTACTATTTACTGTTTAGATCTTTGCCAAAACAAGAAAATTTCTGCTTGCATTGTTGTAGGTTGGTCGCTTGTTGGGAGACTCCAGAGGGTAAAGGCATGTGGTCGTGACTTTTAGGGACATTTCCAGTGTCACTTTCACCCACATCAGTATTAAACTAAGTCATCACTATCCTCAGTATTAGTTTTATCCACTCACTCCAAAGGATTAAACCTCATTGGTGTGTTTTTCAATGGCACAACATGGTAAACAATGCAATGGCTTCCACTAGCTCCCACAATGGCCTACATGCCATGATTCTGTATATACTGTGAACACCCATGGAACAGACCCACTTTCTGATATTGGCCAATCACAGCCATTCAAGGTGCTAAAATTTAAATAAATTTAAGTCATTGGCATTTTCTCCAGGTGGTGTAAAACTGATGCCATTGGCAGCTTAAGGGTTAAAGCACAGCCATATGGTAGTGAGCAAACAAGACCCAAAGAATTTAAAATTAATATAATGACTGCAAAAAAAAAAATTATAGTTACCTGACAAAGCAATTTTAAAATATTTAGGTTTTATACACAAAATAAATTGTGAAGCTATTTACAAAATAGTATTTAACAATGGGAAGCAAGAACATTCACACAACAAAAAAATTATATTTTTTATTGTACTATCAATAGTCTGAGCCTTTTAAATATTGCAAAGCGAGCTGAACAGGTTAGTCATTTTTATGCTATAATTTGAGGTAAAGATAATTAAACAAAAAAAAAAAATCAGATTTCAACATTGTCAATCTGAGATGCTACATTTAAGATGACCCAATACCACATACAAAAGAAAATTTTCTGCAAAATTGGAATTTTTTTTTTTCCATGTGATTTTCACATGAAGCTTTGCAATGATTTAGGGTTGTGCCATTTTAAATCTGCAGTTTCATAAAACAAATATTTATATGCATTAACTGGAGAATGCTTCTAATATACTTCAAAGCTGAAATGCTAGTGTATAACTTCACATAACTGCATTAGGAATTTATGCTGCACTCTGTACCATGTTTTTTGCATACGTGGAGTGTTCTGCGGGATCATCGCCCCTACAGCCCAGTCCCAGACCAGGCATGTACCGAGCTACACAGAGCTGGACTTATTGGATACAAGAATATCTTTTAGAGGGCAGCAAATGAAACATCCTGTTCCTTCAGGCTCTTCACTCAAAGCTTTCATAAAATTGTTAGTTTTAAGAGTACACCAACAAACTACAAAGAGATGATTAGCAGGAAGCTAGTCTTGTTTCTCCGTAAGAAACTAACCCAACTTAAAAAAAAAAACTGACAGTAGTTGAAAATTATTTTTTAGCATCCTATTTTTGGAAGTGAATGCTGCACTGACAAATGGAAAGTAATTTTCTGCTTTATTCTGTACTCCACAATGCCTTTGAACCCTAATTTCTTTTTTCAACCTTGTACATACATGAAGTGGCCAACCCCCAGAATGAGTTTTCCCAGAGATAGGTTATGAATTTCACTGGATCAAACAAGATTACTGGCTAATGATTGAAAGCAAGAAATCTTTTGCCAAGTTATTTAATGTATTTAAAAGTGTTTGATCTAGTATATTAACGCTGGCTATTGTCATCCATCTTACCTTAGTGTTATGCAAGTGTAGCAGAGTAAAGAATTTGAAAACTACCATCTGTCCTATTCAGTAACCTGCCAAATTTCAATTAAAATCTAAAATAAAATTTAAGATTCAGAAAGCAGGAAACACTTTAGTAAACATTTAAAGCCGATGTGATGAGAGTACGTATCTAGAAGTTAAGCAAAAGAATAAATCTACCAGGGATAGCTAACAACTGAAGGGTGCTCAGTCTAGCTTAGCCAAGAACAGCTTCTAATGTGGGTTTAGCACTAACATTTTATGACTGATTAAGGGACTAAGGGAAGATAAACTACCACTTACCTAATATCAAGGGGAAAATCTGAGGCGCACGCACACATACAAGATTGAGTCAGCAAGCCTCCCAACGGCTCCACTGATAATAAACAATTTCTGGGGGATATGTGTCCCTCTGAAAAAAAAATATCTAGATGATTATGAAAATTAGCTTAAATCCTGTAACAAATTACCTGAATATTTACTGGAATCTCTTATAAGGTAAGGTAGTGAATTTGTTTCCATTATTCATTCCAGCACATTGAATTTTCACAACTACACTGCCTAAAATCTGTAAACTTAGACCAAACCCCATGCATAGAAAGGCATCAAGTAGGTACAAAGTGACTGCTATTGAAAATATACATAAAATTATGGCCCAGCTTTAAATTTTTGAAAACAGGCAATAGATATAAAAGATACCACACTAAGCATGTTAATATACCAAATACAAGCTATAAAAGGTAGAGGTTAAAAGAAAATTTATAGTTAAAAAATAAGTGTGCTTATTCATAGGGAAATACAGTGGTACCCCGGTTTCGATATTTCATTCAGAATGCTGTTCAAGTGCCATTACAACGAATTTATCTCCTTAAAAATGTTGTAAAATAGACTAGTCCTTTAGACCCAAATACACTTACAAAAGCATTTAAAATAAATACATAAGGGTGAGTTTGGGACATGTAAACCGGTACCACTGTACCTTTGTGGGTATAAACCTTCATGTTCCTGTAGCTTTGGGTATTGGACTTAAAATGCTGGCCTACTAGTAAATAGTTTATCTGGGAAATGCAGCAGTGCAATGTGGAAGTATTCAATATAGTGGCACAAAAAATGTGATTGCATTTCAGTGTTCAAGAGAGCACTAGTTTGTAGCATGGAATGGAATGGGGGAGTAAACCTGAATCATTGAAAATCTTTGGAGGGGGAAAATACACGAGATGGAGACTTGGGGTTAATGGAGGTTGAGTGAGTTTTAAGAGATTGAAAGTTCACAATAAATAGGGCTACAAATTTAATTTATTTTACCAATTTAACCTATCTTTAAATTCTACCTATATTTTTCAGTTTGAAGAGGATTTTATTTATTTACATTTTGGTAGGTTTAGCTAGGCTAGACTATCCTCTAAATATTATAGAAATGCCAATACAGTGGACCCCCCACCTAACTAGCAAAATTCATTCCAGAAGCCTGCTAAAGTGCCATTACCGAACGAATTTACTTCCTTAAGAAATATCGTCATGTAGGTTAGCCTATTTCAGACCCCCAAAAATACACTTCCATAAGCACTTACAATATTATACTTACATAACTGTACGATTTCCGAGGTGCTCGTTAGGCGGGGCTCCACTGTATAGATAAATGGAAATTATATTAGCTCTAATGTGCAAACAGAAAACTGACCAAGCAAGCAAAGTAGAAAGGTTTGTCCAATCACTAAAGCTCGCTTACCTGTCACCCATTTGACTGTCATAACCGTGAAATAGTCTTAAGAGGATGGGCCGAGCCATTATGCATGCAAGATGATTGAAAAAGGTCATGGAAGCAAACAAATAGGCAATGGCCTTCATACTGATACTGCAGATACTTCTAAACACAGGCTCTTGGCTGGGGAAGATCAAAATAGCCTCATTTTTAATTAACCACAAACATTTACCATATTTTTGGGATAAAATATAACCAGAAATGGATTAAGGCCTCCCAGTAATTAAACTTAGTATTAAAAGACTTGAGGGGGGTGTAAGTGAGCCTGATTGCAAGCTACTTACAGTACTGAAATTAACCAAAATCATTATTTCTGTGGTATGTATCAAACGATACCAAGAAATAGCCGATAAATCCATAATCATACTAGAGATTAAAATTTTTTTTAGCTATTTTAAACTAGTCAGTTTTGCTTCCCCAACCCATAATGCACCACATGAAGCAGGATTTTTTTTTCATATAGTGCAACACTTTCTTTACAGACCCATTTTATCATACCTAGGCCAAAATTTACCACTCATCTTATTCGGGTGAGCCGAGCTCAAAATCTAGAGCTACGTAAGTGACAGACACCAATGACGTTCCCTAAGCTTTCAACTTTTTAAGTCTCCAAACCGTTTATCATTTTTCAGCAAAATTTGTCGACAACCTCACCCACTCATTTACCCTTCCTCACCACTTAACCTCTCTTGCCTGAAATACTCCATTATCCTTTTATCATTTCTTTGTAAAAATTCACTTACGCTTTCTCTCAAATAACACACACACAAGCTCTTAACATAAAATATTCTTAAGAACCAAGAATGAGTTACCATACCTTAAATTCATTTCTCACTTTGATATAGAAGTTGTAGCTCATTTGTGCAGTACTTTTTTTTTTTTTAAACCGACACTAATCTTAAATTACATCAGCTCATGACATCACCAAACAATTTTCTTTCAATAGTGACAAAGAATTTTATCCTACTTTGAATTCCTTGTTCTCTTGCTTGTTGATGAGTTTTCCCATGCCTCAGCCACTTAAAAGCTTAAAAGACACAATCCCAGGCAAAACAGTTGTCTGGGTTTGTGTCTGAATATACAGTAGACTGTAAATTAAAATGGTAGTTAAGTTCCTGAAAACAGCATCTAATTTAAAAACTCCTGTAAAATGAAAAAAACATGGGGGGAAAATAGGGTTACATTCCTGGAATACCCAACCACTATTTTAACTTTTTTTTTTAATTCTGATAAGTTACAAAATGTTTTCCACTCTTTACAATATAGCAGTCATTGCTCAGCTTAAGAGGTGGAGAAGGTTGATGTGACCCTCACCTCTCCAATGCCTATAAAACAACAGGTAGTTCAACTATCAACCACAATTACCCACAAATGTCAGGAAAAAAATATATGAATATCAACTAAGTTGAGGCACATTGCATGTAAAGTAGGTACCATATACACTACCTTTCATACTGCAAAAGAGAAGCAGAGGGAATATCAACAATGGTGCTAGTGTTTTTCAGATGTAAAGCCTATGAAAATAAAATAGTATTAATGTCATTTATTTATCACAAAAAAATATAACTTATGTCCAGCATTCACATTCATTTTTCTCATTAAAACCAACCAGATATACCAGTGGAAGAAGGCATAAGATATACAAGTCCAAGTCTCAATTTGTATATAATCAATCTCACTATCCTCGCATTCTAGCCCTGATAATGCCAAGGGCTATGAAAATACTACATGTATTGACTGATATGCAGGAAAGTGCTAATTTAGTCCCATCTGTTAAGACTTCAAACTCCTGTGGTGATAATTCATATATAAATCTGCATATACTGTGATGGCCACATGCATACCAAACTCAATGATCATGGCAGTGCCACTAGTTCACCCCTTCACTTTCTCGTTTAACCCTTTCACTATCCATCTAAGTTGTTGATGCCAGGGTCAGTCACAGATCTGTCATGAGCTCCATTCATTCAAGCTGTGAGCAGAATTTTGGCAAGTGACCACCATATAAAAAAAATTATTCTTCACATGGTGCATGACATTTGGTTTAAAATGGCACTCAAGTGCCATGGCTTCATTGGCCATTTATGATTGAAATCCACCTCAAAAAAATAGCCAAAATTTTAAGATTTTGGAAGAATTTCCCCAAGGATAGGTAAAGCCTTCCTTCTGGTTGTTTTATGGGCTTCGACTAGGTCTTTATGTAAATTGGACACCATAAACCATAACCAATTGTGGCTATATTTATATTTTTCAAGAAACAGGGTAAATTTTCTGTGTGTGTGTTCACCTAATTGTGGTTGCAGGGGTCGATACTCAGCTCCTGGCCCCGCCTCTGCACTGTCCGCTACTGGGTCTGCTCTCCCTGCTCCATGAGCTTTATCATACCTTGTCTTAAAACTATGTATGGTTCCCGCCTCCACTATATCGTTCGCTAAACTATTCCACTTCCTAACTACTCTATGGCTGTAGTATTGCTTCCTAACATCCCTCTGACTCATCTGAGTCTTCAGCTTCCAGTTGTGTCCCCTTGTTTGTGTTTCCTCTCTGGAACATCCTGTCACTATCTACCTTGTCGATTCCCCCGCAGTATTTTGTATGTCGTTATCATGTCTCCTCTAACCCTTCTGTCCTCCAGTGTTGTTAGTCCTATTTCCCTCAACCTTTCTTCATAGGGCAGTCCCCAGAGTTGTGGAACTAGCCTTGTCGCAAACCTTTGCACTTTCTCTAATTTCTTGACGTGCTTGACCAGGTGGGTTCCAGACTGGTGCTGCATACTCTAGTATGGGCCTGACGAACACGGTGTACAGTGTCTTGAACGATTCCTTGTTAAGGTAACGGAACGCTAATCTTAGGTTTGCCAGTCGCCCATATGCTGCCGCGGTTATCTGGTTGATGTGTGTTTCCGGAGACGTGCTTGGTGTTCTACTCACCCCAAGGTCTTTCTCCTTTGATGAGGTTTGTAGCCTTTGTCCACCTAGCCTGTACTCTTGTCAGCGGTCTTCTTTGCCCTTCTCCGATCTTCATGACTTTGCATTTGGTGGGGTTAAATTCAAGCAGCCAGTTGCTAGACCAGATGTCAAGCTTGTCCAGGTCTCTTTGAAGTCCTGCTTGGTCTTCATCCGATGTGATTCTCCTCATTAATTTCACATCTGCGAAAAGAGAGACTTCTGAGTCTATCCCGTCCGTCATGTCATTCACATATAGCAAGAATAGCACTGGTCCTAGGATTGACCCCTGCGGTACACCGCTCGTCACAGGCGCCCACTGATACCTCATCACGCACTATGACCCGTTGTTGTCTCCCTGCGAGGTATTCCCTGATCCATTCCAGTGCCCTTCCTGTTATACACGCTTGGTCTTCCATCTTCTTTACTAATCTCATGTGAGGAACTGTGTCAAAGGCCTTCCTGCAGTCCAAGAAAATGCAGTCGAACCCACCCTTCTCTTGCCTTACCTCTGTTACTTTATCATAGAACTCCAGGAGGTTTGTTACACAGGATTTGCCTTCCCTGAATCCGTGCTGTCTGGCGTTGAGTATCCTGTTCTGCTCCAGATGCTCCACCATTCTTTTCCTGATGATTTTCTCCAAGACTTTGCACACTATACACACAAGTGACACAGGTCTGTAGTTTAGTGCCTCTTTTCTGTCTCCTTTTTTAAAGATGGGGACAACGTTGGCCTTTTTACATATCTCAGGTAGCTGCCCAGTTTCAAGGGATGTGTTGAAAATTTTGGCAAGTGGCACACTCAGAACCTCAGCTCCTTCCCGAAGGACCCATGGTGAGATATTGTCCGGACCCATCACCTTTGAGGTATCAAGGTCACCGAGTAACTGCTTCACCTCCCCAGCACTCCAGCACACTATACATCCCTTGTTATTGACGCACCCCATCCTGTCTACCCAACTGCCTTCCTTCCTCCACTGTGAATACTTCCCTAAACCTCGAGTTGAGCTCCTCACATACCTCTTGATCATTACTTGTGAGTTCCCCATCTTCCCTCCTCAGCCTTATCACCTGGTCCTTTACTGTTGTCTTCCTTCTGATGTGGCTGTACATCAGTTTCGGGTCAGACTTGACTTTCGATGCTATGTCGTTTTCGTACTGTTTCTGGGCCTCCCTCCATACCTGTGCATACTCGTTTCTAGCTCTTCGACTAATCTCCTAGTTTGCTTGGGTTCTTTGCCTTCTGTACCTTTTCCATTCTCTGGCACTCTTGAGTCTTTGTCTCCCTGCATCTTTGGTTAAACCAGGGGCTCTTTCTTGTCTTCCCATTTATTCTTTTTCCTTTGGGTATAAACCGTTCCTCTGCCTCCTTGCACTTTGTCGCTACGTATGCCATCATTTCATTTACTGACTGTCCTTCCATTTCCCTTTCCCACAGAACCTCCTGCAGGAAATTCCTCATACCCGTGTAGTCCCCTCTTTTATAGTCTGGTATGTCTCTTTCAGCACAGTTTTCCCTCTCCACCTGTAGCTCTACTATGTACTCAAGCTCAGCACCATATGGTCACTGTGTGTGTGTAATGAATTCAAAATGTAAAGTGTAATATCAGAGAGGCCTGGGGGATGTGATTAGTGAACAGAGGAATTTTGGTCTTAGTGCATGGAATGTCTCCAGCATTTCATACTATTTTTTTTTATGTAAAACTGGCCAAATTACCAACTTCTGTGCACTTTAAAGGAAGTTCTGTTAAATGGAGGATTTCTTTTACTCAGCCAATAAAATAGGGCATACTAGTAAAATAGCTAAATTTGGCCAAATCAAGCAATGGAATTGGCTTAACTGTGATGTGCCAGTATGCACACTTTTTGTACCTCCAAATTTGCCATCTGCCAGTATTTTTCACCCAGCACAACTCAGTTTTTAATCTTTTTATACATTAAAAAAAAGGCAAGGGACCACACAGTGTAAGATGGTTAACTACTCGGGTGATGACTGTCCAACATACTAGTATGCCTAACTAGCAAAGGTAAACAATGAAATCCAAAGCAGTTGTCCCTCCACCAGCTTCCCTACCAGCAAACCGGGTATGGAAGCGGCACAAAATATTACTTGTTCAAAATTTATTACACTTTCATAATGCATAACAGTGGAATTCAGCCACAGAACACACTAACCCAGAATAACCCAAACGAGTCAAATACTGCAAAAAGTTTCCATGTTTTGAAGAGTATTACACTGAAACATTTTTAATACAAGCAATCCTAGTACACAGCCTTAAAAGACCAAAATAGTACAAAAATTTACTGCATATTCCAGGTGGATAAACATCAGGCAAAGCATTTCCCCACATTTGAAGTGCTAAAACACCTTTAAAACATTTAATATCACAAACTAGTGTACAGTGGACCCTCTGTTTTCGTTCACCTCCAAATTCGAACAATTATGTAAGTGTATTTTTTGTAAGAGCTTTTTTAAGTGTATTTTTGGGGGTCTGAAATGACTAACTTAAGATTTATATTTATGGGAACAAATTCGTTCGGTAACGGCACTTGAACAGCATTCTGGAAAGAATTTTCAACGAAACCCGAGGGTCCACTGTATATGGTGTTAAACATTAAAAATAGAAGAAAATATCTTGGAGTCAACAAAATTTAAAACATGCTGGCACATTTATGCTGCTGTTGCCAATAAGTGATAATCCCCCCCTTTAACACCATCAAATAGTTTTTATTAGGTTCCATTCATTTTAGTCTTTAAAAAAAATACTAAATTTTTTCCAGAATCTACAATTTAAAGGGTTAAAATAGGAAAAAAATTGGCATAGTTGCCAATACGTAAACTGTGCCCAGATCACTAACTTTACGCATGCATAATTCCACAAGTTTTCAATCAAATTTCTTATTTTTGGTGTCATTACTTTCAGAAAGACTTAAAATGTAAGCACTGAGCACTTAATTTCAGGGGTCAGGACAGTGAAAGTTAATTTTTTTTCACATTTATCAGTAACCAACCTTTTCAATTTGTATAAATGACCTTAGGGCAAGTGAATAACAAAGGCACAGCAGGTTGTAGTGAAATTATCAGTGCCTAGCCTTCCTGTGCCATCTTTTGCTCCCCCCCCCCCATAAATTTACTCCATATTAAATGATCAATACAGTGATACCCTAAAATATATCACAATTTTTCAAAATAGTGAAAACACACTGATTAATCGAGACTTAATTAACGGCTTACTGTCAATGTGAATGGTTTTTAAAAAATATGCCACATAAGCATGCACTGAGATTTGACAATACAAGGGAGTACACATTCTGCAAATTAGAAGTGTTGAAATACACCCATGTTCAAAAATGCAGTTGGATAAGAAAAGACTAACTGATCTCAGACACCATGCTACAATTTAGGGGTTAATACTTACAGATTTATGTAGGCAAAGTTGGAGACAATGGAACATTTTACGTAACTTATTTTGTCCAATTTGGAGCCTATTATAGGCCAGTTCCAGTGCTCAAATGAAATCCATTGACTATTTCACTCATAAGGTATGCCTATTGTCTTAGGCATTTATCACATGAAAACTGCCAATCCATCAGAATGCACTAATTTTGCCAATTTCACAACTACTTTCAACAAATTCCAATTTAAAAAATCCCTAACACTAGACATAACCATTAAAGCAACCTTCCCTATAATAAATATGGCAATCACATACCAAGTCCTCTATGTAACATTTGCCCTCCATTTTAAATCCATCACAAAAAAAGCAATATTTTTTCCCCATTTCTCAACTAAAAAACCATAACCAAGAAGGGTTTAGGCCATCCCAATAATTGAAGTGGACCTAATACAAGGCCATAAAACAGACCCTTAACCCTTTCGGGGTTTCGGTCGTACTAGTACGGCTTACGCCCCAGGGTTTTGGACGTACTATTATGCCTAAATTCTAGCGCCCTCAAATCAAGCACAGACAGTGCATGAGGAAAAAAAAACTGACCGTGTTTTTGGTTTAAAACAGCGACATTGCAGTCTATTTTCGTATGGTATTTAAGCTTGTATTCTCGTTTTCTTAGTCACATTTTATAGAATAGATGATATATTACAGAAATAGAGACAATTTTGACTGGTTTCTTGATACACTACTAAGTACCTTGAAACTGAGCGCAAAGTAGCGAAAATGTTCGATTTTGTCCGATGTTCAAGAGTAAACAAATCACACCATGCGTCCAATACACATCAACTGGAGAGTAATATTCTTGCACAAGTGCGCTGATATTATTTATACCATTTTTACAATTATGCAGTTGTATACATAACAGTAAATCTTCTATTTTTTGTGAGAATAAAAATTCAAAATGGAAAGGAAAAGTAATGTAAGAGGGGCCTGGAGATGTGACTAATGAAGAGATGTTATTTTAGTCCCAGGAATGTCTGCCTTGTTTATTCTGGACCCTATTTTGAAATTGGCATCATTTGAAATTTGTGTGAAATTGTCCAAATTGCCATTTTCTGACCACTATTGGGTAGTTGAAATTGGTAAATAGGCAGTTTCTTGTACTCAATCGATAGAAGAAATAAAGTTCTAGAGAAATAGCTATAATTTTAGTAGACAAACATTGGAATTTGCCGAAAATAGGGCTCAAAGTGGGCGAAGTCGACGATGCGTAAGTGTCATCGATACCGCTAACTTCGCGAAAGCATAATTCAGTTAATCTATCAAATTTCATAATTTTTGTGGCGTTATGATCAGAAAAATTCTATTTAAATTTTTTTTTTTTTTTTTTTAATTCTTGGACCCTGAGAAAGAGTTTCGGAGAGGGTTCGGACCCCCAAAGGGTTAACCTTACTAAATAGAAAACACCCAAAACTACCATTTAAGCCAATCAAAGCCACTTAGTCTTAAGCTGACCAAGATCATTGTTTCCTGGCACCAAGAAATGGCCAAGAAAGAAAGTATTTTAACCCAAACATTGTCAGAGGTTAGTTGTTCCCATCATGCACTGTGTAAGCATTTTATATGACACACACACACCTCTTATCTATTCCAAAACTTGCCACTCTCAAAATTTGAGGGAGCTAAGAATGATGCACGCTAGAACTTAATGGTCAACTTAGGTGTTAGGATCTTATAAACATGAACACAATGGAAATCTACATTTGAAGACTCCTTCCCCCCCATTTTCCCTGCATCCCCTAATATTCAACTAATGTTAACATTATTGCCTACCACTAATGCAACTATCTGGCAACAGATGGCTATGGTTAAGATAGTAAAGTCAATAAGTCAAGGTACAGGGGCAAGGTACGAAGGCATTCGAGTCTGATGGATACGGTAGCTGATAATGCTAGGTGCCAAACGGAAGGTAACAAAGCAGAGGGTAAAATATCAAAAGTAAAAGATCTGGATACTGATAAATGTTCTATAAAGTACTGTTGGAGTTAGACAGTCCAGTAGCACTTTCATAAGTTTGGTTGAGGGTACCGTAGATTTGTAATTTACGAGTATCAAGGTCTATCCTGGACTACTATTCAATTAAGTGCCCAATATGTCCTAGTTTGTGAATTCAGTGAAGGGGGGGGGGGAGGCTGTGTGGTGCAACAAAATACCATGACCTGACCTTTCAACCTAACTTGAAATAGCACCTGACCTCTTCAGTGGCAGCTAACCTCCCCCACATGCTTTATATCACTTTTCATGTATTCCTTGTACTTGAAAGTCTTAAGTGGGTGAAATTTCTTGTTGAAACCATCTGTCAGCTACCACCATCTGTCAGCTTAGCCATTTGTTAACATTTTATCAATAACTACACACTTACATTTTAACACTGTCACTCTTGCTTAGTGTTGAAATTTTAATTACAGCACTAAAATGGAAGTAAAGTTTCCCCAGGCTTATTCTTTTCAAAACACTTCAGCCAGGACCACCTTATTGTGCATACAAAAAAAAAGGTGAAAAGGTGTTAATTGAATGGTAGTATACTACCACGGCACTAGAACCTTCCATGTCACCAAGAACTTTGAAGATTACCCTAAACCAAATAATATGAAATTCTTATGCAAACTGGCATTTATACATCACCTTTGATGATATGCATTTTCTTTATGGGCACTTTCATTGCAACAATGAAGGAAATTGTCTTCCCAGCAACATCTATTATCAAATTAATCCAGCATTTATAGCAAGAAAGCTGCACGGAGAAATAAATGATAGAGTCTTTGTTGGGGAAAAGGCGGTGGGGGAAAGGGTGGAGGGTGTTAAGAATTAAAAGTCTTTGTAGAGAGACTACCTGGTCTCATGAAGACACCAAGCGCCTGGGCTCCCACTGGCTCTACTGACGGCAGCCCTGTCCTCCACCCTCCTGCTCTCTGCATTACGCTCACAGGTTCCCTGCTCTCTTTCCCAAGCCATCTTTAAACCAATTCTTTAATGTGTTCCCAGTCATTTCCTTTTCACACATTCCAGTTATCCATTGTTAAAACATCTGGTTGATAAAAGACCCCCCCAAAAAAAAAAAAAAACATTGAAATTACAGTATTCAACTACATATTTTTTAATTTATTTTAATTCCTTTAATGAAATTAAATGTATACTAATACAGTATTTCCAAAACCTAGATTTTTCAAGTGCAAGAGTATTGATCCTCTTACAAGCCAATGCTAGCGTGTAAAGTCTGCAGGCAATGAGAGGAGAGGAGTGGGAGGGAAAGGCAGGCAGCCAGCCACTCCTGAACCAGAGAGGTGGTTGCCATGGAAACTAAATGCAACAGGCACCCTTTGCAGGGTTGCCAATTGTTTTCTTTGCAATAAAGCTAAATTTAAATAACCAAATTTGTTGACATTGATTTACTTAATGAAAGATCCATTACAGAATGAAAAATCTTAAAGAAAACCTGTTAAAAAATTTAAATTTTAGCACTTCTGGTATCACCCACTCCAGACGTCAATACTGCCTACACACCAACCCACATACACCCACACATTTCACGCACTTTCCCCCCCTTCCTCCCCAGTCATAGTTGCAACAAGCTGGAATAACCAAGAACTCCAACACAAAATAGAAAAAAGAAAAAAAGAAAGCTAATTATATGAACCATACAATAATGTGAATGCGAGATTGCTCAAATGAATTTTTAATTTTAATGCTGCTGTACTGCATGTCAAAACATACAGCACTAAAATGCTTCACTACAATTGCTCCCGGTTTTGTCTGGAGAAGACTACCATATGGACAACATTCCCAATTATTGATTGAGAGCGCTCCTTCATGACCAAGTTCAGATACTTTGATTACACCGTATACTGTTGTCACTTGGCTCAAAATTCACTCCTTCCATAAACGTTTTAACTAGATTGAGTTTTTCTACTCAAAACAGCTTTAGAACAAGCTGCCATGACATCTTTGATTAACAACATTATTGTAGCTTAAGCCAAAAGGCACCATTAACCAATAAAGAAATGTCACAAATGATCTGCATATGAAACTAACAGACCAACCCCCACTAGTATACATCTATTTCTGGCAGTCAATATAGGCCTGGTATTTAATCCATAAATAATTATGCATAAACTACTAAAATAGTAAATTCCATATTACACACATTTACCATACACTGCACAAAGTTATGGTTAGCAATGGAAATGCATGAACTATACTTTGATATTCACAAAGATTAAACCTTACCTTTTATGAGTGTCAAGAGTTCCTAATTCCCCAACCCAGACCCAAGTCAGGCTTGTTGGTTATGGAGTTAATAACCCCTAGGAAATAGGTAATCAAGTTTGATCTGGGAAAGGGTAGCTTAATTCCTAGGATCAACAGCCTTTCACCAGCATCAAGACTACTCCCTCCCCCCAAATCCCTTCTCCTTGAAGGGTATGAAAGCTTTAAATGAAGCCTCTTTGGAACCAACAATTAATTACATGTGAAACTTTTGAAGTGCCTAGTATAGAAGTTAAACTTATGGGTAGACTAACAAGGAAGAAAATTTTGCTCAGGTTCTACATGCAGTGTTTTTAAGAGTAAAATTTCTATAATGTGATAGGGTGATAGTCTGGCAACAATAGTGCATGCCTTGGGAGTAGCCAACAAGGAATCAAGCCTCCACAATTCCCTTCCCTAATGACCCCCACAAGCTTAATACTTCGTGTAAATGCAGTATTATTTTCAGAATTCTAATAGTGTTTGCCTTAACCATTTGTCACTTTGATCTTACATAGTGTATAATTCATAGTGCCCACAAATTTGCTGTGCCATATTTTAGCCTCGACATAACGTGTCTGCACAGTGGGCGAGCAGAGCATGAACAATATCCGGCCTCGTAGAATATGAAGGTAATTCACTAACCTCTGACCTTGTGTTTGGGTTAAAAATAGCAACTTTTGGTATTTTCTAAAGGTGACTATTGGCTTTTTTTATACCAACAGATATAGATTTTGGCACCAAAGTAGCTAGTCAACTGTGCACCCCACATCCATCATGTGGACAGTAGCACAAGGCCACATGGATACACTGTCCCAAGAACTAGGCCCCAAAAGGGTTTACTCTAGTACATCATATTAAGCAAATTTAGAAAATTTGCTTAATAATAATATCTTTATTTACTACAAGTACATGTACATGGTATACAGGCCTAGGTGACATCAGTGACATACTACTATATAGAAAGTCCCTTGTTATGCTGAGCATTTCGGGCAGATTAGGTCAGTGTCCTAGGATGCGACTCACACCAGTCGACTAACACCCAGGTACCCATTTTACTGATGGGGAACAGACAACAGGTGTAAAGAAACACGCCCAATGTTTCTGCCCTGGCTGGGAAATAAACCCAGGCCCTCGCCGTGTGAAGCGAGAGCTTTAGCCACCAGACCACAATTCATCTAATGACATAATAAACAATATTAACATAGAAACATGATATATACTCTAGAATTAATAAAATATGTCATACGTGTCTCCCCCTAACCGACAGTGTTGCCGTGGTGTTTGTTGTTGGGTGTATAAGAGCCACTGAAAGATAAGTTTCACATTGTGATGGCCGCCAGAGACGGCAGTGTTGTCAGGCGCCCTATATAACTCTAACATTGGAGTAGTCAGTTTCGTGCTGTCCTTTTCCTCTTGATTAATCGCTTAACTTACTTGCTACTGTTAATGCTACACTATCGCTGGCTGGTGCTATAGCCTTTATAGACTTTTACATATCGTAGAATCACTGAAGAAGGCACATTCTCCCCTCTCTTCCTCCTCCACTTTGGTACTTTGCTACAATTTCTTTCAATTCTATTGTGTTTGTCACTTTCTTTACCAAAGGGCTGCCACTATGAAGTTTCTTTGGGCCCATGGTGGCTTATTTCACAGTCACAATCAATAAACAAGCACTAAACAATGAATTTATTGTGAAATGTTTGGATGAGCACACAGGGTAATGTTCATTCAAGAATAAACAAAGCTAGACTGGCTCACGACGCCTGCACGGGGAGGTGGACAGGTCTGGTACGCCAGCCGAAAAGCGGGGCAATGGCCGAAAGTCTGGACAAAATTAGGCCCAAGAAAGCGACCGAAACTCGAAGTGGCCGATACTCGGGGTTCCACTGTATTTACTTTAATATTCATAATGCTAACCACAGACCAAATGTTAATCTTAATTTTCCTTCAGGGTACTTTTTTTTTTTTTTTTTTTTGCTAATTTATCAATATCATGAAGGAGTAATCCAATGTGTGATGGAATCCATAAATTCCTTTTTCCCGGATTTTTTCTTTAGAATTTATATTTAGATTCTCCAATGAGCATGTTAACCCTTTGAGGGTCCAGACCCGTAATCTGAAAATTTTCCACAGGGCAAAAATATTAAAAAAAAAAAATTATGAAACCGTTGAAAATCTTTCTGAAGGTAATAAAACAAAGTCGGAAATTTGATAAAAAAAATTATGAAACTACGCTCTCACGAATTTTGCTGTCAGCGATATTTACACAGTGGCGATTTTGCCCAATAAGTTGTATTTTCAGCCAATTACATTGTTCCATTAGACCAAATTTTTAGCTATTTCACTAGTGTGTGTTCCATTTTATTCAATGAGCACAAGAAATCGCCCAATCAAGTATTTCAACTACCCAATAGTGATTGGAAATTGGTAATTTGGCCAATTTCACACAAATTTCAAAATATTCCAATTTCAAAATAGGGTCCAGAATAAATAATGCAGGCATTTCTGGCACTAAAATAACATTTCCTCTGTTTATTAGTTATGTTTCCAGGCTTTACAGATGAATTTCATTTTTTATTCAAAGAAATTTTTATTCACATCAAAACAGATTTACTGTTATGTAATATATTGTAATTGTGCAAACATCAGTGCATCCGTGAACACACATTAGACCCACCAGCTAATGTGTATTGGACGCATGTGATTTTTTTACTCAAACATCGGCAAAAATCAACATTTCTGCTACTTTGAGCTCAATTTCATGGTACTTTCCATTGTGAAACCAATCAAAATCATATCTATTTCTGTAATATATCTTCCATTCTATCAAACGACCAAAAATGAGAAAACAATAAAAACCATATGAAAACGCAACACAGCCAGTTTTACACCAAAAACATTGTGTCAATTTCTCATTATGCACTGCATGCTGCAGGATTTTTTGTACTATAGTGCACACTTGCCACACAGACCTATTCTCTCATGTACACCCAAATTTACTGGTCACAGCTTATACAAGTGAGCTGAGCTCATGGCGACCAACAGTGGCTTCAAAGCCACCTATCTTTTATGGACAATGTACGGTGTAGGTGCTTTACACAACGAAAAGCATTTTTTATTTGTTGTAATCATGGGTAGGGCTAAAAGTGAGCAGGTTATAACAATAAATGGAGAAAAAGAAATTGGAATAACTTATGCAGCAAGTAGCGCCACAAAACAGTAGTGGCAGGTTGGTGTGGTGACCCCGGAAATTTGATATGCTAGCCAAAATTCATGCTGGATTACTGATTGCCGACTTTTATATTAATTTGCCTCACTTAGGTGCCAACACTAGTATGTATAAGATGTTTACGAATGGTATACTAATTTCAAAATTTTTAAATTATAATTACAAAGGTTTCTAACCAAGGATAATGCAACAAAGCCACATTAATTTCTTATCAATGGGGGTTCCTCTTAAGATGACAAACAAAAGTGTAGGACTGCAAATAAGTTTCATTCCACACTAACCAAACCAAGGTCTTGCATCTAAGCTGAATGTTCTAACTTCTCCAGCTCACTGCTTTATTACAATAACTGAATACCAGCTAATTAAAATTAGTTTGAAAATTATATACATCCATATACATACGGGAGTACCACAACTTCAAATACACTAGCTAAATTACAGCACAGACACCTACAAATAATTTTTTTTTTATTATACAAAACTTTTTCAAGACTTGCATTACACAGGTCTTCAGTAGCGAAATAGTCAAGGGGGTATTAAGCAAACTCGACAAATACATTAACTGGATTGAATAATCATGACTACAAATATGATGAACTTTAACAAGCGTCCCTTGAACTATGGCACTAGATATGCACTCCACTCACACCAATAAAAACATAGGAGCACTGCAACAGGCCTACTGGCCCATGCTAGGCAGGTCCAAGTCACATTCACTTAAGGAGCAAAGCACCAGTCCCAATGGACCAAGCCAGTCAGGTCCAACTCTCACTCACTCACTCACTCACTCACTCACTCACTCACTCACCCACCCACCCACACCCCTTCATGCATTTGTCTAACCCATTTTTAAAACTACACATTTTAGTTTCAATGATGCTACTTGTGAGTTTGTTCCACTCATCTACAACTACAGTGGAACCCCGGCTTACGATGTTATCATCTTACGTTATTTTCGGTAACCGATATTTATAACGTAAGAAATTTGTTTGTGACTTACGATGTTTGCTTCGTTTACCGACATTCGTACCGGACATGTCCGCTTGGCGCCCAGCTGAGCGCGCACCCAGGGAGCGTCAGTGCTATTGTTTACAAGCGAGAGCGACCACCCACCCACACCCACGCATTCATACCAGTATATTGTCATTATTCCACTGTTTTTAGTGCTTGCAACTGCTAAATAAGCTACCATGGGTCCAAGGAAAGATCCTAGTGCTAAGCCTGTGGTAAAGAATGTGCAGGGAGTGAAGCATTTATGCAGGAGTGTAGCAGGCATGCAGGAGTGTAGCAGGCATGCAGGGAGTGTAGCAGGCATGCAGGGAGTGTAGCAGGCATGCAGGGAGTGTAGCAGGCATGCAGGGAGTGTAGCAGGCATGCAGGGAGTGTAGCAAAGATGCAGAGAGTGTAGCAGGGATGCAGGGAGTGTAGCAGGATGCAGGGAGTGTAGCAAGGATGCAGGGAGTGAGCAGGGATGCAGGGAGTGTAGCAGGGATGCAGGGAGTGTAGTAGGCATGCAGGGAGTGTAGCATTCATGCAGGGAGTGTAGCATTCATGCGGGGAGTGTAGCATTCATGCAGGGAGTGTAGCATTCATGCAGGGAGTGTAGCATTCATGCAGGGAGTGTAGCATTCATGCAGGGAGTGTAGCATTCATGCAGGGAGTGTAGCATTCATGCAGGGAGTGTAGCATTCATGCAGGGAGTGTAGCATTCATGCAGGGAGTGTAGCATTCATGCAGGAGTGTAGCATTCATGCAGGAGTGTAGCATTCATGCAGGGAGTGTAGCATTCATGCAGGGAGTGTAGCATTCATGCAGGGAGTGTAGCATTCATGCAGAGAGTGTAGCATTCATGCAGGGAGTGTAGCATTCATGCAGGGAGTGTAGCATTCAAAGAAAAGGCCAGTAACCCCAGAAAAGAACTTGGTACCTGCAGTGTTAATGGAAGGATTCCCTTCCAAACACTAGCATACTACTCCACCTTCTCCCTCCTCCACACATCAACAACTCTTCAATTAATGTAAGTGACATGTTATTGTTCAATATTTGCATGTGTATTTAGGTATTCTTTATTAAATTATTTATTATTTAATGTCAAAAAGTTCTAAAAAATATTTTATTTAACTACTTTTGGAAGTCTTGGACGGATTAAATTTATTTCCATTATTTCTTATGGGGAAAATTGATTCGTTTTACGATTGTTTCGCTTTAAAATATGCCCTCTCTGACTGATTAATATCTTAAGTCGGGGTACCACTGTATTACCAAACAAGTGCTTTCCTATATCCTTCCTAAATCTAAATTTTTCCAACATGAAACCCATGCTGTAAGTGGTGTCTTTGGTTAGATACTTCTAGCATGTTATTTACATCCTCATTATTTATTCCAGTTTTCTATTTATACACCTCAATCATATCCCCAATAATTCTACACCTTTCTCAAGTGCAGATTCAAGGCCCCTCAGTCTATCCTCCAAGGAAAGATTTCTGATATATGGAATCAACTTAGTCATCATTCTTTGTATGTTTTCCAGTAGGCTTATATCCATTCTGTAATATGGTGACCAGACCTGTGCACCATAATTAAATGACGCCTAACTAACGATAGATTTGAAGAATAACCCGAGGACTCCTGTTATTTATACTTCTTGATATGAAGCCAAGAATTCTATTCGCTTTATTGCGAACACTTACGTGCTGCTGTCTTAGATTACTGCTAACCACAACAATCTTTTTTGCAATCAATAAGATCTACATTTAGTTTATAAATGTCATGGTTTTCCTTTCCATTGCATATAATTTAACATTTGTCTGCATTAAGCTGTATCTGCCACTTCTCTGACCACTGCATCACTATCTTCCTGCTGTGCTCTAGTGTTCTTGTCAGACTTGATTCAATGGCCTACTTTGGTGTTGTCAGCAAACTTGCTTACGTCACTATTCCCTCGTCTATGTCGTTTATGTAAACGACAAAGGGCCCAACACTGATGCCTGTGGATGCATCACAGGCAGTGTGAAACACTGCTTGCGACGCATCCCCACTGATTTTTCCCCATTTGTGTAAACTGTTGCTTATCTGTCGATCATGCCTATCCAGGAAAAATTTTCTATTCTGTGAGCCTCTACTTTCCTCAATAACCTCCAATGTGGAATTATCAAAAGTCTTACTGTAGTCCATACACTATCAATTACCATGATCTACTTCCTCAAACACCCCAGTAAAAATAAGTAAATCCGTAAGGGAGGACCGCCCCTTTGTAAAACAGTGCTGAGATTCATTAATCAATTTATATCTTTCAAGTTGGCTTCGAATAGCCTCAGCAATCGATTCCATCAATTTTCCCCACAATGGACATTAGGCTTATTGGTCTATAGAGTTCAAAGCTAAGGACCTGTCTCCTGCTTTGTAGATAGGCATCACATTTGTCAGTTTCCACTTATCTGGTACTATGCCAGTTAGTAGAGATGTTGAAAAGACTAGCCAAAGGTTTGTTAAATTCCTCCTCACATTCCTTTAAAACCTTTGTGAACAAGAACATCCCCCCCGTGTTCTTGTCCTTACCCTATGCGGGCCACCAGCTGTATTGCAGTGCTCCTCTCTCCCAGAATATTACAGACTCCACTACTACTACTACTTCCACTACCACTTCCCCTATTACTCCACCTTTCTTGTGCCCTCCCCTGTCTGCTGCCTATAAATACCCCTTCTACCTGTTCTGTGTGTTAGTGTGAATTTTGTAAATGGTCCAAGTCGGACCGAAACATCGTCGTAAGCTGCTCTCTATGTACGGGTTGTGTGTATGGTAGTTTTTAATGTTTGCAAAGTTGAGATTCCCTTTACGCAGGAAGCTACTAGTGAAATTTCCAGAATGATACATTTTGTAGAATAGGAGGAAAATAATGTGGTTATCAGACAAATAGATAAATTAAAACCTGACAAATCCCCAGGCCCTAATGAACTGTTCACAAGGGTTTTAAAGGAATGTAAGGAGGAATTTAACAAACCTTTGGCTAGTCTTCTATGTGTGGGTTGTGTGTGTATTGTTCAAGTCACGGTATTGTGCCTTTTTTGTTAAAAACTACCATTTCTCAAAGTTAGATATGGAAAAGATTAAAATGTGCATAAAGTACATCAGAGTCCAGGACAAGAGAAAAAAAAAGCTATTAATGAGACTTAGAAAATTAAGTTTCTCGCACACAAAAATCCACAGCAAAATCTATATCCAGTATTGGGCCCTTGCTGAAAAAGGAACTTCACCAATGATTTTTTTTTTTATGAAGGGGGTTAGACTCCCAATTTTCTTTGAAGTGACAGAGCAGAAGTATCAAGAAAGATAAGCAGACATACTGCAAACACTACCATATGGTACAGAAGAAAGCATACTGATGTATATGTAGTATTTACTTAGGGATCTGGACTTGTGGCTTAATACTGATATGTTGCTCTTGCTGCTGAAGATACTTTTTACATAATTAACTGTGTACATGGAAGATACTCTAGGCCTGGTCACAAACCTACAGTGCCATTACATACTAGTGCGAGATGGAAGAGCAAGGTAAACCCAGTGAGGGACAGGGGTACAGTGCGCCCAAGAACACTAATCAACATCCGTGGGCACATACTATTCAACACTGCCAAAAGATAGAAAAGATAGAAAAAAAAAATGCAGTATAATGCAATCTTTTGCTGACAATCCTTCACCTGCACAATGGGCTTTGTCAAGTCACAAAGAAATCCTATTTGACCTCAAAGCCCACTACCTGGGTGAAACAGTCAATGAAGGATCATACACACTTCTATGCATCTTTACCACTACCAGAAGATACCAGAAATACAGAGTGTCAAGAAGAAACTACCAGTGTGCCAGGTGCCAAATCAACTATACTACAATGCATGTGTGCCAGTGGGCCACCAACAGCCTGACTGACCAAGCAAGTACCAGAAGCCTGACCCATGGCCAGGCTGCAGGATAACTAGTCAAGTATATAAAATACAGAGGTAAAAAATGCAATATAATACAATGTGGAAATAACATAAGGTAGAGCTAATTGATGTTTTATATAAAAATAGTATACACAATGTAATGTACTAGTATAATATTGAAAGTAAGGCAAAGTACTGCATTTCCAGAAGACACCTCCATTAAAAAGCAGGTGAGCAATAAGGTCTCGAGAAAAATTGTTAGAAAGGCCATAACTTGCATAAGGGAGATTACCAACAAACGCCTAGCTGTTGTCAAGAGGGAACTACATTCCTCAAACAGTTCCTGATCAGCTGGGGTGTAGTGCATACTTTGGACTGGGTGGTGGGCACTAACAGCTTGATCAATCAGGCCAGCAACCAAGAGGACTGGTCTGGGACTAGGTTGTATGGGCAGACCTCAGGAAGAGATTTCAGGTAAACTTCAAGCAAGTATTTCCTGTGTTATGGATAGTATTTCCACTTTAAATGAAATATTGAATTCCAACTGGGATAAATTAAAATACTGACCCAAAAATGTCAGCAAATTCGGTCAAGATTTCATTTGGATTTTTAATCATATTTCCAATGTGATACTTTAATCTTCTCCCTGAGAATACAACCCACAAGTCTACTCACCCAGGTACCTACTCAATTGAATAGTTATAAGTATAACCATAATTTTTAAAGGGGTGGAACGGTAAGCCAGTGGAAGGCCTCGGCCAGATGACCAAAAGCTCCAACAGCGGGTCATCATTTGACAGACCCGCGTCAGGAAACACTTGTCCTGTTTCCTGACAAACCTTACCTAACCTAGGTACCTACTTACTGCTAGGTAAACAGGAAGCAGCAGGTTAAAGGAAACATGCCCAATGTTTCACCCATGCCAGGAAAAGATTCCTAGTCTCTCAGTGTGCATGAGGATGCTATCAAGCCACAAACACTAGGCAGCAGGGTAAGCACTTACAAGGTGTGGAACAATTTTAAGGTTTGATACGTATTTTGTACTTGCCAATATTACTGAATTTATACACGATACAACTAGTTACCAATACGAAAACAGATTTTTCAACTGTGACGGTAACATCAGCAAGATCACTGGCGTTCATCCTGAATTCTAAACCCTCCAGGGTTAATGCAAAGTTTTCAGAATTACTTTGTGCTAGAACTTTGAACATGACTATGTCGGATCATGCATGATTATGGATAAGTAGTCATGCCATTTTATGAACAAATCCTGGCAATGCATATAGTCACAGCACTTGGAGTTTAATACAAGAACACTAAATGAAGAACATACATTTTTCCAACCAAGAGAACAGGAAGTCATAAGTGTTAAAAGAAAATTAAGTATTGATTTTTTGTTAGGGGCCTTCCTACATATCCTTAACACAATATTCCATTTAAAACTTTAAATTAACATTTAATAACAGCGACAGTAAAAGCATAATACTAGGAAAGACACCACCCTTTCATTTTAATATGTACAGCAAGTACTTCATTATTGTCAACATATGTAATCCTATGCAACATATGGTAGACTAGAAGTCACTCATTACCTAAATATTATTCATTAGAGAACATGAAACAAACTTATATAGACGTACAGAATCCTGTCAACTGATACTAGTGTCTTCCCAGCTGGTCAATAGATTCAATGCGTGCACAAGTACAGCTAAAGACATTACACAATCACTGCACTACACACACGCATGCAAGGGCAAGTAATACTCACTGTGCCAGCTGAATAAAATCATGAAAGTGCCGTCCAGGGCTGTGTTGTGGTAATAATTGGCTAGCGAGCCCCAATCCACACGCACCACCTTATAATGGCGCCCGTCGCTCACCTCCTCTCACCTCCAAATTCTGCAAGAAATAAGCCCATCCGCCTCTTATTCCTCCATTCCTACACACCCTCCACCTCTCTCACCCAAAAGCTTGACTTTCAGAAAAGTAACCTCCTCTCTGGGGATTAATTCTGGGGAGAAATATTGTCATTGAGTGTCTGGTTCCACGTCTGACTGAGCATGCGCCATCTTTATTACGCATTATTACATTTTCTTCCTTTATCTGACATGTAATACCTATGTCTCCAGCAAAACTACACATGTTATAATAATTTAGAATGCCAGAAAAAGCCTCACCTGCCACAAGAGTGCGGAAATAATGATGATTGACGAAGAACAAGGCGATGGTGTCTTTTACTCAAGGAGTAAAATAAAGTAAGTGAGAACACTTTTACAAACACATAATCAATTACAACTCTTTTAACTTACTACTTTCACTATAAATACTTGTTAACACTAAATTCATATAAAAATATTTTTATAATGGGATTTTCATGCAGAAAATTAAAATAATGGATAAATATTTATGTGTATATTTTAAATATTACGCGCTGTTCTAATCAAATTTACAAATATTACCCGTCTCTCCTAATGAGTAATTATCATTTGTAAAATTTCTGTATTTAGTAACATATTAAATTTGAAAGTTAACTTTTCTAACTTAAGAAATACTGTACATATTAAATAATTTAGAAGATGTATGACCATTAAAAATTCAGAATTGCTAATGATAAATCATCATATTTTTAATACCCTATGAACTATTATTTTTATGTAATATAATAATATAGTACATCTGTATTAAAAGGTTATATTTTTAGTGTATAATTTATTCATAAAACAACTTATTGGATGTATTATCGAAAATTTCTTTCAATGCTAATTATCACAAAATCTTGGACTGGCATTGCAAGATGACATTACTACTACATTAACCTCAAATTAATAAGCTTAATAAGCTTTCCCTCACGATGATGTGGATTATTGCAACATCACTGCAATCAGTATAATCATGGTGCAATCCCCTGTACTGAGAACAAGTCATTCGTAATTACATTCTCCAACAACATATTTCTAAATATACATAAAAGCTGACCAGTATGAGTCCAAAGGAGATAATAATCAATGTAAAAAAAATATTTCAGGCAGGTTTAAATGAAAGTTGAATCAGGTTTGGGAGGGATTCAGTTTCAAATTGTAACTTCACTTATATCACCATGATACTTGGAAACAAAAATACATACTAGTTTTATCCTTTTCCTTATACTTGTTCATTGTGTAATTCATGTAATATAATGCTACAGTCTCAAAATTTCATATATGATGTCATTAACAGTGAAGTCTAAAATATGATTTTTATTTAATGATTGCAAATATGATCGTATGATCCAAACGCAATGCATACGCGTCGTATTCACGTGTGTGTGTTCATGTGGTTGCAGGGTTAGATTCACAGCTCCTGGCCCGCCTCTTCGCTGGTCACTACTTGGTCCACTCTCACCTGACTTCAGGAGCCTTATCGTGCCTCTTCTTAAAGCTTTGTATGGATCCTGCCTCCGCTATTTCACTCTCCAGATTGTTGCACTTCCTGACAACTCTAAGCCTGTAGAAATACTTCCTAACATTCCTATGACTCATCTGAGTTTTTTAACTTCCACTTGTGTCCTCTTGTTGCTGTATCCCATCTCTGAAACATTCTGACCTTGTTCACCTTGTCAATTCCTCTCAGTATTTTATACGTTGTCATCATGTCCCCCTATCCTTTGTGTCCTCAGGTTGAGTTCCCTTAACCTCTTCTCAGTAATTGCCGAGGCAATTCGTAGCCATCTTGAAACGCATAAATTGATTAATGAATCTCAACACGAATTTACTAACTTTTTTCACTAAGGTGTTTGAGGAGGTAGATCATGGTAATGAATATGATATTGTGTATATGGACTTCAGTAAGGCTTTCGATAGAGTTCCACATCAGAGGCTATTGAGGAAACTTAAGGCACACTGAATAGGAGGAGAAATTTTTACCTGGGTAGAGGCATGGTTGACAAATAGGGGGTAGAGAGTTTGCATAAATGGGGAGAAAGCGGTGTCCCACAGGGGTCAGTTTTGGGTCTCCTGTTGTTTACAATTTACATAAACGACATAGATGAGGGAATAAATAGCAACATAAGCAAATTTGCTGATGACACCAAAATAGGCCGTCCAATTCATTCTAATGAGGACATTAGAGCACTCCAGGATGATTTGAATAGACTGATGCAGTGGTCGGAGAAGTGGCAGATGCAGTTTAATGTAGACAAATGCAAAGTTCTAAATGTTGGGCAGGGCAATAACCATGCCACATATAAACTGAATAATGTAGATCTTAATACTTGTGATTGAGAGAAGGATTTAGGAGTTCTGGTTAGTAGTAATCTGAAACCAAGACAACAGTGCATAAGTGTTCGCAATAAAGCTAACAGAATCATTGGCTTCATATCAAGAAGTATAAATAATATAAGTCCTTAGGTTGTTCTTCAACTCTATATATCTTTGGTTAGGCCTCATTTAGATTATACTGCACAGTTCTGGTCACCGTATTACAGAATGGATATAAATGCACTGGAAAACGTACAGAGGAGGATGACAAAGTTGATCCCATGTATCAGAAATCTTCCCTATGAGGATAGACTGAGGGCCTTGAATCTACACTCTCTAGAAAGGCGTAGAATTAGGGATGATATGATTGAGGTGTATAAATGGAAAACAGGAATAAATAAAGGGGATGTAAGTAGCGTGCTGAAAATATCCAGCCAAGACAGGAATCGCAGCAATGGTTTCAAGTTGGAAAAGTTCAGATTCAGGAAAGATATAGGAAAGCACTGGTTTGGTAATAGAGTTGTGGATGAATGGAACAAACTCCCGAGTACCGTCATAGGGGCTGGGACGTTGTGTAGTTTTAAAAATAGGTTAGATAAATTCATGAGTGGGTGTGGGTGGGTGTGAGTTGGACCTGACTAGCTTGTGCTACTAGGTCAAATGCCGAACTAATTCCTTAAGTGGAAGTGATCTGACTACCTGGAGAGGGTTAACTCCAGGTGGTCGGGTCTAAGCCGGGGAGTGATGGACTTGCCTCGCATGGGTCAGTAGGCCTGCTGCAGTGTTCCTTTTTTTCTTATGTTCTTATGTTCTAACTGACATCAATGACATATTAATATACAGAAAGCCGCTTGTTATGCTGAGCATTTCGGGAAAATTAGGTCAGTTTTTTCCCAGGATGCGACCCACACCAGTCGACTAACACCCAGGTACCATTTAAACTGATGGGTGAACAGGGACAGGGACAGCAGGTGTCTTATGGAAACACGTCCCTAATGTTTTCCAGCCGTACCGGAGAAGATTCGAACCCCAGACCTCGGTGTGTGAGCTGAGAGGATCTCACCTTCAAATACCACAACACTGTATCAATCGCATCTGCTAGAAAAATGACAGGATGGATAATGAGAACCTTCAAAACTAGGGATGCCAAGCCCATGATGACACTCTTCAGATCGCTTGTTCTATCTAGGCTGGAATATTACTGCACACTAACAGCACCTTTCAAGGCAGGTGAAATTACTGACCTAGAAAATGTGCAGAGAATCTTCACAGCACACATAACTGATAAAACACCTCAATTACTGGGAACGCTTAAAGTTGCTCAACCTGTACTTCCTAGAACGCAGGCAGGAGAGATACATGATTATATACACTTGGAAAATCCTAGAGGGAGTAGTACCAAACTTGCACACGAAAATCACTCCCTATGAAAGCAAAAGACTCGGCAGACGATGCAACATCCCCCAATGAAAAGCAGGGGCACCACCAGCATGATAAGAGACAACACAATAAGTGTCAGGGGCCCAAGACTGTTCAACTGCCTCCAAGCATACATAAGGGGGATTACCAATAGACCCCTGGCTGTCTTCAAGAAGGCGCTGGACCTTAAAGTCAGTACCTGACCAGCCGGACTGTGGTTCATACGTTGGGCTGCGTGCGGCCAACAGTTACAGCCTGGTTAATCATGCCCTGATCCACCATGAGGCCTGGTCACAGACCGGGCCGCGGGGTGTTGACCCCCGAAACCCTCTCCAGGTATACAAGAAACCGCACTGGCTGTGGAACCCCACTCGGCACATGCGCCCACTTGACACCTCATCACGTACCATCACTTGTGTGTATATATTTATATATAGATGTCGTGCCGAATAGATAAAACTTGAGATTTTGGCTTAAATATCAACGCTCTTCTTGCCGAATAAGGCAAGAGGAAAATTTGTGTATGCAATAATTTCGCAAAACTCATTCTGAACCTAACGAAAAATATATATTTCATTGTGTTTCTTTATTAATAAATTATTTGTTGGATTAGGGTAAATTAAATTGCGCTTGTTATAATAAGGTTAGGTAAGTTTTCTAAGGTTCTTTTGGTACAAAATTATTAATTTTTATATTAACATAAATTAAAAAATATATATCTTTAAACGTATAAGAGAAAATTTTAGAAAGGACTTAATTTTAAATGAGCTCTTGCTAATTAACCAGTTTTACCTATTCGGCACGACATATATATATATATATATATATATACAAACACTGGTCATCACCCACTGAGGTAGGGTGTCCGAAAACGAAAAGAAAACATTTTCACCATCACTTCGTCTTGCCAGAGACGTGATGCCCCTCCACACTGCAATATCTCTACACCTCCTTCAGGGTGAAATCACTGTACTTCCCACCTCCAGGATTCAAGTCCGGGTAACCGGTTTTCCTGAATTCCTTCATAAATGTTAAATTTCTCACACTCCAACTGTACGTCAGGTCATGAGAACTAATTGCCTCCACTCCTATCTAACACACACATCCCTGTTGAATGTTCAAGCCCCTCACATACAAAACCTTTACCCCTTCTTTCCAACCTTCCCTAGGATGACCCCTACCCCTCCTTCCCTTCACTACAGATTTATATACCCTCCAAGAGGTCCTATTTTGCTCCATCTTCAAATGTCCAAACCACCTCAATAGCTCTTCAGCCCTCTGGATGAACCTTTTATAATCCCACACCTAAACTCCAAACTACGAATTCTCTACATAATATTTACACTACACATTGACCCTAGACATGTTCACTGCCTTCTACCTCCTCCTCGCTTCAGTTCTTAAAACCCTTGATTCACACTTATTTAAGAGTGTTGATACCACTATACTGTGATACATTCTTCCTTTTGCCTCCATGGATAACATTCTTTGTCTCCATTGATGCCTCAGTGCATCAGCCACCCTTTTTTCCTTGTAAATTTTACGGTTTACCGTTTACCCCATTTCCTATAGATGCATTCACCGACAAGTCCACTCCCAAATATCTGAACAATTCACTTCCTAATATTCCCTCTTTCCAACCTGGTATCCAATCTTTCATTACCTATTTTTTTGTTACCCTCATCACCTTGCTTTCGCATATTAACTTTTAATTTCGTTCTTTACATACCCTCCCAAATTCGTCCACCAGTCTTTACAACTTCTCTTCTGAATTTCCCAAAAGCACAGTGTCATCAGCAAAAGGTAACTGTGACAACTCCCACTTTGTATTAGATTCTTTATCTTTTAATCCCACACTTCTTCCCAACACCCCTGCATTTGTTTCTTTTACAACACCATCCATAATACACAAAATCTACCGAGTAGATATTTTAACACATAAAAATAACGTCTAGCTCTGAGGAACTGTACTAGATATCTGTAATGTAGTATTTGACAAACACACATGAAGTACTTGTAATGTACCCATCAAACCTTATGTACTGTACACTCTTGTATTCTTTAATCTTTGTGTACTATATTACATAATAAAATATTCCCATTTGTGTATTTAAAAAGCATGGGGTGGTAGAAATGGAATGGTCAAACTGCTTCAGGGAGAAATCCAAACATTTTTCCTCAACTATGTGGGGACCCATAGCCTCAGCTGCGGCTCCCCACAATTAGTACTGTAGGTGGATCTTATTGTTTATAATATTAAAATTATTATCGTTATTGAAGTTAAAGCGGGAGTTGAGTATCAGCTGAGCTGAGGTGCATGTAAACACTGAGTGAGGTGGCCAGGCAGCTGCTGTCTCACACACGCTGCTGCTGCTGTTAGTACTACAGCTGCCTCACACAGCTGCTGCTGCTGCAGGCATCACTGAACCAACACAACTCGTGCAGCCATCAGGAGGAAGATAAAACCATCTTAGGTAGATTCCACGTGAAGAAACTCCTTATTTTTTGACAATGGCGGCAACGTTCACCTGCCTGAGCTGTCGGGTGGCGTTCATTGATGGGGATGGTCAGAGGGATCACTTCCGCTCTGACTGGCATCGTTATAATCTGAAGAGGAAGGTGGCTGAGCTGCCCCCAGTGTCCAGAGAAGCCTTCAATGACCTGGTCACCCAAGTCCAGAGTCGCACCCAACAGGTGACCCCTCTCTCTATCTCTCAATCTTCATATCTCTATGTCTATCTATCTCTGGCTCTTTGAATATATCTATCTCTGGCTCTACCTTTGAGTATATCTATCTCTGGCTCTACCTTTGAGTATATCTATCTCTGGCTCTACCTTTGAGTATATCTATCTCTGGCTCTACCTTTGAGTATATCTATCTCTGGCTCTACCTTTGAGTATATCTATCTCTGGCTCTACCTTTGAGTATATCTATCTCTGGCTCTACCTTTGAGTATATCTATCTCTGGCTCTACCTTTGAGTATATCTATCTCTGGCTCTACCTTTGAGTATATCTATCTCTGGCTCTACCTTTGAGTATATCTATCTCTGGCTCTACCTTTGAGTATATCTATCTCTGGCTCTACCTTTGAGTATATCTATCTCTGGCTCTACCTTTGAGTATATCTATCTCTGGCTCTACCTTTGAGTATATCTATCTCTGGCTCTACCTTTGAGTATATCTATCTCTGGCTCTACCTTTGAGTATATCTATCTCTGGCTCTATCTTTGAGTATATCTATCTCTGGCTCTATCTTTGAGTATATCTATCTCTGGCTCTATCTTTGAGTATATCTATCTCTGGCTCTATCTTTGAGTATATCTATCTCTGGCTCTATCTTTGAGTATATCTATCTCTGGCTCTATCTTTGAATATAGTATCTATCTTTGAATACATCTATCTCTGGCTCTATCTCTGTATCTATCTCTATCTATATCTATCTATCTATCTATATATATCTATCTCTTATTATCTATGGGTTTAGTCCTTTCAAGGAAGGTGCCTTCATGTTGGGGAAGGGCTCTTGATCCAAGGGATTTGGGGCTTTCATTTTGTTTTTATTTCTCGTGGATTGAACCCGATTACCTCGCATTGCCCAGGTGCTGTATGATCCCATTAAGATAAGAGTTTGTTCAGACTTAATCCAAAGGGTTAGCCATCCAGAATAACCCAATAACATCAGTGAATCATTAAGGACTGTCCGTGTTATTTCTTTTGTGATCCTTTAATCTTGTCCCCCAGGATGCTACCCACACCATTCGACTAACACCCAGGTACCTACTTACTGCTAGGTGAACAGGGACAGCAGGTGTAAGTAAACATGCCCAATGTTTCCACCTGTGCCGGGAATCGAATGATGGACACTCGGTATATGACCTGAGTGTTATGGGTTTATTCCCCTCAGGGGGAATGAATTTATCACAATGATGGTTAATGATATAGTAAAAATAAATATTTTATTGTAGGCTTTTGTCTTTGTTGTACAGGTATACATTTGATGTGTATACGTAAAACATTATGGATTTGATACCTAGTATAGCTTACTAAAAAGAAAAAGAAGAAATAAAGAGACGTACTGGCCAGGCTGTGGCAGCGACCACCAAAATTTTTTTTGGTTCGAGACAACCGTGATAAAAAAAAACTGGTATGTATTATGTTCAGTTGATGTAGTATGTGAATAGTTTAGGTATGTGGATTATAGGGGAGTAGTCACCTTGGAAATGGGAGAGGTAATCAGGTATAATTCTTAGAAGAGAAGAACAGCTCCACTTCTTTGAAAAAAGAGCCATTCACTAGCATCAAGACATCCCCTTACCTTACTAGCATCAAGACAGCCCCTGACCTTTTTAGGGCTGTAATTTATATGGATTAAGTTTTCTAAGTTGTATGCCTATCTCTTCTCTGTTAATGTGACCTTGATAGGTGCAGTGTTCAGTGACAAAATTAATATGCTACTATTGCATATGATACCATAGTGTGCTACAAAAACTTGACTTTTGAGTTTGGTAAAGATTTATTTCTTCCAGCTTGGTAATTCTTTTATTAATAAAAATTATCTCCCTTTTTTACACCATATTTATTTTTTTTCATTTGCATTAATTGCTCCTTTTATGTGTTTAGGTATAAAGTTGAATCAGTCTCTGCATCTGAGTTACAAAAAAAAATAATTTTTTTATGTTTTTTTTAGCCAACAGGTGATGCCCAGACAAAAATACCTTGTAGACCATGTAAGAAAACATTTTCCAATCAGAATGCCTATGACAACCATATCAAGTCAAAGAAACACATGGAGGTGGTCACTTCGCGTGAAGAAGGTAATTTCACTTTGATTATTGCGTATGCTTAGTACTTGAAGCTGGGAAATTAATTCTACTTTATTTTGCCATTGGTGCAATTTTTTAGTACGTATAGACAAAGTCTTGTATTGCATTTCTTAAACTTTTTTAAAAGGGGTGGGGAACTTTCCTCTAGCCTTTCAGCTATGATTTTTAGTAGGTTGCTCTTAAGCATACCCAGCTACAGCAGTTCATAGTTATACTTTTGCTACTTGCACATTTCCAGATACAGTATATCATTTCCAAATCATTCTGTTCTACACTACCTGATTGTTCAGCTGTTAATGAATGCAAAAAAAATTCCTATCCACCACTTGCCTCAAAAATACGTAGTTAAAAATCACCTTAATCTGACCTAAATTCTTCATAGATAAATTGTGTTAAAACCCACTTTATCAACAGTAACCTAGTTTATCCAAATCATATTAGTATTTATGCTGTTCTCTTTGTAATAAATATATTTCATCTGTAAGAACCAAAAATATATTCTATTTCAGTATTCACCACTACAAATGTTATACTAAATTGTAAAATATCCCAAAATGTCATAAAACATGAACCAGATTGTTATACAGTGGTCCCTTGGTTTTAGTGCATCTCCAAACTCAAACATTTATGTAAGTGTATTTTCGTAAGTGCTGTTGCAAGTGTATTTTTGGGGGTCTGAAATAGACTAACCTACGTGACATTATTTCTTAAGGAAGTAAATTCGTTCGGTAATGGCATTTGAGCAGCATTCTGGAACGAATTTTCGGCGAAAACTGAGGGACCACTGTATACAGTGTCAAAGATTGCTAACTATAACATTCTAGTAAACTAACCCAATTAAATAATTGTTCAGCAGTTATAAGTTCATTTTAAAACTATCTGAAATGCTCTGCATAACCAGGGGCTTTCTATAAAGTACAGTAAATCTTCAGTGTAATGGACCTTTACATAATGAATATCAGAAATACAGAAGAAAATCTGCCAGGTCAGTTGCTTCAGAACGGTGGCTGAAGTCTGTTGTTCACATAGTTGTTCATTATTGTTACAGATCATGGCATTTCTGTCCACCACAATCACCATTACCAACCACATACTAACTCCTTTTAGCTCATTATATCCTATTTCATTTGTATTCTGTACTTTATGGAAATAAAGATTATCATTATTATACCACATTAACTCTCCCCACATTCAAATGCTTCCAGTAATGACTAACAGAATGTGAGGTAAGATTTATTGTAGTAATTTTTACATAATATTGTTCAGTAGTAAATAAAAAAATTGATTGACAAATTTGGTGTCTGAAATGTTACCCTGTTATTCCTCTTTTTTTTTTCTCATTTCATAATGCTACTGTATTTTACATAATGCAGTGATTTTCAGAAACATAACTTGTGAGATACAAGAGGATTGACTGTGTAGACTGTGTACTGTATATCAAAGTGTTAAGGGTATTTGCCTGAGAGGGTCTCTGTAGACTGTAGATACCTTGCAGTAAGATGTTTGAGCACTAATTTCCAGTAAGATTTGCATTGATTCTAGTTTTTTGATAGAGCAATATGAGGATATACTTTCTAGACATACAAAAGATATTTATCCGAGCCTTTTATTCTATGTGTTCTTAAATACCTATTTCTGAATTTCCCCTTTAACCCTTTGGGAGTCCAAGGGGGGTCTCTGAAACTCGTTCTCAGGGTCCACGAATTTAAAAAAAAAAAAAAAAATATTTTTTCTTATGTAATGATAGAGAATCTTTTTCCGATCATAACGCCACAAAAATTATGAAATTTGATCGAAAACTAACGGAATTATGCTTTCGCGAAGTTAGCGGTAGCCATGACACTTACGCATCCGCGATTTTGCCCACTTTGAGCCCTATTTTCGGCACATTCCAATGTTTCAGTCTACTAAAATTATAGCTATTTCGCTAGAACTCTATTTCTTCTATCGATTGAGTACAAGAAACCGCCTATTTACCAATTTCAACTACCCAAAATAGTGGTCAGAAAATGGCAATTTGGCCAATTTCACACAAATTTCAAACGATGCCAATTTCAAAATAGGATCCATAATAAACAAGACAGACATTCCTGGCACTAAAATAACATCTTCTCTGTTCATTAGTTACGTCTCCAGGCCCCTCTTACATTACTTTTGCTTTCCATTTTGAATTTTTATTCTCACAAAAAAATAGAAGATTTATTGTTATGTATACAACTGCATCATTGTAAAAATGGTATAAATAATATCAGAGCACTTGTGCATGAATATTAGACTCGCCAGTTGATGTGTATTGGACGCATGGTGTAATTTGTTTACTCTTGAACATCGTCAAAAATCGAACATTTTCGCTACTTTGAGCTCAATTACAAGGTACTTGTTATTGTCAAACCAATCAAAATCATCTCTATTTCTGTAATATATCTTCCATTCTATCAAATAAGAACAAGAAAACGAGAATACAACAATAAATACCATACGAAAATAGACTGCAAAGTCACTGTTTTAAACCAAAAACACGGTCAGTTTTTTTTTCCTCATTATGCACTGTGTGGTGCAGGAATTTTTTTATACTGCGCACACTGACCGCACAGACCAATTCTATCACATCTAGGCCTAACAGCCTGTTTCTGCTTGATTTGAGGGCGCTAGAATTTAGGAGTACTAGTACGTCAATAACCCCAGTGCGTAAGACGTACTAGTACGACCAAAACCCCGAAAGGGTTAATCTATACTATACTGTATTATCCGTCATTACATTGCCTTTATAATTGTATTTGAATCACTTTACTTAAAATAATTATTTGCCAAATATTTAACAGCTTTCATAGTACTCTTCAGCTCATGACAATATGTACCTTGTTTCAACTAGTGAATGTGGTTAGTAACTTGTTTTTATATTGTTTATCTTTCTGTATATAATAAACATGTTCAGATCTTTCTTCAAACATACATGTGGCATATAGTACATGTATATTTATTTATTTTTCAGTGGGTTTTTTTCCCACAATGTTTTTTGCTATTACAAATTTTCATTCATTGGCATTTAAATAAGTGAAGTAAATATATATACTTCCGGCAGGCCGGACTTGAGTTCTGGAGATGGGAAGTACAGTGCCGGCACTCTGAAGGAGGGGTGTTAATGTTGCAGTTTTATAACTGTAGTGTAAAGCACCCTTCTGGCAAGACAGTGATGGAGTGAATGATGATGAAAGTTTTTCTTTTTCGGGCCACCCTGCCTTGGTGGGAATCGGCCGATGTGTTAATAAAAAAAAAAAAAAATAATGATCATTCTTGTTATCTGTTGACACTACTTCGTTTCTGATTCCATCTTAATTTTGTACAATATTTTTAATTTTTTCATAGTTCAGCCTTTTTCTAGTTTCTGAGGCATATGATCTTTACAAATAATTTACTTTATTTTCAGAAGCAAAGAACAAAAAGAACTTGTCCCAGCATGCAAATCATAAGTTAGAAGAAGCTGAAGAAGAGGTAGACGATGATGAGGATATGGAGGTAGTGAAAATTTCTGTATATGGTATCCCTGTATGACTTCCCTAGTGCTAGCATGTTTAATTTTTTATCGGTATAGTCCTGTCCTTAACTGTGTTGTTAATATATTTGTCATGAAAGAATTAAGTTATCTAAAATATTCTCTAGTTTAACAATGTCTAGCTACAAGCAGCAAAACAGTCAAAATGTCAAGCTTCATAGTTAGGAATTTTGAGTATAGAGGTTCAGAAACAATATTAATACTAATGTACTTGTCAGACATTAACTTAAATAAACTCTCCAGTTGTGGGAATGACAGAGGGTGGTGAAAGAAGGGCACTAAAACTCTTCATATGCAGCCTCTCCTCACTTAGCGATGTATACTCATTTACCGACAACTCAGACCTACGACAGGGTCTCTGACCAGTATGCATACCTAAATGATGTATATTTGAGCTGATTTCCTCTATTCTGTTTATTACAATATACAGTACACACTGTATAAACATTTAAAATTTTTATAAATGGTGCAAAGGTGACATTAAAACAATATCAAAGATGACTGACACAAATCCACTACCATTATAGTATGCTCCTTGCTTAGTGACGAATTCGTTTATCGACGTGGTCGTAGTTATGGAACTTCGTCATTAAGTGAGGAGAAGCTGTATTTTCTTGTGAAACAGAGGCTTTAAAATCTAATTCAACCTTTAAAATGTGGTGCTAAGCAAATTTCATATGCTCGAAAATTAACTATTTCTGTTTACAGTAAGGATTACTGCCTGTTGATTTGCTAGTGATTAAGGTGCAAGTTTAGTAATTTGCTAATGACTTACATATGTTTGTTAACACTGCCTAGCAGTACAGTACTTGCTTGTTGAAAGGAAATTAACCTTGATCCAGTATATCACTGTATAAAACCAATTAATTTTAATGTTTTAACAGATTGAGGAGATAGATAGTGATGAATGGGAGGGAGAAGCAGTGGAATTGCTAAATTGCCTGTTTTGTTCCCATCATGCCAACACACTCGAGGACGAATTGCATCACATGACGGAAAAGCATTCTTTCTTCATTCCAGACCTAGAATATTGTGTTGATGTGGCTGGCCTCATCACTTACCTTGGTGAAAAAGTAAGAAATGTTATATTTTAATTTTATACATTAAAGGAGTGGTGAAGGAGGGCAAAAGGAGAGCCAGCAAGAGAATAGATGAGGCTCTTATCAGCAAATTTTGCCAAGGCTAAGAAATGGTTTTGCAGGGAGATTAATGAGTTGAAAGAGCCTAGGAAGCAAATGGACCTGTCAGCTAAAAATATAAGAGGGAGAGGTTAGATGTATGAAATTAAAAGATAATAAATCTGATACTAAGTGGGAGTTATCACAATTTTTCTGTGCTGATGACCCAAGTTCTTTTGGGAGATTCTGAAGACAATTTGCTAAGTTTGGTGGATAAATTTGGGAGAGTTCATAAAAGAATTAAATTAAAGATGAACATAGAAAAAGAGCTAGTTTGGATATCAGATTGGATGAAGGGAGTATAGAGGAGGTTAATGGATTCAGATATTTGAGAGTGGGCTTGTTAGTAGAATGGATCTATGAAGGATGAGGTGAACCATAGAAGAGAGAAGGGGAAGAAAGGTAGTGTTTTGAGACATGTGGAAGAAAGAAATATCTATGGAGGCAAAAAAAAAGAATGTACCAGAGTGTAGTGGTACCAACTCACATGAGTGTGAGGCATGGGATTTAACTGTTGCAGCAAGGAGGAGGTTGGAGGCAGTGAAGATGTTATGTTTGAGAATAATGTGTGGTGTGAACATTATGCATAGAATTTGGGGCTTAGAAATTAGAAGATGGAGTGGAGTTCCTAAAAGTATAATATGTACAGAGGGCTGACAAGGGGTTGTTGAGATGAGATGGGCATTTGGAAATGGAGCAGGTTAGGGCGACCAAGAGGACTTATGAATCTGGGGTGGATGGAACGAAGGGTAGGAAGGAGGAAGTAAAGGAGATTTTGCATGCTAGAAGCTTGAGCATGCAGCAGGCATGTGTAAGCATGTTAGTTTGGAGTGAATGCAGACAAGTGGTTTTTATGGTTTGAAGTGCTCTGAGAGTGAACAAGGTAACATTTATGAAGGGATTAAGGAAAATCAGTTTGCCAGACTTGAGTCCTGGAAGCGGGAAGTACAGTACAGTACCTGAACTCTGGAGGAGGGGTATAGATGTTCCAGTTTGGAGGGTCATTTAAATTATGTCTTCAAGACAGCTATTGAATAAGTGATGGTATCTGTTTCCTTATTTTCTGGGTCACCATAATGGTGGGAGACAGCTGGCATGTTACAAAGCTCTAATGAAACATTTATTGTTGCACTGTATATATTGATCTTAGTAATAATGTTTTTGAAAATATTCTACTAACTAGACATTTACTATATAGTATAAATTCACTTGAGGATTTGAATTACACATTGATAAAGTTATGATGCTGGTTATAATATTAAAGTAAAAAGAGATTTTCAAGCTATTTCTTATTTGTCATACATAAAATATTTCTTTATATTGCATATGTATCTTGTGTTGAATGATGATGAAAGTATTTTCTTTTTGGGGATTTTCTTTCTTTTTGGGTCACCCTGCCTCGGTGGGAGACAGCTGACTTGTTGAAAAAAAAAAAATGTATCTTAAGGTATCTGTCATTATCTGGTGCCGGGTCACCATTTTGGAGAAGACCTGGGCCGGACGTACGGCGAACCTACAAGAAGAAGATGTCATTATCTAAATGTATTTGTATCTGTTTGTTTTAACTTGTGATGTCTGTGCACTTCTGGAAGGTAGAAAATAAGTATTGATGCTGAATGTTTTCCCTTGGGTTGCCCTATATATGGTAGATTGGGTGCGGATTCGAGTGTGTTGCATGTAAGTGGACTGCTCGCCGCTCCCCAACACTGGACTCCATACGCAAACACATTATAGACAAAGGGCATTGCAAAATAGTACTTGAGGGTGAGACTTTGTTGGAGCTTGCTGATTTCTATGACTATTCTTCATCTTACCCAGATGCAGGTGAGTATTTAAGCTGTATTCTTATATGCAATGAATTCTAATTATACTGTCTTTTAAGAGAGGCATTTGCTTGTGGTCTATGGTATTTTGTTTTATAATAATACATAGTATGTTAGGCTGATTATAGGGATTTAGTGTTGCTGATTTTTGTATACTGTAATCCCTTGTATAATGCAAAATCAGTGTAATTTTGTTGCAGCAGGATTGAAAAATTTTGTATCGCACTATAAAATCTTGATATTATATGCCATGGAGTATCAAAGAATCAGGTTCCATGCAAAATTTGGGTACAATGCCCATGGAATCTTTGCCTCTGACCCAAGTTGTACCAAAGGGTCAAATGTTTGGAGAGGCACACCTCCTCTCACACTGTCACCCATGTTACTTAGTTGTTTTCAGGGAGCATCACCTGCCTTATACATTATTTATCAAATTATTTTGGATAATTTTAGTCATACCGTCTCTTCTGGGTATTAACCATGGTGCCAAAGAGGAATAATAGTGATGCTGGAGGTGCCAAGAAGAAGTGTGAATCTCTGTTTTAAAGATTAGTGTAAATTTTAGATATACTTCAAGATAAAGCACATTTGATGCAGACTGTCCACATTTTTATGTGAGAAATCAATCATTCTTACAATTAGAGACAGTGAGAACAAAATAAGAACTTGAGCAACGAGTGGTGCAAATTATGACCTGCTATAATTGTCAAAAAATGTATTGAGAGAAAAATTACTGAATGTGTGGACTGAGGAAAAAATTAAAAATGGGCCCTGCTTAGTGCTCAAATAATAAGGCACAAAGCCCTTTCTTACTTTAAAATTGTTTGTTGAATGGTTGAAGCATTATTTTATTCCTGCAGTAAAGCTCCACCTGGCCAGAAAGAACCTTTCACTTGGTATTTCATCTTTGATACAACCACTGGATTGAGGGGTTATTAAAACATTTAAGTATCACCACACAAGGTAATCAAAAAAGTCATCTCAGCAGTGGATGACAGTTCTAAGATTGGTATGCCAGTGTTCTGGTCTAAATTTAATATTGCAAATGCACATACCATATTCATTCAATCGCTGTCTTGCCAGATATTTTCTGACATCTGAATTCAAATAACTTTATAATCTCAACATCCCTCTTCCTCCTCCTCTAGAGTGCAGGCTATGCCTTTCCACCTCCAGGACTCAGGTTTGGCAGGCTGGTTTTCCTGACTCCCTTCATAAATATTATCTTGCTCACACCAACAGTATGTCAAGCATTAAAAAAACACTTGTCTGCACCTGCTTCTGTCTAACACACTCAAACAAGCCTGCTGGATGCTTAAGCCCTTAGCACTCAAAACCTCTTCCACTTCCTTCCTTTCACCCCAGATATAGAAATGCTTTTCATCATCGGTCCTCTCGTAATGTTCAAACCACCTCAACAGCCTCTCCTTTAGTGACTCCACACTATCATCTAATTCTACTCTCTGAATTCTCTGCATTATATTCTCAACGAACATTGTTCTCAAACATGACACACCTCTTCTAGCCTCTTCCCCCACTGCAATGTGCAAAGCCCATATCTCACACCCTTATAAAAGTGTTAGTACCACTATTCTTTGGTACATTCCAGTTTATATTATCCTTTGTAACTTCTTGTACAGTCCATAGAAATGCATTTGATTTTTTTTTTGTCTGTTTGACAAAAATGATGTTAGAATATCATTAGCATCATTTCTATACCTTAATTCAGACATACAGATAGGTGAAATTCTTGGAAACATAAGCTATATGACTGATGCTCCTCTGTTTTTATATTATGTAGGTGAGGGAGTAGCAAGTGATGAGGAGGTACAGCAGGCAGTCATACAAGATGGCGGCTTTGAACTGGTACTGCCCTCTGGAGCTACCATTGGCCATCGGTCACTCTGCAGATATTATCGGTGAGTTACTTAATCCTTTGCTGTAATAGACATAATATTAGTAGATTACAATGTTTTAATAACCAAGAGCTTCATTTGTATCATGAACAATGGTAATTCGTCATGACAGGATACGAGTTCTCATTGAAACAGTTGAGTGGAGTAAAAGGGGCATAGGATCAATGTTTCTTCATCGTACACAACCTGCCTTGTGAGCCTTTCTTGCATACAGTGTCTTATGGTCCTCTTGTTCATAGTGTCACATAGTCTTATGACCCTCTTATATATTGTATCTATATATGTACAGTGGACCCCCGGTTTACGTTAGTCTCCAAACTCGCCCTTTTATGTAAGTTTATTTTTGTAAGTGCTTTTGTAAGTGTATTTTTGGGGGGTCTAAAAAGACTAATCTAATTTACATTATTCCTTATGGGAACAAATTCGTTCGGTAACGGCACTTAAACAGCATTCTGAAACGAAAAAATGACGTAATCCGGGGTCCACTGTACAATGTTTTATGATCGTCACTTACATGAGTAGTTATGATAAAAGTGGCTAATACCTAATATTAAATTCTTCATGTATTTTAAGTGTATATAATGAGATATATGTATCTGGATATTGATCGCTTGAGTGACCTTTAGATACTCTACCTTACAGTAAAATGAGTTCTTTCCATCTGTAATTAAAGCCTTTTTTTAAAGCAGGTTATCTGTAGTTTCTGTATGCTTTATTTCCAGCATGCATAAAAAAGCAGATATTATTCATATATTTATAATAAAAATATTTTTTCCAGGCAAAAGATAGATCCTAATCGTCGAGCTGTTGTTGTTAAGAAGAAGGCAGGTACATCTTTCCACAGCCTCATGGCAAAATATCGGGCACTGGGCTGGAATGGTGCTACAAGAGCAGACATTGTGAGGTATGACTAAATAATAAGTGAATGTTTTGTCAGTCTTTTACAGTGCTTTCATAATGCTATTTCATACCCATTTATTAAATTTTCAGATGCCTCTGCATGTTCTATAATTCAGGCCCTTCCAATTTTCCACAGGGAAAGGTTATCCTTTCCCAACTTACTCAAATATTGTATTATCCCAGTATCTTTGTGATTGCTGGTATGTCATTAACTTAGTGACCAGTTAACTTTTTTAAATCAAACTTCAATTGCATATTTGGCTAGAATCTAATCTAAATCTTCCAGTCATCATTGCTGGTTATCTGAAATGTTATTCTTCCAACTGTTTGATACACATGAGAGTGGAGTGGCACCTGCACTGCAAGGCTTGTCAAATCATTCTGATAAATGTGCATCTTGTGATGATTTTTCCTGTTTATCATAGACCATGTAGCACTCATTTCTGACCTCTCCTTCAATACCTTAATGCCTTCACTCTGGCTGTGTTCCTTTCTGAAAGTTGCACCTTTAATGCAAACACTTTATGATTACTCAACTGAAATTGACTTAGTGCTCCAACTATGATTTCTTGCTTAAAAACCCTTGTGCTCACTTTCCACACTTTTCTCTATCATTAACACCCTCTGCCATGCATTTTTAACCCTTCTATACATACTTTGCTCTTTTTTTTTTAATACAATACAAAGAATTTACTCATATCGCAGGCACATCTCAAAATTTACTTAGTAGTTGTAAGGCATAAAATCAAGACTCTGAAATGGCCTAATTAAATTGCAATAATTATATTCATGGGAGGCACTTAATTTGAAAGAGTATGTGGTAATCAGGTTTGACTTGAGGAAGGAGAAGGCAGCTCCATTTCCTTGGATTATGAGCCCTTCACCAGCATGAGCGAATTTAAGTTTTACACTAAATCATGACCTAAAGTATGAAATAAAGCATGACTGCACATCCCAAGTCAACTTGGATTTAGAATTTGGAGATTGTGTGTAACAGCTAATACATAGATCATTATGACAAAAGTAGAAGCTTTCGAAGAAACCCATAACACATGTGGTCTACACCAACATTGCTAATGCATTTAACAAACGTGATGATGAAGTGATAGCCCATAAAATAAGGTCAATAGGTATAACTGGAAAAGTAGGACACAGGTATTCAATTTTCTAACATACAAAACAGAGTAATACAATAGTAGTAAACAGAAAAATCTAGTTTTGGCAAAATAAAATGTTCATTTACCTCAAGACTCGGTCCTAGAACCATTATTGTTGCTCATCCTTGAAAAGGAAGCCGCAGCTTCCTTTTCAAGGGAATTCGTTGATGAAGTGAAAGACTCTTGATCCAAAGAATGAAATTTCTCCTCCATATTCTCAAATTGAATTTGAGAATATGTCCTTCCATACTCTTTTAGCCTCATAAATGGATATAAAAAGAGGTCACTGTCTTGGGTCCAACTTTGTTCCCACGTTCTTGATGGATATGATGGTTGTCATTCCTCCAGAAGAAAACTGGACTATCTATAAGTAGTAAATCAAGAGGAAACTGGACAAGTATCTTCACCAGGTGCCAGATCAACCAGACTGTGACGGATATGTGGGGCAGCGGGCCTCTAGCAGCAACAGCCTGGTTGACCAGGCAAGCACCAGACAAGCCTGGCCCATGGCCAGGCTCAGAGAATAGAGAAACTCAAAACTCTTCAAAGGTATATCAAAGGTAGCCCACCAGTGGAACACTGAGTAGCCATCTAAGAGGCCCTCTGATAATAGAAGTACTACTGGAGGTTGCCTGCAGTTCAAACTTCCCAGAGTGGCAGCTGAAGGTGTATGGCTCTTGGCAGTCTTTCTGGTTGACCTTCCACTATTTTTAGCTGGACGACAATTGCTCTGTTGATGCTCTTGTCTAAACAGGCAGTTTTGTCAAGAATTGCTCATATAATTCTGGAGGTGCCATCCTGGTGGGAACACCAAGTAGGGTAGGTGGTGGTTTCTGGGGACAGTGGCACAGCACACTATGGCCTTTGTTTGAGTAGAAATGTTGTACACAGTCTGCACTTTGTACCTTTCTCCTTCTCACTCTATATTTTTACACACTGTAATTTTTAGTTTCATATTTGGCTGAACCAGTACTTTTAGGGAATTTTATTAGCTGTCATTTTCTTTGGGGTAAGGTCTCATTGTAATTTATGGTGATCTTTTTGAGTCTTGTCTTACCCCTGTATCTTTGTGTACTCAATACTGGGGGTTTCAACCCATCTAGACCCTCGAACTCATACTCCTTAGTGTTGTGGCCTCTGGATTTGCTTAGTTCCTGTAGCACTGGACTTTGATTGGACAGTGATAAATGATTTCCATGACAGTGACTACTTCCCTATCTTCTCATTCTTATGTACACCCTTAACGTCACTCCCAATGGTAGTTTGAGAGTTTAAATCGGTCTTTTTTTATTATTATTACACTTCTCTTCCTCCCACCATAGTTGCTTCTTACATTGATGGGTTATTACTTTTATTTATTTGTTACATCTCTTGTTTTGGTTGCTTGAGTTGCTATCCCTCAGGTAAGAATTTTAATAAAAATTATTATATAAGGTACCTCATCTATTAATTTTGCTTATATGACTGTTTTAGGAGTTATGTAGTTTTCCAAAATTTGCTTAAATAATTGCAAAACATATTCTGTTATCTTTTACATTGACAGAATAATTGCTACTTATTTGCTTTTGAGAATTTTCTAAAATTATGAATTTCCATTGGTCCATATAAAGTCTTCACCACCAAACAGGATATAATGTATACCATACTCTCTTGTCTAGCTTTCATAAGTTCTTTGAGGCCATAGGTATTTATTTTAGATTTATTTTATTATTTTAGCCTACTGTAATTGCATTTTAATATTGTATGCTGTTCATTTTACCGGGCTCTCAGACTAGTTTTCTTTCTTTGCAGAAAATCACGAGATCTAAGGTTCATGGTACATGTACAGAGCAAGCACAACGTGGGGCTCGGGGTCAAGGCCAACAAGCTGTTTGTTATGCGACCCCAAAACCCAGTTTAAGCACCATCTTCGCATGTATGTCGTGTGAGGATAGAGGAATTATACAGGCCTTAGTTTACCAACCCCATAGGCTCGAAGCCTAGAATTGCAATTGACCCCAAATCCCTTATTATAGGACCCCCAATAACAGCATGAGTGCCATATAACATTTATTTTTGCAGCATAATCCTAGCTCTGGTTGGCAGCTTGAGGCCCTTAATATTTTTTCCTTGTGTTGATACATTTATGATTAATTTATGATACAGGTCTTCAAATTACAAAGGAGTTGCATTCCATGTTTTTCAATTTGCAGATGAGTTGCTTATATAGAAAACAATAATGCAGAGGATAGTTATGTTTCATACATGTTTGTGCTACGACTCTATAATTTTAAAGCTTTAAAATGCTCCATTTTGCAATGTGAATGTTTGTAAGTTGGGGTCCTTCCATACTATAGTGCTAAATTTTGGTTTGTATTGAGAGGAATACTATAGGGATTTATTATTTTTTCTTTATTTTGCACTCGAGTTAGGATTGAGAGATCCATTGATAGGGGCTTGAGGGAACAGTTGGTCTATCACAATCCTAGGACTGCAAGAGTTTTTTAATAAGATTCACTTTATAAGGGTGGTAATGCACTTTTCTAAAGATTATGCTACTGTAGAGGCCCATTCAAATCCTCTTTACAATCACAATAATATGAAATTAAAGTTTGATGTATGATATACAGTGGACCCCCGAGTTTCGTAAAAACTTCACTCCTGAAGTCTGCTCAGGCGCCATTACCGAACGAATTTACTCCCTTAAGGAAAAATGTCATGTAGGTTAGTCTATTTCAGACTCCCAAAACTACACTTCCACAAGCACTGACAATATTATACTTACATAATTGTACGATTTCCGGGGTTTACGAAACTCGGGGGTCCACTGTACTCCTTATAATTGTGCATGTAACCTTTTTTTCTGTATTCTGCATAAACTGTTTAATGTTTTGCAGTTATACTAGGGCTGATTTATGCAGTGCTTATTCTCATAGAAGCAAAAGGTTGTGATGGCTGTAGGCCTACAGGCCAATGGCAGTAGCAGCCTGGCTTCTGGTCTGGCTTTGGTCACAAGTACTGTATATGTTACAGACTAGTGTTGATTATAACTGGTTATTATATTTTATTATATATAAACTTTTAAATCATATGAACTATGATATTGGTTCACATAAGACAAAAATGTTGTCAAAAGTTTCGTCTTTAAATTGTGGGTTTGTTGTGAATCTTCCATACAAGGAGGAATAAAAAAGTTAAGTAAAGGACTGAACTGTTTTTTTAATCTTGTATTGAAAATGTTCTAGATTTGAATTAAACATATGTTAAATAAATATATTTACTATTTACATATTTATATTTCATGATTTTACTATCCTTTTAAGTGCCAGCCATTACAGTATTTATTTTCTAAGCCTCCAACACCCTGACGTGCGTGTTTTGTCCACTCCGATGGTTAAACTGTTGCTGCAGACAATTTGAGTTCCTAAATGACACTGGTTTTCTTTATTAACTGGGACCCACATTTTTTTTTTTGGCCAATGTTTTTCTTCATTTTCTTTTGCCTTATTATTCTTACTGGCTAAATTCTTTTTAATGATTATAATAAAGGAGGGGTTTGGGATATTGGCAGTTTGGAGGGACTTTCTAAACTGTTGTATCTGAACGCCTCTGCAAAGACAGTGATTATGTATGAGTGAGGTGAAAGTGTTGAATGATGATGAAAGTATTTTCTTTTTGGGTCACCCTGCCTCGGTGGGAGATGGCCAACTTGAGGGAAAAAAAAATAATTTATACTTTCACTGTAAAAGTGTGAATTGTTTTGCAGTTTTCTAAACATTTTTAAGGCATGTGTAAGATTACATTTAAGATCTGTCTTTAAAAATATATACTGGATATGAGTGGTAATAGAATAGGTGTATTATTATTGTATGTATATTTGTGGGGCAGCATAACCTTGAAGGGTTATGCAGCAACTAGGGAATGGGAGGTAATCAGATTTGTTTCAAGAGATTCCTTGATGTCAGTGAAGGGCTCTTGATCTGAGGAACTGGACATGCCCACCCTTCAATTGAACCTGAATATCTCCAATTCTCCAGGCTCTGTATGACCCATAAGTGTTTAGCACTCCCTCATAGATGTCATAATAAGGAAATAGAGATAAGTGTGTCAGTAATACTTAATTTTGGTTTGATATATTGCAATTTTCTTTTTGGTATGGTTACATTCAAGGTTACTGGATAACAGATCAAAAAATATTACATATACTGATTATCTTTCAATATACCTATCTCTGGTCTTTTTATTTTTAACTTGTATAATTCTTTTCACCATTCTGTAGAAATATTTTCCACAAAAATTTATTACGAAACGAAATGCTTAGGAAGCGATGCTGTATGACCCCTGTGGTTTAGCGCTTCTATTTGATTATAATAATAATAATTAGGAAACGATGCATTAGGGATGCCTCTAGAATACTCCTAACCCTCGCTGATATCTAGTCTTCGCGTATTACATCTTTAGCACATCCTGCCCTGCAGTGCTGTATAACCTTTGTGGGTTTAGTACTTAGTGTTGATTGTAATAATAATAATAATATACAATAGGGAAAAGAAAACAGAGTGAAAGTTTTAGACTGACTTTATTAAACAATTTATAAAGGTCTATTTAAAGCTATACAGTCACACATGTTGGTATCAAGTTCACATGAGAACACAACACTGGGTTATCACAGGAAATGTACATAATTATATAGGGGTTCAAGACATTAACACACTCATCAGTCATTCTATACACTTTATATATTACAAATGACATTCTATAAAATATATTACAAATAACACTTGAAAAATAGGCATGAAATGTGAGTAGGCTAGTTCTATATTACAGATGACATACTATACCTTACAAATAACACCTGAAAAATAGGCATGAAATATGAGTAGGCTATAATGTTGCCCATGGCCATTACCTAATGTAAAAGCTTTATGCAACTTAAAATGTCACTTCCTGAAAAAATCATAAATACTGTATATATGTAGTTTATTTAAAAACTGTACATTTGAAAATGTTTACTTAAAATATGAGTCTTAAAAAGTTAATCCTTATATAAAAAAAGGATGCCCATGAAGGCAGACATTTGTACAAAGACCCAGAATTGCGAGGCTCACCACAGTGGTCTGTATGACCCTTGTGGGTTTAGTGCTTAATTATGATTATAATAATAATCGCCACAGTGGTGCAGGGATGAAAGACATGTTCCTATCTTGCATGAAGCGAGACCTGGGTATGCCCGGAACTATTGCCTTCCCTGGTACCTGCCAAGGGTGGGTGAAATAAAGTTCTCAGGATAATGTAGAAGGCACAGATAAGCGATGCAATTTACATGGTGGACCGTGTTGGAGACTGAGGTGGAGATCTACTTGCACTTCTGGCAGGAGATGCTAGTTTGGCAATGTACTGGTGATAGAGTTTATCATTAATCAGCATCATCTGCTTACTGGGCTCAGATCTGGAGTTAGTGCGGGAACGACAGTGAGGTGTGGTTGGAGAGTGGGGTGGGGACCTGTTTCCATTACTGGACATACTAGCCGTTCTTGATCTCACACCATTGACATGAGGCAACCGAGACCCTAATCTTCTCTCAATCCATTTGAGCATGGAAAGCACAGCATCTGTTGAAGGAAGGCGATGCATGGCTGCTGTTCTTAGGTTCTGAGATCTGGTCACTCGGAAGGTGACAGCCATACCCTGTAGCGATCTCATGGCATCTTCGTCAGTTTTGTCATCACCAGCGAAGATGGTCGACACACGATCACACCAGTCAAGGCCAAACAGAGTACGGAGAATGTATATAGCAGCACTACCCTTGTCCCAGGTTACTGGAGGCCGCGCCTCGAAGGCACACTGGGACTCGTGTATGGGTATGCCTACCTCTTTAAATACCTTCTGGGCCTCGGCTGTGAGACTTGTCACTTTATCTCCTGGAACCTCACGGTAGTGAAAAGCAATGCCTGTTCCCTTATTCTCAACCCATGAACCCTCTACACATATTTCCTCCAAACGCTTCTTTAGGGCTTCAAGTTGAACTTCATACTCATGAGGAACAGGGTGCATGAATAGGGTGCCATCTGGGTGTAGGATTTCAAATCCATGATTACCAGCATATGTTATGCCTTCAATACCAACCATTGCCCGCACATTAGCCATAGAGCGCCCCGATATGATGGCTATGTTCACATCAGGCATGTGTGCCAAGCGTTCCAAGACACGCCGTGTTTCTGCTGGCATTTCAGCCAGGTCAGGATGGGGTGCAATGGGTGCCAAAGTACCATCATAGTCCATCAACAATGCTAGACGTGATGATTCTGTCACATATGAACCCAAAAATTCTGTAAAATCTTCTTCTCTCATTGGGAGTAAGCGACCAGGTGCTGCAGATTTCTCTTCATCACTGAGACAATCTACCGTTTTCAGAAATGACCTGAGCCAGAAATTCACATCAAATTCTCGCTCACGGCGACGCAAATGTTTCATGCGCAACTCGCGTTCATCCATGGGCATGGTGAGGGCACGGTAAATTGTGTCGGCAAATTCATTAGTCTCATAAGGATTAACATGAAGAGCTTCGTGCATTGAGGATCCAGCACCAGCAAATGGAGAGAGAATGAGGACCCCAGGTTCACCTGTCTGACATGCAACAAATTCCTTAGCAACAAGGTTCATTCCATCTCTCAGTGGCGTCACCACTGCAACAGAGGAGTCACGATAGAAGGCTGCTAGCTGATCTTGTGAGACACAGCCATAGATATAGCGTATAGGAGACCAATTAGGTGTTGAAAACTGGCCATTGATTCTGCCAATCATCTGATCAAGCTCTTCCTTCAGCTCTTGGTACTCTTTCACATCTGTGCGTGATGGGACTGCTACCTGAAGGAAAGTCACACGTTCAATCAACTCTGGGTGTTTGTTGAGAAGAGTTTCGAAAGCTTTAATGCGATGAACAAGTCCCTTTGTATAGTCCAGACGGTCCACTCCTAACAGCAACTGTTCATGAGGGTTGTTCTTCACCACCTGTGGTGCCTTCTCTGCTAATTCCACAAAACGGTCATAAGGAATGCTAATAGGTAGAGGATTGATGGTTACCGTCCGGGAGTTGTGTTCAACTAACATTTGTTGTCTGTCAACACGACAACCAAGACGTCTCTGACAGCAGTCGATGAAGTTAAGGCAATAATCTTCAATGTGAAAGCCAATGGAGTCGCACCCTAAGATGCCTTGAAGTAGTTCATCATCCCAGGGAAAGAGACGCACAATGTCCCATGATGGGAAGGGAATATGAAGGAAAAATGCCATCTTGATGGGTAGGTCCAGTTCATCACATTTCTCACGAATAGTGTTAGCTGCCAGCATCATATGATAGTCGTGGAGCCAGACCAGAGGCACAGACCCAGGGTGAGTCTCGGACAGTCTTTGCACTGCCATAACTGTAAGCCGGGCAAACTCTGCATTCACCTCTCGATACGCCTGGAACAACATCATATGAATCAGCTTACTTCACATTTCTTACACACCCTAACCATGTTTGGGCAATTACATATTTATTATTAAATACCAATGCAGATCTAACTTACGTTTTTGAGCAGTGCTGAATAACAGTGTCTAGTTTAGCACTTAAACTGATAATAATAATATGGTAATTATATTTTTTTTAATATGAACTACCTTTTTGACTGGCATTAGTAGAGTGCACTCACCTCCCACTTGTCAGCCTGGAAGATTGCACGATCAGGCATAGAGTGGAAGAGCGGCCAGAAGGTGGCGTTGCAACAGCCGTTGTAGTAGTCATCAAAGAGCTTCTTGTGTACTGTCACTGGGATCACCTGAGTAAATACAAATAAGTCTTAACACTACGGAGTAAAATCTTTATTTATTTTTTTTTGTGGTAGATTGAAATATATTCATTCAAGAGCCCTTGACGGGCCTTGATGTCCGTGAGGGACTCTTGACCTACCCCTCCTGGGATCAAACCTGATTGCCTTCCCTTCCTTCAGGCGCTAATTAACGTCCCCAACAGGTTTATCTCCCTCCCCTCATGAATGCAATGATAATAACAATGTTACTAATAATAATACAGCATAAGCAGATGTAAGAATATTTCATGTGGCAATCTTAGAATGATTTTAGATACAAACTCGATATATGACCCTTGTGGGTTTAGTGCTTAGTTTTGATTGTAATAATAATAATTATAATCGTCAACTGATCTGAATTATTTTAACTGCAGTAGTATAAAAAAAAATAGTATATTTAAAATTGAGTTGTATATCTTAGTGTATATACATTGTTAATCCCTATTTTGAGGATTAAAGTATTCTCGATGCTTATGTAAAGAAGACTGTCAAAGTCAAAGATTTATTTCCACATGACACAATGTCTGTACAGAGATGGGTGACATTTGGTTGTACGTGCAGGAAGCCAATGGTTATGCAGAACATTTCGGTCATAATGACTCAAGTACATTTGTAGCTCTTAAACCTATCAAACTAAATTGTAGTTTAGTTGAGTGCTCACCTGATTGCTCTTGAGGCCTGCCGTGGGTGTCTTGTCATTAGGATCAGCTTCAGGAACTTCCACATTATTATCCTCAAGGTGGAGACCAGACCATCCCACCCAGAGTCCCTGAGTCTCCACCACCACGGGTGCTACAGCTGTCACCAGACCACCAGCACTGTAACAATGGTAAATACTGTAATATGTCACCTGACCACCAGCACTGTAACAGTGGTAAATACTGTAATATGTCACCAGACCACCAGCACTGTAATAGTGGTAAATACTGTAATATGTCACCAGACCACCAGCACTGTAACAGTGGTAAATACTGTAATATGTCACCAGACCACCAGCACTGTAATATGTCACCAGACCACCAACACTGTAACAATGGTAAATACTATAATATGTCACCTGACCACCAGCACTGTAACAATGGTAAATACTGTTATATGTCACCAGACCAGAAACACTGTAACAGTGGTAAATACTGTAATATGTCAAAGACCACCAGCACTGTAACAGTGGTAAATACTGTAATATGTCACCAGACCACCAGCACTGTAACAGTGGTAAATACTGTAATATGTCACCAGACCACCAGCACTGTAACAATGGTAAATACTGTATGTCACCAGACCACCAGCACTGTAACAATGGTAAATACTGTATGTCACCAGACCACCAGCACTGTAACAATGGTAAATACTGTATGTCACCAGACCACCAACACTGTAACAATGGTAAATACTGTATGTCACCAGACCACCAGCACTGTAACAGTGATAAATACTGTAATATGTCACCAGACCACCAGCACTGTAACAGTGGTAAATACTGTAATATGTCAAGACCACCAGCACTGTAACAATGGTAAATACTGTAATATGTCAAAGACCACCAACACTGTAACAGTGGTAAATACTGTAATATTCACCAGACCACCATCACTGTAACAATGGTAAATACTGTAATATGTCAAAGACCACCAGCACTGTAATAGTGGTAAATACAGTAATATGTCAAAGACCACCAGCACTGTAACAATTGTAAATACTGTAATGTCACAAGACCACCAGCACTAATAGTGGTAAATACTGTAATATGTCACCAGACCACCAGGACTGTAACAGTGGTAAATACTGTAATATGTCACCAGACCACCAGCACTGTAACAGTGGTAAATACTGTAATATGTCACCAGACCACCAGCACTGTAATAGTGGTAAATACTGTAATATGTCACCAGATCACCAGCACTGTAACAGTGGTAAATACTGTAATATGTCACCAGACCACCAGCACTGTAACAATGGTAAATACTGTAATATGTCACCAGACCACCAGCACTGTAACAGTGGTAAATACTGTAATATGTCACCAGACCACCAGCACTGTAACAGTGGTAAATACTGTAATATGTCACCAGACCACCAGCACTGTAACAGTGGTAAATACTGTAATATGTCAAAGACCACCAGCACTGTAACAGTGGTAAATACTGTAATGTCACAAGACCACCAGCACTGTAACAGTTGTAAATAATGTAATCGTCACCATAATACTAATAATAATAATAAGAGAGGGTGATGAGTGGACTAACCTTCAGTTATTATTAATTTCGTTTAGCGCTTTTTATGATCATTATAACAATAATAATTTATACAGTGAGAGGTGTACATATATATATTTTTATGTCTCTCTCTCTGTATATACAATGAGAGTTGACTTTAATCCATATTTTAACTATTAAAGTATTCTTAACTGATGGCCCTGTGTGTGTATGTGTTATTATTATTATTGTTATTTTTGTTGTTGTTTACGTTCATATAGGAACGGTAATCCCGTAAGGGCTGTACAGTGCTTGTGAAGTGTTCAATGTTCATTCAAGAAACTTTGTACACACACATTCAGCGATTTTATACACGTGGTAACACCATCACGGACGCATGTAACACCATCACGGACGCATGTAACACCATCACGGACGCATGTAACACCATCACGGACGCATGTAACACCATCACGGACGCATGTAACACGGGTAACACCATCACGGACGCATGTAACACCATCACGGACGCATGTAACACCATCACGGACGCATGTAACACCATCACGGACGCATGTAACACCATCACGGACGCATGTAACACCATCACGGACGCATGTAACACCATCACGGACGCATGTAACACCATCACGGACGCATGTAACACCATCACGGACGCATGTAACACCATCACGGACGCATGTAACACCATCACGGACCATGTAACACCATCACGGACGCATGTAACACCATCACGGACGCATGTAACACCATCACGGACGCATGTAACACCATCACGGACGCATGTAACACCATCACGGACGCATGTAACACCATCACGGACGCATGTAACACCATCACGGACGCATGTAACACCATCACGGACCATGTAACACCATCACGGACGCATGTAACACCATCACGGACGCATGTAACACCATCACGGACGCATGTAACACCATCACGGACGCATGTAACACCATCACGGACGCATGTAACACCATCACGGACGCATGTAACACCATCACGGACGCATGTAACACCATCACGGACGCATGTAACACCATCACGGACGCATGTAACACCATCACGGACGCATGTAACACCATCACGGACGCATGTAACACCATCACGGACGCATGCTAACACCATCACGGACGCATGTAACACCATCACGGACGCATGTAACACCATCACGGACGCATGTAACACCATCACGGACGCATGTAACACCATCACGGACGCATGTAACACCATCACGGACGCATGTAACACCATCACGGACGCATGTAACACCATCACGGACGCATGTAACACCATCACGGACGCATGTAACACGACTCATGTAAGGAGCATTCAGATGTGTAATATATAGAACAGCTGATAGTGCAACATTGTTAAAAACACGACATGAATCATTCTTGAAAAAAAACCCCATTCATACATAGTCATACATGGCGCAACTTTACCATAGACTAAATTGGAAACAATCCAGTGACCTTGACCAGCAACGCAACAAAAAATTATTTGGGTGTTATTAATAACTTTGAGCGAGGGCCACTCTTATGTTGCCGGGTTTACGCTATGGATCTTCCATTATTTTTGTTTAATAATTGGCTGCTGAAATATATATATAGCAATATATGCTCAATAAAACCCACGTGGAGACACAAGCTCAGCTTAATTGATCTGTATATTTCGACCCTCTTCTGGAACCCTCTTCAGCAGATAGGGGTTGAAATATAGATAAATAAATCTCCCGTGTATATATATATATATATATATATATATATATATATATATATATATATATATATATATACATTTTTATTTGCAACGTATACACACTGTGGATGTATTCACTGACTGACACATAATGGTTTAGCTTTTTAAATATCGTAATATCATTCGAATATACTGAGTACTGTACTAATGCAAATTCAGTATTATGCATTTCGAGCAGAGAGATTTAAAGCTCGTGGCTTGGTTGATAGCGTCCTCAGCACACAAACTGATGGACCGGGATCGATCCCCGGCACGGACGAAACAGTGGACATGTTTCACCTAACAGTAAATAGGTACTCGTGGGTCGCATCCTGAGGAAGACGATTATAGGATCACAATGGAAATAAAAGAGACAGTCCCTGATGACGCACTGACTTTATTGGCTAACCCTCCTTACCCAGGGTTAAAAAGCCTACCAAAATCTTAACTATATTTTGCTTTAAATATTGCGATTAATGTGATGCACCTCACAAGTATATAGTTGAAAATTAAATTTTCCTATAATTAGAAATGTGTATGTGAAGTGTTAACATAATGTAATGTAAATATGAAGTATTAATGGCAGTTACAAACTACTTGTGAGGAAGCGAGTGAGTGGTTCCAAGTGAGTGGGGGAGGAGGGTTGTGTAGATGGCAAGAGGGCGAGTGAGTGGTTCCAAGTAAGTGGGGGAGGAGGGTTGTGTATATGGGAGGAGGGCCAGGCAGTGGTGGTGACACGGGCGTGGAAGGTTGACTGCTGGTCTCGGCTCTCTTATTTGACCCAAGGGTAGAGGTAAAAAAAACGGAAAACTGAATGGAGTGCGGCCCGGGTAGTCGTCTTGAGAGTGAGTGTTGACTCTCAAGGAATTGGGAAATCGGCCGAATCTTCCAGTGAAATCAACTAAGGTATAATAGATGCGGTATCGTCAGAAACTGATGAAGTTTACACCACACTGTAATGTCCGCCTCCCAGAGTAATAATTCTCACTACAGGTATGTTAATTTGTATTGGCCGATATTACCGAATATACAGTCCACCCATGTGTTAGTGTTACTGGCATATACAGTCCACCCATGTGTCAGTGTTATTGACATCATATACAGTCCACCCATGTGTCAGTGTTATTGGCATATACAGTCCACCCATGTGTCAGTGTTATTGGCATATACAGTCCACCCATGTGTCAGTGTTATTGGCATATACAGTCCACCCATGTGTCAGTGTTATTGGCATATACAGTCCACCCATGTCAGTGTTATTGGCATATACAGTCCACCCATGTGTCAGTGTTATTGGCATATACAGTCCACCCATGTGTCAGTGTTATTGGCATATACAGTCCACCCATGTGTCAGTGTTATTGGCATATACAGTCCACCCATGTGTCAGTGTTATTGGCATATACAGTCCACCCATGTGTCAGTGTTATTGGCATATACAGTCCACCCATGTGTCAGAACTATATGTTGTAATAATAATTCAAGGTGCAGACGTATGAGACGTAATGACCTGAGAAGGTGGTCACGAAGGAGGGATATTATTGTGACCTGGTGACCCTAAAGTCCCACTTGGCTCTGAGGGTCACCAATATCAGTGAGTGTTAACTGATGTACCAAGATTTCTTCACAATTATGGGGGGAAATAATTCGGGACACTGCCTGTAAAATTTACCCACATAATTTATCACGGTACGTGTTAATTATTAAAACATTATTTAAAAATGTTCAAGACGTGCTGGAATAATGTTGATATGTAATGGACCCCACCACGCACTTTGTCCAGTTAGTCTTAAAATTTGTATACAGTCCACAATTTTTACAGAACTACTGGTTTATTAAATGTAATGTATAATTTTAGAACCCGGCTTATGCAAGCGTGGTTTGAGGGTTGTGGGTATCGAAGGTGACACTTACCTCAGAGGTGCCACACAAATTGGTAAGTAATATTTACCTTTGTTGCATCCTACCCAAATTACTTGTATGAACGTAATAGTGAAGCTCATACAGGTAATTTCTCACAAGTATCTTGGTACCCATGGTACCGTAGGTCAGCCACCAGCACCCTACTACCCATGGTACCGTAGGTCAACCACCAGCACCCTACTACCCATGGAACCGTAGGTCAACCACCAGCACCCTACTACCCATGGAACCGTAGATCAACCACTAGCACATTGTTATCCATGGCACCGTAGTTCCAATATCAGCAACCTGCTTTATATGATGCAGTACCAGCAACAACAAGGAGTGCCTTAAAGTGAGTCACCTTTCAGAGGGAAGGGGTAGTGCCTTAAGGCCGAGTCATGGCAGTGGGACTCCACCCACTTCCATAATTTAAATTTGATTGCCTCCCGTCTCTCCCCCTAAAAAAACTGATCGCTGTCTAGCCCCATTGTTAAACTCATATCCGATGAAAGTGGTATGTTGATACCGATAGGATCTCTATTAAACACGTATAAACTGATCGGGACATTAATTAAGGAAACGTTTCGCAAACTTGTGGCGAAACGTTCCCCTAATCAGTGCATGCGTGTATTTTTCTAGACAAACATTCCCACTTATGTTGTGAGAAGGTAAATTACTACTAGGTAAAAGAACACAGGTGTAACTAATGTCACATTAGTTACACCTGTGTCCTCTTACCCAACATATTGTCGGTAATTCTACCAACATTAATACAAAATTACTACTGACAACTTAAGCGAAATGATAATAACACATTCACTTTGGATTTACTGAAAACGTGGAATGTTCAAGGATCAAACGTTTACAATCAAGGTCCATAATGAATAAGTTCGTGTATATCCCCCTCATCCCTAGCTTAATTAGGTGTACATGTGCAACAGTTAGGTATCTTTATTCCGAAACGTTTCGCCTACGCAGTAGGCTTCTTCAGTCGAGTACAGAGGAGGAAGTTGAAGCAGAAGAGATGTAAAGACGATTTAATCAGTCCATCACTCTTGAAGATGTAGTTTTAAGGTGGTCAGTCACACAGCCTGGAGAAGAGTTTTCTCTGGAACATTGTTCCAGACTATGGAACAATACTCTTCTCCAGGTTGAGGGACTGACCACCTCAAAACTACGTTTCAAGGGTGATGAACTGATGACATCGTCTTTACATCTCTACTGCTTCTCTGTACTTGACTGAAGAAGCCTACTGTGTATGCAGAAAGTTTCGGAATAAAGATACCTAACTGTTGCACATGTGTCTTGCTTATCAACTAGTCGGCACTGTATTTTATATTAACTAAATGTATTCAAGTGTTAAATATGTACTCACCATTGCAGTCTAATTAGTTTCCCGGTCTTGGGGTCAGTACCGAGGCGGAAGGGCAACCTGTTGGCAACCACCACCATGGGCGACGTCGAGTGTACCTTCATGTTTGGTTACACTTAATGTCTTCGTTAATAATAATAAAACACTTCCTCAGTTCACTTGCACGATAAAAGTCTCCTGCTCCTCGTTGCTGCCACCACTTGGGGAAGCTTCATATATCCCTCTCGAAGAGTTGCCAGCAAGCCTTCTGGGTGTTTACTGGTCTAGTGGCCCGGCTGGTGCCGCCTTTATATTGGTGCGTGCCACCCCCTCCCCTCCCCAGCCCGTCAAGGGAGGGAAGACCGGGGGGGGGAGGGTAGCCGTAAGCAGACCAGTTTGACCGAAAAAAAAATATTATGCAGGTGCTTACGCGAGGCAACTTGTACTTTAACATTCGGCTTACAACCGAAGGGACACGGCCTCGATTCCCAGGGAGAGGCGAGATATCTGGTGCAGGTTTCCTTATATCTGCTGTTGCTGCATACCCAGGGTTAAGGTGGGCAGCAGGAGTGTTACTTGACTGTTGTGGGTCGCATCTCAGGGAGAGGACTCTATTATCCCAACCAAAATAAACTACATTGCTTGGCTCTTTTGAGTTATCCTTGGGCAATATTTCGAAGAAAATATTTGTCTTCTTCATGGGATAAATACCCAAGTAGCATCACTGAAGCGACAATTCTGGGTAGCATTAAGAATGGTTGGACATAATGTGCATGTTAATACCGTCAGTTTCTGGGAATAAGACATACACACTCAAGACACTGAAAGGCGCATTTTCCCACTAGTACCTTTATTAATCCTCCTACAAAGATATATATAAAACACAATATAGTGGAGAGAAAGGTCTGGTGGTCTTCGGAAAGACAGATTAAGGTCACTTATCAGAGATGACTGCGTGGGGCTTGCAATTGAGAAGACTCTGCCTAGCATGGGCCAGTAGGCCTCCTGCAGTGCTACTTCACTCTTATGTCACTTATAGGCAGTGTTTACGTCATGCAGAATCAGTTTGACGTGAATAATGGATATGCTAAAGCTCTCCGAGTTTTGCATGATTGTGTTAGAAATAAAAAATCATTGAGGTTTGCAGGCGCTGACGTCTCAGTAAATCATTCTCCTTGATCAGTAGCTCCGCTGCTTCCCACCTCATGAGGTGACCATGTGTGCTACCATGTTGGACACATGTGTTGATATGAAGAATGTATGTGTTCGTATCTTCGGTGCTTGGAAGCCTCAATGATTCTGAGTTAAAATATTTTATTGACGCACTGAACCCACCCAGTGAGAGCTCAGCACCAGCACAGAACAGCTTAGCAAGAAATGTAGTCTGTAGGAGTCCTGAATGAGTGGCAATATGCAACATGTAGGTCTGAACTGAATGTTGCATTACAGTGCAATAACCGTAGTATTGCACATCATCTTGTATATTACAAATGACATTGAACACCGTCAAGTTGAAGAGTAAGACACATGGGCACACTGGGAATATTTACTGACAAATCGTTTCTTCAGCAGCGCAGGCGAAACCTTCCACACACATCTTAGACATGAATGAGGGAACACTGTGGTAGCTATACTGGTGTCACAAGTGTTTTGAATTAACTAAGTTATTAACTTAACCACAATGATCATAAATAAGCTTAAAAACTTGAGCACAGCATCAAATTATCATCATCATCATCATAATAATAATAATAATAATAATAATAATAATAATAATGATGGACTTGGACAATGCTTTTAGCATTAACTTTTGACAAGTCAGCGATCTTCTCCAATTGACTTGCTTTACACTAATTTTAATGTCTTTTTGCGAGTACGATAATAATAATAATTATTATCATTATTATTATTATTAAGATCATTCACACCCAGAACTAACATCTGGAGTCATGTTTGAGCCTGGACTTGTCTGGTTCCCGGGTAATGCACAAGCTGTTGCTGAGGCAAAGACCTTAATACACTATAGAATGAGCTTTATAGCAGTGATTTTGAGGCACACGCGTCAGTATGTCCTGGGGAAGTGACGGGGGCCCAGTGGGCCCTAGAGACGAGGAACAAGTCGAACGGGGTTCGGCAGGACGGGTGTTTTATCCTACTCATTACAGAAGAACCGTCACTTCGAGACAATTCTCTATACAACTAGGATAGGGAGGATGCACACCTGACCCAAGGTCACCTGCTTGCCAGTGATATTTCACCTCTCTGTGACTGGTACATACGTCACAGGGGTCACCTACTTGCCAGTGATCCTGCCCCTCTCTGTGCCGATTCTAGAAGACAGTATTGCAACCACTGCTTGCTACTTCTGCCAATGTAGATAAATATATGTTAGTGTGCTCCAAGGTACCTGCCGGGACCTCGCGGAAGCTTTATACAACTTTTTAGCCAATATATAAGACCCATGTGCAACATTTGGCTATGTTGTTTCTGTGTCAAACAAGATGAATAAGACACATAGTTTTATTAAATAATCATTTAAAAACTAGGATTACTAATTTTTTTAATAAACACGTTTCTCATTTCCTCTGAATGCGAGGTATATATCTGATAATTACCATAACCTACACTCCAGCATAACTGTTGCTCATTCCCGTATTTTATAATGAAATAAAGTTGATTATTACTGTACACTAGATTTGTTTGGATGTAGGTAAATTGAATGCATCAGCAGTGTGCTGCTACCCTGTTCTATATGACACTTTGAGAGGGGGAATAAAAACTCCGGTACACTGTTATATTTTATCACGAAGGAGAGATTCCAGTGTTGAAATCTGTGAGCTGGGAGACTTCAGTAGTGTCAGCCTAAGATGGGAGACTTCAGTAGTGTCAGCCTAAGATGGGAGACTTCAGTAGTGTCAGCCTAAACTGGGAGACTTCAGTAGTGTCAGCCTAAACTGGGAGACTTCAGTAGTGTCAGCCTAAACTGGGAGACTTCAGTAGTGTCAGCCTAAACTGGGAGACTTCAGTAGTGTCAGCCTAAACTGGGAAACTTCAGTAGTGTCAGCATAAACTGGGAGACTTCAGTAGTGTCAGCCTAAACTGGGAGACTTCAGTAGTGTCAGCCTAAACTGGGAGACTTCAGTAGTGTCAGCCTAAACTGGGAGACTAATTTTTAAGGTGTGTATGGACTGGTAGGCCAGCGGAAGGCCTACCAGTCCAGCTGTGGGTCATCATATGACTAAGACCCGCGTCAGGAAACACTTGTCCTGTTTCCTGACAAACCTGACCTAACCTAACCTTCAGTAGCGTCAGCCTAAGCTGGGGAAGCCTTCAGTAGGGCAATGAGGATATTGACCAATATCCCATTAAAGGTTCGGGAGCTACAGCAGAATTAGGGGGGATATGAGTGAGGTGTATAAATGGAAAACAGGAATAAATAAAGGGAATGTAAATAACGTGCTCAAAGTATCTAGCCAAGACAGGATTCGCAGTAATGGTTTTAAGTTGGAGAAAAATAGATTAGGGAAGGATATAGGAAAGCACAGGTTTGGTAATAGAGTTGTGGACGAGTGGAACAAACTCCTGAGTAGCGTCATTGAAGCTAAAACCTTGTGTAGTTTTAAAAATAGGTTATATAAATACATGAGTGGGTGTGGGTGGGTATGAGTTGGACCTGGCTAGCTTGTGCCAGTGGGTCTGATGCAGTGCTCTTTCCTTCTTAAGTGGATGTGACTTGGACCTGTCTAGCTTGGGTCAGAGGTTCAGGATCGTAGGTGACTTGGACTTGCCTCGCATGGGCCAGTAGGCCTACTGCAGTGCTCCTTCTTATGTTCTTAAAGCCACTCACACTGAATGTAGGCTAACCCAAGATAAGTTGCGTAGGGCTAACCTGCACTACTGTACATTAATTTATGAGAGAAGGCAGGTCGCTAGGCTACCCTAGAAAAGGCAGGTCGCTAGGCTACCCTAGAAAGGCCATGTCGCTAGGCTACTCTAGAAAGATAAATTAGACACATGTGCAACACTTGGGTATCTTTAATGAGGCAACGTTTCGCTCTACAGGAGCTTTACAGCTTGACAAAGCTCCTGGAGAGCGAAACGTTGCCACAATAAAATGTCACATTAGTTGCATTTGTGTCCTTTTAATTAACATACCCTAGAGAGGGCAGGTAGCTAGGCTACCCTAGAGAGGGCAGGTAGCTAGGCTACCCTAGAGAGGGCAGGTAGCTAGGATACCCTAGAGAGGGCAGGTAGCTAGGCTACCCTAGAGAGGGCAGGTAGCTAGGCTACCCTAGAGAGGGCAGGTAGCTAGGCTACCCTAGAGAGGGCAGGTAGCTAGGCTACCCTAGAGAGGGCAGGTAGCTAGGCTACCCTAGAGAGGGCAGGAAGCTAGGCTACTCTAGGGAGGGGAGATAGAGGGGGAGGTGTATATTGCACGAGGAGTCAGCGTGGAGGGGGGTGGAGGAACCACAGTTGGGGGTTGCTTGCTGTTGCTGTGGCCTTGTCTTACCCCCATCTCCCTCCCCCTAACCCCTTTCCCCTCCCCCAGACCCCATCTCTCCCCAACAGCCCTTCCCCCTCCCCCAGACCCTCTCCTCCCTCCCTGACAGCCCTTCTTCCTCCTGATCACCCATTCCCCTCCTCACCTCCTCCCATTCCTCTCCCCAGATGCTTCCCACGCCTCTCCTAAGCCCTTCCTCGCCCCCTTGCTCACACCTCTCCCATACCTCTACTCTCCCTTCACGAACCCCTCTCCCTCATCCCTCCCTAACACTTAACACTTTCTCCTTCAAGGTACCACAACAATCCTCCCTCACTTAGTCATACTGCCCATCAAGGAAACCTAGATTCCATAAACACAGAGCCTAGCACGGTACTCTAGAACACAGTGCCTAGCACGGTACTCTAGAACACAGTGCCTAGCACGGTACTCTAGAACACAGTGCCTAGCACGGTACTCTAGAACACAGTGCCTAGCACGGTACTCTAGAACACAGTGCCTAGCACGTACTCTAGAACACAGTGCCTAGCACGGTACTCTAGAACACAGTGCCTAGCACGGTACTCTAGAACACAGTGCCTAGCACGGTACTCTAGAACACAGTGCCTAGCACGGTACTCTAGAACACAGTGCCTAGCACGGTACTCTAGAACACAGTGCCTAGCACGGTACTCTAGAATGAACAACAGCGATCACAACGGAAACAACTTCACAGTATGTTTGGGTTAGGTAAAGTTTGTCAGGAAACAGGACAAGTGTTTCTTGACCTGGGTCTTAGTCATATGATGACCCACAGCTGGAGCTTTTGGTTATCTGACCGAGGCCTTCCACTGGCTTACCCCTCCCCCAGACCCCCATCTCTCCCCAACAGCCCTTCTCCCTCCCCCAGACCCTCTTCTCCCTCCCCGACATCCCTTCTCCCTCCTGATCACCCTTTCCCCTCCTTACCTCCTCCTCCAAGAAGATATAAACTAAGTTTTTCAATGGGCAACAGAGAACAATATGATGTTCAATGAAGACAAATTCCAACTACTCCGTTATGGAAAACTGGAGGAAATAATAACTAGGACTGAGTATACTACAAACTCTAATCACACAATAGAGCGGAAAAGTAATGTGAAGGACCTGGGTGTGGTAATGTCCGAAGACCTCACCTTCAAGGACCACAACAGTGCCACTATCACATCTGCGAGGAAACTGATAGGATGGATAATGAGAACATTCAAGACAAGAGATGCTAAGCCAATGATGATCCTTTTTAAATCACTTGTTCTCTCTAGGCTGGAATACTGCTGTACATTAACATCCCCATTCAAGGCAGGTGAAATTGCAGATCTAGAGAATGTACAGAGAACCTTTACTGCACTTATAAGTTCCATCAAACACCTTAACTACTGGGAACGCCTGGAAGCACTAGACTTATATTCACTGGAACGCAGGCGAGAGAGATACATCATAATATACACCTGGAAGATTCTGGAGGGACTGGTCCCTAATATGCACACAGAAATCACTCCATACGAAAGCAAAAGACTTGGCAGACGGTGCAACGTACCCCAGTGAAAAGTAGGGGCGCCACTGGTACACTAAGAGAAAACACAATAAGTGTCCGGGGGCCAAGACTGTTCAACAGCCTCCCACCAGCCATAAGAGGCATTACCAGTAGACCCCTGGTTGTCTTCAAGAGGACAAATACCTAAAGTCGGTGCCAGATCAGCCGGGTTGTGGTTCGTACGTTGGACTACGTGTAGCCAGCAGTAACAGCCTCATTGATCAGGCCCTGATCCACCGGGAGGCCTGGTCATAGACCGGGCCGCGGGGACGTCGATCCCCGGAATGCCCTCCAGGTAGACTCCAGGTAGACTCCAGGTAGACTCCACCCCCTTTAAAAATTATGGTTATGATTAACTCACATCGTTTTGGACTGCCTTAGCTTATATATATATATATATATATATATATATATATATATATATATATATATATATTTTACAGGGTGAGTGCCTGAGGGAGTGCCTGAGGGAGGGAGTGCCTGAGGGAGGGAGTGAGGCTGACACAAGAATGTTGCTGGTCAGTGTTTCTGTACACAAGACACCGCAGACATGTTTGTCAGAATGATTCTATTAGTAAATATTTGACCCCTATAGGTTTAGTTTATTTTTTATAATAATAATGATAACGACAATAAATAATAATAATAATAATAATAATATAATACGACAATAACAGTGATAATAATACGTGCAATAATAATGCGTGTAATAATTATTATAATAATAATACGTGTAATAATAATAACGACAATAATAATAATTATGAAATTTAAATAATCATAACTAAGTATGATAATATAAAACATTATGAAAATAAAGTGGTGTGACAAGTGTGAGAGGATATAGACAGCGAGAGGTGTGTCTCTTAGTGTATATATGCTGAGACTTTACATTAGTCCCTGTTTTAGGTACTAAAATAGTCAGTCCCTCGGCCTGGTTGAGGGACTGACCACCTCAGATACTTTTTCTCCAAGGTTGATGGACTGATTACATCTTTGTTGTATTACTACTGCTGCCTCTGTATGTGACTGAAGAAGTCTACTGTGTAGGTGAGACGCTTTATCAACGTTGCTCACGTGTCTTCAACTGGTCTGTATTTGATACCATTTGTAATTATAGATAAATACATGAGGGAGTGGGACTTGCACTTGAGTGGGACTTGCACTTGAGTGGGACTTGCACTTGAGTGGGACTTGCACTTGAGTGGGACTTGCACTTGAGTGGGACTTGCACTTGAGTGTGACTTGCACTTGAGTGGGACTTGCACTTGAGTGGGACTTGCACTTGAGTGTGACTTGCACTTGAGGGGGACTTGCACTTGAGTGTGACTTGCACTTGAGTGGGACTTGCACTTGAGTGGGACTTGCACTTGAGTGTGACTTGCACTTGAAGGGGAATTGCACTTGAGTGGGACTTGCACTTGAGTGGGACTTGCACTTGAGTGGGACTTGCACTTGAGTGGGACTTGCACTTGAGTTAATAGTGTTATCAAAGTTTTGGGTAACATTGATAATGGGTTGGGCTAATATTTCTGTTAGTGGGTTTGGGTTTGACAAGGACTTGCCATTATGGGCCAGTAGGCCTGCTGCAGTGTTCCTCCTTTCTTATGTTCTTATATACATAAGAACATAAAGAAGGAACAATGCAACAGGCCTATTGGACTTTGGTCCAATCATCCATAAGTGAAGCAGCAAAAAAACATGACCAACCATTTACGACACTTTAATGGAATTTTATAATCCTGGAACCTTATATAATCCCTGCAATGTTGCAGCTGGTAGAAGGAATAAGAACACAAGTGTATGTGTGTACTCACCTATTTGTGGTTGCAGGGGTCGATTCACAGCTCCTGGTCCCGCCTCTTCGGTGGTCACTACTGGGTTCACTCTTGTATCTCTTCTTAAAACTATGTATGGATCCTGCTTCCAGTACATTATTCTCCAGACTGTTCCACTTCCTGACAACTGTGATTGAAGAAATACTTCCTAACATCCCTGTGACTCATCCGAGGCTTCAACTTCCAGTTGTGACCCCTTGTTGCTGTGTCCCATCTCTGAAACATCCTGTCCCTATCCACCTGGTCAATTCCTCTCAGTATTTTGTATGTCGTTATCATATCCCCCTATCCCTCCTGTCCTACAGTGTCGTCAGGTTGATTTCCCTTAACCTCTCCTCGTAGGACATACCCCTTAGCTCCGGGACTAGTCTTGTTGCAAACCTTTGCATTTTCTCTAATTTCCTGTCGTGCTTGACTAGGTATGGGTTCCCTACTGGTGCTGCATACTCCAATATGGGCCTGACGTACACGGTGTACAGAGTCTTGAATGATTCCTTACTGGAGGTGTCGAAATGCAATTCTTAGATTTGCCAGGCTCCATATGCTGCGGTAGCTATTTGGTTGTTGTGCACCTCAGGAGATGTGCTCGGTATTATGCTCACCCCACGATCCTTTTCCTTGAGTGAGGCTTGCAGCCTTTGGCCCCCTAGCCTGTACTCTATTTGCGGTCTTCTCTGACCTTCCCCAGTCTTCATGACTTTGCACTTGGTGGGGTTAAACTCCAGGAGCCAATTGTTGGACCAGGATTGCAGCCCTTTGTAGTCCTAACTGATCCTCATCCACTTGAATTCTCCGTATTAGCTTCACGTCGTCTGCAATCTATCCCTTCCGTCATGTCATTCACATATACCAGAAACAGCACCAGCCCTAGGACTGGTGGAGCCCCGCTCGTCACAGGCGCCCACTCTGACACTTCATCACGTACCATCACTCGTTGTTTCCGTCCTGTCAGGTATTCTCTGATCCATTGCAATGCCTCCTCTGTTATTCCTGCCTGCTCCTCTAGCTTCTGCACTAATCTCTTGTGCGGAACCGTGTCGAAAGCCTTCTTATAGTCCATGAAAATGCAGTCTACCCATCCCTCTCCTGCCTTACTTCTGTCACCTTGTCGTCAAACTCCAGTAGTTTTGTGTGTGTGTGTGTGAGGTAAGAGTGTTCAGGTCAGGTGTAAGCATAAGACAAGTCGGAAATAAGCAATTGTTAATACAGGTTCAGACTGGTGGAGGTGAGATCACCTGATAGCTGTTACAAATGTGGGCGTGGTGAAGCGTAGTTGATAATTATGGAAGCCCACGTGGTTGAGATGCTGTAATTGAAGATTAAGACGCGTGCCTTATGTTCTTATGTGCAACAGTTGGGTATCTTTATTGATAAAAAGTTTCACCTATACAGTAGACTTCTTCAGTCAAATACATAGGCAGCAGCAGTAATGAAATAAAGATGGTTTTATCAGTCCATCAACTTGAGGTGGTCAGTCCCTCAACCTGTCCGTATGGATAACTCAAGCCTTGCCTTCCTACTGCACACATAGTTATCTTTCTCTGTATGTTTTCCAGTAATAGGTAGACCAGAACTGCGCAGCATAATCTAAATGAGGACTTAACCAGAGATATATAAACTTGAAATATTTCCGTAAGACGTCTATTATTTACACCTAATGGGAAGCCAAGAATTCTGTTAACATTTCTTCCAACCAAAACTCCTAAGTCTTTTTTTTTTCATTCATGTTTATTGAACCTATATTATTAGTTTATAAGTGGTGTAGTTATTTTATTTTTACTATGATTAGAACCTTGCATTTATCAGCATTAAACCCCAAATGCCATTTTTCTAATATATCTTCATTTTAGTGTCGTCTACAAACTTGCTTATGTCGCTATTTATTTATATTTCGATAATTTCCAATCATTACATTTACAGAATATACAATAATCAGAAAGCCCATAAGAAGTACAGCATTTCTCTCATCTACGTAGGCAAATAAAACAATGTGTGAATTATGACATTGTATTATTGAAGACGATTTGACCACTAGGGAGTTTTTCAATTCGTACAGAGATGGTGCACAGCAGTCAGTAGGCCTACTGTAGTGTTCTGGGTCATTGATTCCCTCGCAACTTAAATATCATAGGTCAGGTTAGGTAAAGTTTGTCAGGAAACAGGACGCGGGTTTTAGTCATATGATAACCCGCCGCTGGTCATCAGACCGAGACCTTCCACTGGCTTACCCCTCCACTTCTTTAAAAATTATGGGTACGACTGTAACCATTAAATATCATATTCTCTGAGGTGGTGCTGCTCCATGGAGGCTGCTGCCTTATGGTATTATTTGTTCCCTGAACAAGTGCAAGGTTGCACCCAGGCATTCACCCATCCAGACACTGACCAAGCACAACCTTGCTTATCCTAGCTGACTCAGTACTTCACAATCAGTGCCAAACTAGTAATATTTCTCCTATTAATGTCTTTCTTTTACTAGATATATTTCTCTTATCTCCATATATCTCTTCTGGCCATATATTTCTCGCCCATCAGGAAATAACCTGTGATTTTTGAAGAGTACATTGTGCTCAGGAAGAAGATTTTTTTAATAGTTCTCGTTCTTGGTGGAGTTATATGGATCAAGGCAGCAAGACAATGTGATTCATTATTATATTGATCTTGAAAATAACCCGTCATGCATGTAAACCTGCATACCAACACAGTTTTATGAGTTTTAAGGTTAAAAGAGACACAGAAGAGAGCATCGAGGAGGGTGTTTACTCAACACTTCCTTCCCAGTAATTTTCCACCACAAGATACAAGACAAATAGAAAGTTAGATGACTTAAAATAATAATAATAACTTGCATTCGCTTCTCGCCTTCTTCTAATCGATATAAACAGTTAAACTACATTCACGGGAACACCAGAGTTGATTTACATGCCATAGGAGAAGCAGGAGACGGGAGATACATGAGAAAATCTGGAGAAATTGGGAAAATAAAGTGTATAAGGGGCGTGCGTCTGGTGGCAATAGTGCAGTGAACACGTGACCAACACGCTGGCAGGTCTCTGTTTTTTTTTCATTGTACCTGGCTACTGTTGTTAATTTTGTGTTGTTTACAGTTTATCTTGTCGTCTGTGGGTCATTGAGATTGTCAGTCTTGTGCAGCATGCCATCAAATATGATTAATCATGGAATCTGGAGGTTAAGGTAAGTTGTGTGTGTAGTGGAAGGTGCACTCACTTCTTTAGCATTATTACTAGGTTGCTGCACCACCAGGTTGCTGCACTACCAGGTTGCTGCACCACCAGGTTGCTGCACCACCAGGTTGCTGCACCACCAGGCTGCTACACCACCAAGCTGCTACAACATCAGGCTGCTACACCAGACTGCTACTCCAGGTTACTACACCAGGCCATTACATCAGGCTGCTACATCAGGCTATACCAGGCTGCTACATCAGGCTATACCAGGCTGCTACATCAGGCTATACCAGGCTGTTACATCAGTCTGCTAATTCACAAGGCTGCTACTACACCAGATTTCTACACCAGACTGCTACTACATCAGGCTGCTACACTAGGCTACTACTACACCAGGCTATTAAACCAGGTTGCTACACTAGGCTACTACTACACCAGGGTACTACTACACCAGGCTATTAAACCAGGCTCCTACACTAGGCTACTACACTAGACTACTACACCAGGCTGCTTCCTGCCTTCAAGAAATAAATACACAACCAGGATATATTCTCTCTTCATTTTTAAAGTTATTTCAAAGTAGCTACACCATGAACACTGACTTATACCATCTATAATACACTAATAACAAGCATACTTTATACCCTGTTTAAGGACCTAAATTCACTGTACACACACATGAACCTCTCCATTAATCAAGTTCTACGTAATCACACCAGATTATACACGTGTATTTATTCCCGGTGACCCGTAGCTCGATTGCTAGCGCACTGAACTCACACATTGAGGTCCGTGGTTCGATCCCCGGTACGGGTGGAGACATTAGGATGTGTTTCCTTAAGACACCTGCTGTCCCTGTTTACTTAGCAGTAAAATGTGTACCTGGGTGTTAGTCGACTGGTATGGGTCGCATCCTGGGACAAAACTGACATAATTTGCTCGAAATGCTCTGCATAACAAGGGGCTTTCTATAGTATGTCATTGATGTTAGCTAGGCCTGTATACCTTGTACATGTACTTGTAGACATAAAGATTATTATTATTATTAGTAGTAGTAGTATTGGAAGATAATGCGTCTTGACTTGGAAAAACAAGATGTATTTGCAGTGTGGGTACGTGGGCAAAGTTGATCCCATGTATCAGAAATCTTCCCTATGAGGATAGACTGAGGGCCCTGAATCTGCACTCTCTAGAAAAGCGTAGAATTAGGGAAGATATGATTGAGGTGTATAGATGGAAAACAGGAATAAATAAAGGGGATGTAAATAACGTGCTAAAAATATCTAGCGAAGACAGGACTCGCAGCAATGGTTTTAAGTTGGAAAAATTCAGATTCAGGAAGGATATAGGAAAGCACTGGTTTGGTAATAGAGTTGTGGATGAGTGGAACAAACTCCCGAGTACCGTCATAGAAGCTAAAACGTTGTGTAGTTTTAAAAATAGGTTAGATAAATACATGCCGTGCTCCTTCCTTAAGTGAATGTAACCTGACCTGGCTGGGTCGAGGCATTGGCTTAAGCCGGTGGGAGACTTGGACTTGCCTCGTATGGGCCAGTAGGCCTGCTGCAGTGTTCCTTCTTTCTTATGTTCTTATGAGTGGGTGTGAGTTGGACCTGACTAGCTTGTACTACTAGGTCAGATGCAATGGCCCTATGAATGACCTGACCTGACTAGGTTGGGGCATTGGCTTACCGGTGGAGACTTGGACCTGCCTGCATGGGCCAGCAGGCCTGCTGTAGTGTTCCTTCTTTCTTTATGATATATATATATATATATATATATAATATATATATATATATATATATATATATATATATATATATATATATATATATATATAATGTATAATGTCGTGCCGAATAAGTAAAACGTGCTATTTTGGCTTAAATAGCAACGCTCTTGTCGAATAAGGCAAGCGAAAATTTGTGTATGTAATAATTTCGCAAAAAAATCATTCTGAACCTATCGAAAAAATATATATTTCATTGTGTTTGTTTATTATTAAACTATTGCACACTTGTCTAAAATATATTTAGTTGGATTAGGCTTAATTAAACTGCGCTTGTTATAATAAGGTTAGGTAAGTTTTATAATGTACTTTTGGTACAAAATTGTTAATTTTTACATTAACATAAATTAAATATATATATATATATATCTTTAAACGTATAAGATAAAATTTTAGAAAGGACTTAATTTTAATTGAGTTCTTGCTAATTGACCAATTTTAACTATTCGGCACGACATATGTATATATATAGTGTTTAATATAGATGCATATATATAGTTTCGTGATAATACTAGTGTCTTATCAATATACGACACTACATAGTATCTAATACAGATATATATATATATATAGTGTCGTGAATGACTCTTTGATAAGATTCCTGAAAGCTAATCTTAGATTTACCAGACGCGCAAATGTGACGGGTATTTCAGCTGATGTGCGCATCAGGCTTGTGTGTGTACTCAACTATATGTGGTTGCAAGGTCAAGTCACACCTCCTGGGCCTGCCTCTTCGCTGGTCGCTAGTAGGTTAACTATCCCTGCTCCAAGAGCCTTGTCGTACCTATTCTTAAAGTTGTGTATGGATCCTGCCTCCACTACATCACTCCAGATTGTTCCACTTCCTGACAACTCTAAGGCTGAAGAAATACTTCCTAACATTCCTATGACTCATATGAGTTTTCAACTTCCAGTTGTGTCCTCTTGTTCCTGTGTCTCATCTCTGAAACATTCTGACCTTGTTCACCATGTCAGTTTCAGTATTTTATACGTCGTTATCATGTCCCCCTATCCCTCTTGTCCTCCAGTATTATTACATTGAATTCCATTAACTTCTCCTCATATGACATACTCATTAGCTTCGGGACTAGTTTTGTTACAAACTTTTGCATTTTCTCTAATTTCTTGACGTTCTTGACCAGGTTTAGGTTCCATACTGGTTCTGCATACTCCAATATGAACCTGACGTACATGTGTATGTGTGAGCACGTAAGTGCGTATATGTACTTGTGCGTATGTGTATTTGTGGGTGAGCGCATTGACGAAATTTCCAATCTTAATTACATCTTTATATAAGTACATGAATAAAAGTTATCTCGTGTAATCACCGCTGATAACGGCAGCCTTAACCCTGCCATCTCCAGTGATAGCAGCAACCTTCCAACCCTGCCATCTCCAGTGATAGCAGCAACCTTCCAACCCTGCCATCTCCAGTGATAGCAGGAACCTTCCAACCCTGTCATCTCCAGTGATAGCAGCAACCTTCCAACCCTGTCATCTCCAGTGATAGCAGCAACCTTCCAACCCTGTCATCTCCAGTGATAGCAGCAACCTTCCAACCTTGCCATCTCCAGTGATAGCAGCAGCCTTCCAACCCTGTCATCTCCAGTGATAGCAGCAGCCTTCCAACCCTGTCATCTCCAGTGATAGCAGCAGCCTTCCAACTCTGTCATCTCCAGTGATAGCAGCAGCCTTCCAACCCTGTCATCTCCAGTGATAGCAGGAACCTTCCAACCCTGTCATCTCCAGTGATAGCAGGAACCTTCCAACCCTGTCATCTCCAGTGATAGCAGCAGCCTTCCAACCCTGTCATCTCCAGTGATAGCAGCAGCCTTCCAACCCTGTCATCTCCAGTGATAGCAGCAGCCTTCCAACTCTGTCATCTCCAGTGATAGCAGCAGCCTTCCAACTCTGTCATCTCCAGTGATAGCAGGAACCTTCCAACCCTGTCATCTCCAGTGATAGCAGCAGCCTTCCAACCCTGTCATCTCCAGTGATAGCAGCAGCCTTCCAACCCTGTCATCTCCAGTGATAGCAGCAGCCTTCCAACCCTGTCATCTCCAGTGATAGCAGCAGCCTTCCAACTCTGTCATCTCCAGTGATAGCAGCAGCCTTCCAACCCTGTCATCTCCAGTGATAGCAGCAGCCTTCCAACCCTGCCATCTCCAGTGATAGCAGCAGCCTTCCAACCCTGCCATCTCCAGTGATAGCAGCAGCCTTCCAACCCTGCCATCTCCAGTGATAGCAGCAGCCTTCCAACCCTGCCATCTCCAGTGATAGCAGCAGCCTTCCAACCCTGCCATCTCCAGTGATAGCAGCAACTTGGAATATCGTATTTTCTCCTGATCTTATATTGTCTCTGCTTGCATGAGGCCTCGCTAGCCTAGTCTGTCAGAGATGGTGTTGCAAATGTTATCTTCAATATGCATATAAATAACTAATGAGTAGATGAGTAAGACACATGTGCAACACTCGGGTGTTATCATTGCAGACAGGGTTAACATTACTAGTGTGTAGCTATCACACAGTAATGGGTAGTAGCACACTGCTGATGTATTCAATTGCAATTAAATGAATGGTTCAGAGAGGTGCAGCAGTCGTAGGTGGTGTCACATTTGACCAATGTGGAAGTAGGTGGTGCCCAAGGGTTAGGCAAGTGAAGAATTCCCTGTATTAAGATCCCAAGATGTTGCTGTGTCAGACAGGATGTAAATGACAAATGTAAATGACAAATGTGACACCTCCTACAACGGCTGCACCTCTCCTGCCTACAGTATATAAGCTTCTCCTACGCACATATGCTGTATTCCTTTCAAGATTGATGGACTGACAACATCGACTCAAGGTTGAGGGACTGACCACCTCAAACTCCTCCTGATCTTCACGATTCTACTTTGTATGGACTGATGAAGCCACTGTGTGGCGAAACGTTTCTTCAATAAAGATACCCAAGTGTTGCATATGTGTCTAATTTATCAATTTCAATTAAAAAATAAAGAATTGCTAGAGTTTGGCTAAGGAGGTGTCTTAATGCTGCTGAGGGGGTTCTTGATCCAGGAAATTGGATCTGTGCTCCAGTTCCCTGGAATTGAGCCTGAATGCCTTCCATCCCCCCCCCACACAGACGCTATATAATCCCTACGACTTTAGCGCTCCCCATAATAATAATAACAATTCGCCTACATAATCGCTGTTGTATACCATTGTTTTAAATAAGTAGTATTGGTGTTATATTACGTAGAAACATACAAATTATCGCACATTTAAATCAGCCTATCTCTCTCAGCCGCATCTCAAGCCCCCCAAAAAAAAAATAAAAAAAAAAATAGTAAAATTTCGAAAGATTTATAAAAAAAACGCAGTATATTAATTTTAAATTTTAATTTTTTTTTCCAAACATTACGAGAATTTTTCCACAAAAATTGAGATACGGATCTTTTAGAACCAGCGTTTGTAGAACCAGTGTTGTTGTAGAACCAGTGTTGTAGAGCCAGTGTTGTAGAACCAGTGTTGTAGAACCAGTGTTGTTGTAGGACCAGTGTTGTAGAACCAGTGTTGTTGTAGGACCAGTGTTGTAGAACCAGTGTTGTTGTGGAACCAATGTTGTTGTAGAATCAGTGTTGTTGTAGAACCAATGTTGTTGTAGAACCAGTGTTGTTGTAGAACAAGTGTTGTAGAACCAGTGTTGTTGTAGAACCAGTGTTGTTGTAGAACCAGTGTTGTTGTAGAACAAATGTTGTAGAACCAGTGTTGTAGGACCAGTGTTGTTGTAGAACCAATGTTGTTGTAGAACCAATGTTGTTGTAGAACCAGTGTTGTAGAACCAATGTTGTTGTAGAACAAGTGTTGTAGAACCAGTGTTGTAGAACCAGTATTGTTGTAGAACCAGTATTGTTGTAGAACCAGTGTTGTTGTAGAACCAGTGTTGTTGTAGAACCAGTGTTGTTGTAGAAGCAATGTTGTAGAACCAGTGTTGTTGTAGAACCAATGTTGTTGTAGAACCAGTGTTGTTGTAGAACCAGTGTTGTTGTAGAACCAGTGTTGTTGTAGGACCAGTGTTGTTGTAGAACCAGTGTTGTAGAACCAGTGTTGTTGTAGAACCAGTGTTGTTGTAGAACCAGTGTTGTAGAACCAGTTGTTGTAGGACCAGTGTTGTAGAACCGGTGTTGTTGTTGAACCAGTGTTGCTGTTGAACCAGTGTTGCTGTTGAACCACTGTGGTTTTAGACCCAGTGATGTTGTAGAATCAATGCAGTCTTAGAGCCTACATCTATGCTAGGACACTAAGACCACGTCCAGTGTTGCGATACAAGCCTCGTGAGGTAGATTTAATTTTTTGGGCCTTGCCACAGAGACGGCCGACTTGTTGGGAAAAAAAAAAAAAAAAAATATATATATATATATATATATATATATATATATATATATATATATATATATATATATATATATATATATATATATATATATATATATATATATATGGCAAGATCCAAAAATTCAATCTACCTCACGAGGCTTGTATTGCAACACTGGATGTGTTCTTAGTGTCCTAGCATAAGGTGTAGGCTCTAAGACTGCACTGGTTTTACAACACTGAAATAAAAACCCAAAAAAGAAAGAAAACACTTTAATCATCATTCAATACTTTCACCATCACTCACACATACTGTCTTTGCAGAGGCGCTCAGACACGACGGCTTAAACGTCCCTCCAAACTGTCAACATCCTAAACTCCTCCTAAGTGCAGGCATTGTACTTCCCATTTCCAAGACTCAAGTCAGGCTAACCGGTTTTCCTGAATCCCTTCACAAAATATTACCCTGCTCACACTCCAACAGCTCGTCAGCTCCCAAAAACCATTCGTCTCCATTCACTTGTATCTAACACGCTCACGCACGCTTGCTGGAAGTCCAAGCCCCTTGCCCACAAAACCTCCTTTACCCCTTCCCTCCTACCTTTTTGGGGACGACCCCTGCCCCGCCTTCTCCTATGGTAGGGTTATTATTGAAATAATTAGAGGTAAGACAGAGCAGGAATGCAGATGAACAAGTCTTTAGAGTGGGTAGGGGATGTGTAGATCAAGTGTTTACATTGAAACATATATGTGAACAGTATTTAGATAAAGGTAGGGAAGTTTTCATTGCATTTATGGATTTAGAAAAGGCATATGTTGCAATGTATGGCAGATGTTGCAATGAATGGGATAGGTAGTAAGTTTCTAAATGCTGTAAAGAGTTCTTATGAGGATAGTGAAGCTCAAGTTAGGGTGTGTAGGAGAGAGGGAGATTACTTCCCGGTAAAAGTAGGTCTTAGACAGGGATGTGTAATGTCACCATGGTTGTTTAACATACAGATGGGGTTGTAAAAGAAGTAAATGCTAGGGTGCTGGGGAGAGGGGTGTGATTAAATTATGGAGAATGAAATACAAAATGGGAGTTGACACAATTATTATTTTGGGAGATTCTGAAGAGAAGTTGCAAAGGTTGGACGAGTTTGGGAGGATGTGTAAAGAAAGTTGAAAGTGAACATAGATAAGAGTAAGGTGATGAGGGTATCAAACGATTTAGATCAAGAAAAATTGAATATCACATTGGAGGGAGGGAGTATGGAAGAAATGGTCCAAGTCTGAGCGAAACGTTGTGGTAAGCTCCTCTCTCCTATATGTGGGTTATTTGTGTATTGTTCCAGTCACGGTATTGTGCCTTTTTGATCTTTTTAGATTAGGTTAAGGTAAGCTAGGTTAGGGTAGGCTATGTTAGAGTAGGGCAGGCTTGCTTAGGGTATGGCATGTTAAGATAGGCTAGGTTAGGGTAAGGCATGCTATATTAAGATAGGCTAGGTTAGGGTAAGGCATGCTAGGTTAAGATAGGCTAGGTTAGGGTAAGGAATGCTAGGTTAAGGTAGTCAGGCAAGGTTAGGCAAGGGTATGACAGATTCGCTTTTTTCTGTAACTTGTTAGTTTCCACGTGGTTGAAGCGAGGAGAGGATGAGGGCTCCCCTCCTGTGGGGGCTCCGTCCCCTCATGATGGAGGCCCCGTCTCCCCTCCTGAAGGGGGTTCTCGGCGTCCCTCCAGAGGGGAACTTCCTGCGTCCCTCCTGAGGGGCCCCCGTCCCCCTCCTGAAGGGGGGTTTCCGGCGTCCCTCCTGAGGGGGGCCCCGTCCCCCTTCTCAGGGGAGGCCCTCCTCTTAGTGACTCAGGAAACAAGCCTTGAAGTGCAAGTCTAATTCTGTGCCGGATATTGTATGTGTGCATCGCTGATTTGGTTGTTCTTAATTGCTGTTACTCGCTTACACTGCGCCCCTATGTACTCCTACGTTCATTTGTTGAGCGTGCTTAGCCACACCTGTGTTGCTGTAGGTGTGTAAATACACCTGTATTTACACACTGCACTATTCTGTATGATAGTTACATTATGGGAACACTGTACTATCATACATTATTATAATCATAAAGGTCATACAGCTTAACTATCATACAGAGTTTGCGTGTCATTCTCCATCACACAGGATGAGTCTCATTCCTGAGGTAAACAAATGTGTCACAGCCTGAAGTGAGGTTGACAATTTTACAGTTGTCTATGATTGCTGTGGTTGATTATGTCAGACATGCGGTTGACTGTGTTTATCAAGGTTCCCTCCCTTCATCTCTCCCCCACACACACTCCCTTCGTAAGTTTCTAGTTCTACCTACATACTTTGCAAGTGTAGGGACACGGAGTCGTCCCAGTCATTAATACCATTGATATAACCTTTCTCCACAACGGTGGCAGTAAAGCAATTCCCCTCCCCCCAAAAAAAAAATAGAGTAATAGTATTGACTTCTCACGGCCATCAAAATATTTGAATGATTAAAAATATTACTCACCACATTGAATCACATCAGTTGCACAAACCAAGGCAACTTGGGTTTAGAGCAGGTCGCTCCTGCCTCTCACAACTACTGGATCATTACCACACTGTCTTGGGTGCACTGCAATACACACAGAATGCAGATGCAGTGTACAGACTGCAAAAGCCTTCGACAAGTGTGACTATGGTGCAATAGCACACACAATGCAAAAGCAATTACTGGAAAGTGGGCAGATGAATATTTAACTTTCTCAGGCACAATACTCGCCCCACTTCTTTGTCCTCATCCATATACCCAAGATAGTCAGACATCCTTTGTAGGTCCGTGATACTGGAAATTGTTCATTTAAGACATTGTAAATTTCCAAGCGGATATAAAGCAAGTCTTCCAGTGGGCCACATAAAATAATATGCTGTAATGTTCAGTGAGGGCGGTTTTGAGTTACTCCGTTCTGGAAAAATTAAGTAATAAAAACTGGAACGGAGTATAAAACACACTCTAATCACTCAATAGAGCGGAAGTTTAATGTGAAGGACCTTAAAAGGCGCTGTTAGTGTACACCAATATTCCAGCCTAGAGAGAATAACTAACCTGAAGAGTGTCAACATTACCTTGGTATTCCTTGTTTTGAAACCTCTAGTTATCTAAGCTATTATTTTTCTTGCAGTTGTGATAACAACATTGTTGTGATCCTTGAGTGTGAGATTCTCTGACTTATTGATATTAAGACAGATTAAACTGCAGATCTGGAGAATGTACAGAGAACCTTCACTGCCCATATAAACTCAGTCAAATGTCTGATTTACTTGAAGTCTCTCGGAGTCTACTTCTTGCAGAGACGGCAAGAAAGATTTTTAATAATCTATACTTGGAAAATTCTTGAGGACTTTTTACCAAATTTGGGCACCGAAATTACTCCCTATAAAAACAAGCGGCTTAGGTCGAAGGTTTTTAAACACCCTCCCCTCATATATAAGAGCAAACACCTGCAGACCCCTCCCCAAGATATCTTTAAGAGGGAACTTGATAAGTTCCTCAAGTTAGTTCTTGATCAGCCAGGTTGTATTTCCTACATTAGAATGCGTGCGGCCAGCACCAACGGCCTTGTTGATCAGGTCAGCAACCGGGGAGTCCTGGTCTGGGGCAGGGCCACAAGGGCGGTGGAACCACCTCTTCTACACCTTTGTCGCTCCCCTCTCTTCCCCCTCCCCTCTTCAGAAGAAAGGTAGTAACTACGAGGAAACGTTGACGAGGGTTTGGAAATTTCCACTATGTGTGTGTGTGTGTGTGTGTGTCGCGTGTTTGAGTGGCTGAGAGTGGGTAGGGGGTAGGAAGGGGATGTGTACTGGGAGGGGGGGTAGCACAAGGGGGTGATGGAGACAGCGAGAAGGGGGAGCAAGAGGTAGGGGGGAATGTTCAGAGGTGGAGAGGGAGGGGGAGAGTTGATGTTTGGAGCAGTGGAGGGAGAGTGGAAGCAAAGAGAACAAGTGAGAGTGAGTGGGCACAGGGGAGAGGGCACAGGGAAGAGGGCACAGGGAAGAGGGAACAGGGGAGAGGACACAGGGATCCTCTCTAAGATACGTTACTATGTACCGCAATCAGCCCTACTCACACTATACTATTCAGCCATCTCTCCCTACCTCACCTATGACATATGTGTTTGGGGATCAACAGCAACAACACACCTAAAACCAATAATAACTCAACAAAAAGCCGCAGTAAGAATTATCACGCAATCCAATCCCAGGCAACCCCCTTCCCCACTCTTCAAATACCTAAACTTACTCACTATCCAGAACATCCACACTTACTACTGTGTAACCTACATGTACAGAACCATAAATCCCACAGGTGAGAGGACACATGGAAGAGGGCACAGGGGAGAGGGCACAGGGGAGAGAGGAGAGGGAGAGGCACAGGGGAGAGGAGGGGGAGATGGCTCTGGGGAGAGAGGAGAGGAGGGGATACTGGGGAGAGGGGAGAAAGGAGGGGGCACAAGGTTCTATATTTTTACATATCTTCTATATTTATGATCCACCTCTGGTGCAGGTCATGGGGACCCACCACTTCTGGTGCAGGTCATGGGGACCCACCACTTCTGGTGCAGGTCATGGGGACCCACCATCTCTGGTGCAGGTCATGGGGGACCCACCACCTCTGGTGCAGGTCAGGGGGACCCACCACCTCTGGTGCAGGTAATGGGGACCCACCATCTCTGGTGACCTACCACCTCTGGTTCAGATCATGGGGACCCACCACCTCAGAACACCTCTGGCACAGGTGATGGGGACCCACCACCTCACAACACCTCTGGTACAGGCCATGGGGACAACCACCTCAGAACACCTCTGGTACAGGTCATTGGGACCCACCACCTCAGAACACCTCTGGGTCAGGTCATGGGGACCCACCACCTCAGAACACCTTTGGTTCAGGTCATGGGGACTCACCACCTCAGAACACCTCTGGTACAGGTCATGGGGACCCACCACCTCAGAACACCTCTGGTACAGGCCATGGGGATCCACCACCTCAGAACACCTCTGGTACAGGCCATGGGGATCCACCACCTCAGAACACCTCTGGTACAGGTCATTGGGACCCACCACCTCAGAACACCTCTGGTACAGGTCATGGGGACCCACCACCTCAGAACACCTCTGGTACAGGCCATGGGGATCCACCACCTCAGAACACCTCTGGTACAGGCCATGGGGATCCACCACCTCAGAACACCTCTGGTACAGGTCATGGGGACCCACCACCTCAGAACACCTCTGGTACAGGCCATGGGGACCACCATCTCAGAACACCTCTGGTACAGGCCATGGGGACCACCACCTCAGAACACCTCTCTTACAGGCCATGGGGATCCACCATCTCAGAACACCTCTGGTACAGGCCATGGGGATCCACCACCTCAGAACACCTCTGGTACAGGCCATGGGGATCCACCACCTCAGAACACCTCTGGTACAGGCCATGGGGACCACCACCTCAGAACACCTCTGGTACAGGCCATGGGGATCCACCACCTCAGAACACCTCTGGTACAGGCCATGGGGACCCACCACCTCAGAACACCTCTGGTACAGGTCATGGGGACCCACCACCTCAGAACACCTCTGGTACAGGCCATGGGGACCCCCCACCTCAGAACACCTCTGGTACAGGTCATGGGGACCTACCACCTCAGAACACCTCTGTTACAGGTCATGGGGACCCACCACCTCCGAACACCTCTGGTTCAGGCCATGGGGACCCACCATCTCAGAACACCTCTGGCACAGGCCATGGGGACCACCACCTCAGAACACCTCTGGTACAGGTTATGGGGACCCATCACCTCAGAACACCTCTGGTATAGGCCATGGGGACCCACCACCTCAGAACACCTCTGGTACAGGTCATGGGGACCCACTACCTCAGAACACCTCTGGTACAGGCCATGGGGACCCACCACCTCAGAACACCTCTGGCACAGGCCATGGGGACCACCACCTCAGAACACCTCTGGTACAGGTCATGGGGACCCATCACCTCAGAACACCTCTGGTAAGCCATGGGGACCCACCACCTCAGAACACCTCTGGTACAGAGCCATGGGGACCACCACTCGACACCCTGGTCGCCATGGACACACAGAACACCTCTGGCACAGGCCATGGGGACCACCACCTCAGAACACCTCTGGTACAGGTCATGGGGACCCATCACCTCAGAACACCTCTGGTATAGGCCATGGGGACCCACCACCTCAGAACACCTCTGGTACAGACCATGGGGACCCACCACCTCAGAACACCTCTGGTACAGGCCATGAGGACCACCACCTCAGAACACAACCTCTAGCATTTTCCAGGTGCAAATTATGATGTATCTTTCTCGCCTATGCTCCAAGGAATACAGCTCAAGAAACTTCAAGCATTCCCTCTAGTTTAGGTGACTGAATCATACCAGCAGTGAAGCTTGTTTGTGCAGTGTATATGATAGTCACATCGTTTAAACACCAGCAGTGTGTTGCTACACTATTCTATATGATAGTTACACAGTGGGAACACCAGCAGTGTGTTGCTACACTATTCTATATGATTGTTACACAGTGGGAACACCAGCAGTGTGTTGATACACTATTCTATATGATAGTTACACAGTGGGAACATCAGCATTGTGTTGCTACACTGTTCTATATGATAGTTACACAGTGGAAACACCAGCAGTGTGTTGCTACACTATTCTATATGACAGTTACACAGTGGGAACACCAGCAGTGTGTTGCTACACTATTCTATATGATAGTTACACAGTGGTAACACCAGCAGTGTGTTGCTACACTATTCTATATGATAGTTACACAGTGGGAACACCAGCAGTGTGTTGCTACACTATTCTATATGATAGTTACACAGTGGGAACACCAGCAGTGTGTTGATACACTATTCTATATGATAGTTACACAGTGGGAACACCAGCAGTGTGTTGCTACACTATTCTATATGATAGTTACACAGTGGTAACACCAGCAGTGTGTTGCTACACTGTTCTATATGATAGTTACATAGTGGGAACACCAGCAGTGTGTTGTTACACAGTTCTATATGATAGTTACACAGTGGGAACACCAGCAGTGTACTGCTACACTGTTCTATATGATAGTTACACAATGGGAACACCAGCAGTGTGTTGCTACACTTTTCTATATGATAGTTACACAGTGGGAACACCAGCAGTGTGTTGCTACACTGTTCTATATGATAGTTACACAGTGGTAACACCAGCAGTGTGTTGCTACACTATTCTATATGATAGTTACACAGTGGTAACACCAGCAGTGTGTTGCTACACTATTCTATATGATAGTTACACAGTGGGAACACCAGCAGTGTGTTGCTACACTGTTCTATATGATAGTTACATAGTGGGAACACCAGCAGTGTGTTGCTACACTGTTCTATATGATAGTTACACAGTGGGAACACCAGCAGTGTGTTGCTACACTGTTCTATATGATAGTTACACAGTGGCAACACCAGCAGTGTGTTGCTACACTGTTCTATATGATAGTTACACAGTGGGAACATCAGCAGTGTGTTGCTACACTATTCTATATGATAGTTACACAGTGGGAACACCAGCAGTGTGTTGCTACACTATTCTATATGATAGTTACACAATTGGAACACCAGCAGTGTGTTGCTACACTATTTTATATGATAGTTACACAGTGGGAACACCAGCAGTGTGTTGCTACACTGTTCTATATGATAGTTACACAGTGGTAACACCAGCAGTGTGTTGCTACACTATTCTATATGATAGTTACACAGTGGGAACACCAGCAGTGTGTTGCTACACTATTCTATATGATTGTTACACAGTGGGAACACCAGCAGTGTGTTGATACACTATTCTATATGATAGTTACACAGTTGGAACAACAGCAGTGTGTTGCTACACTATTCTATATGATAGTTGCACAGTGGGAACACCAGCAGTGTGTTGCTACACTGTTCTATATGATAGTTACACAGTGGTAACACCAGCAGTGTGTTGCTACACTATTCTATATGATAGTTACACAGTGGGAACACCAGCAGTGTGTTGCTACACTATTCTATATGCTAGTTACACAGTTAGAACAACAGCAGTGTGTTGCTACACTATTCTATATGATAGTTGCACAGTGGGAACACCAGCAGTGTGTTGCTACACTGTTCTATATGATAGTTACACAGTGGTAACACCAGCAGTGTGTTGCTACACTATTCTATATGATAGTTACACAGTGGGAACACCAGCAGTGTGTTGCTACACTATTCTATATGATTGTTACACAGTGGGAACACCAGCAGTGTGTTGATACACTATTCTATATGATAGTTACACAGTGGGAACATCAGCATTGTGTTGCTACACTGTTCTATATGATAGTTACACAGTGGAAACACCAGCAGTGTGTTGCTACACTATTCTATATGACAGTTACACAATGGGAACACCAGCAGTGTGTTGCTACACTATTCTATATGATAGTTACACAGTGGTAACACCAGCAGTGTGTTGCTACACTATTCTATATGATAGTTACACAGTGGGAACACCAGCAGTGTGTTGCTACACTATTCTATATGATAGTTACACAGTGGGAACACCAGCAGTGTGTTGATACACTATTCTATATGATAGTTACACAGTGGGAACACCAGCAGTGTGTTGTTACACAGTTCTATATGGTAGTTACACAGTGGGAACACCAGCAGTGTGTTGCTACACTATTCTATATGATAGTTACACAATGGGAACACCAGCAGTGTGTTGCTACACTATTCTATATGATAGTTACACAGTGGGAACACCAGCAGTGTGTAGCTACACTATTCTATATGATAGTTACACAGTGGTAACACCAGCAGTGTGTTGCTACACTATTCTATATGATAGTTCACAGTGGGAACACCAGCAGTGTGTTGCTACACTATTCTATATGATTGTTACACAGTGGGAACACCAGCAGTGTGTTGATACACTATTCTATATGATAGTTACACAGTGGGAACATCAGCATTGTGTTGCTACACTGTTCTATATGATAGTTACACAGTGGAAACACCAGCAGTGTGTTGCTACACTATTCTATATGACAGTTACACAGTGGGAACACCAGCAGTGTGTTGCTACACTATTCTATATGATAGTTACACAGTGGTAACACCAGCAGTGTGTTGCTACACTATTCTATATGATAGTTACACAGTGGGAACACCAGCAGTGTGTTGCTACACTATTCTATATGATAGTTACACAGTGGGAACACCAGCAGTGTGTTGATACACTATTCTATATGATAGTTACACAGTGGGAACACCAGCAGTGTGTTGTTACACAGTTCTATATGGTAGTTACACAGTGGGAACACCAGCAGTGTGTTGCTACACTGTTCTATATGATAGTTACACAGTGGGAACACCAGCAGTGTGTTGCTACACTATTCTATATGATAGTTACACAGTGGGAACACCAGCAGTGTGTTGCTACACTATTCTATATGATAGTTACACAGTGGGAACACCAGCAGTGTGTTGCTACACTGTTCTATATGATAGTTACACAGTGGGAACACCAGCAGTGTGTTGCTACACTGTTCTATATGATAGTTACACAATGGGAACACCAGCAGTGTGTTGCTACACTAATCTATATGATAGTTACACAGTGAGAACACCAGCAGTGTGTTGCTACACTGTTCTATATGATAGTTACACAGTGGGAACACCAGCAGTGTGTTGCTACACTATTATATATGATAGTTACACAGTGGGAACACCAGCAGTGTGTTGCTACACTGTTCTATATGATAGTTACACAGTGGCAACACCAGCAGTGTGTTGCTACACTGTTCTATATGATAGTTACACAATGGGAACACCAGCAGTGTGTTGCTACACTAATCTATATGATAGTTACACAGTGAGAACACCAGCAGTGTGTTGCTACACTGTTCTATATGATAGTTACACAGTGGGAACACCAGCAGTGTGTTGCTACACTATTATATATGATAGTTACACAGTGGGAACACCAGCAGTGTGTTGCTACACTGTTTTATATGAGAGTTACACAGTGGGAACACCAGCAGTGTGTTGCTACACTGTTCTATATGATAGTTACACAGTGGGAACACCAGCAGTGTGTTGCTACACTGTTCTATATGATAGTTACACAATGGGAACACCAGCAGTGTGTTGCTACACTGTTTTATATGATAGTTACACAATGGGAACACCAGCAGTGTGTTGCTACACTGTTTTATATGATAGTTACACAGTGGCAACACCAGCAGTGTGTTGCTACACTGTTCTATATGATAGTTACACAATGGGAACACCAGCAGTGTGTTGCTACACTGTTCTATATGATAGTTACACAATGGGAACACCAGCAGTGTGTTGCTACACTGTTCTATATGATAGTTACACAATGGGAACACCAGCAGTGTGTTGCTACACTGTTTATATGATAGTTACACAATGGGAACACCAGCAGTGTGTTGCTACACTGTTCTATATGATAGTTACACAATGGAACACCAGCAGTGTGTTGCTACACTGTTCTATATGATAGTTACACAATGGGAACACCAGCAGTGTGTTGCTACACTGTTCTATATGATAGTTACACAATGGGAACACCAGCAGTGTGTTGCTACACTGTTCTATATGATAGTTACACAATGGGAACACCAGCAGTGTGTTGCTACACTGTTCTATATGATAGTTACACAATGGGAACACCAGCAGTGTGTTGCTACACTGTTCTATATGATAGTTACACAATGGAAACACCAGCAGTGTGTTGCTACACTGTTCTATATGATAGTTACACAATGGGAACACCAGCAGTGTGTTGCTACACTGTTCTATATGATAGTTACACAGTGGTAACTCGTCAATAAAGGTTCATCAGAGCTCTGGGACAGCATCAAAGGTTACATTCCAGCAGTACTGGAGTCACTATCACTTGGGAATCACCATCTACCAGGATGACCCAGCCCATACACAACACAACTGACATTTTTATGAAGCTATGTCTCCAACATCACATTGATTTTTTGTATTAGTCCGTGGAAGCTGCTAGTTTATTGTGCACCTCATGTGCATCCTGTGACCGAGGGCGCGAGAGTATGGCTGTAAACAAAAGGTCTGAGAACTAGGCCCCAAAAGGGTTAACAGGAGTGCTCATCCCAAAGCTGGGACAAGATAAATTATGGAAATTATTGTAATGAGGATGGAACAGTGGGTGGAAGGGAGGGAGGGTAGTGAGGGAGAGTTGTGAGGGAGGCAGGATAGTGAGAGAGGAAGGGAGGGCAGTGAGGGAGGGAGGGTTATAAGCCACCTTACCTGACAACTGTGTCTAGAAACATCGCTGCTTCCTGCCCTCTTAGCAACACCTTTTATTTCCTGCAATAAAACACACACACACACACCGTCATACTCCAGCATACCACATCAACATATACAACACACGATATGCTTGGTTTATTGGGTTGAAAGCCTATCTACTACAGGAAGGTGGCTGCATGTCACCTGTACACCACCAGTCAAGAATACTTTGATACATAATACAGGACTTAAGATAAACAAGTATATACATACTGAGGTATGCATACTGAGATATACATACTGAGGTATGCATACTGAGATATATATACTGAGGTATACATACTAAGATATACATACTGAGGTATACATACTGAGATATACATACTGAGGTATACATACTGAGGTATACATACTGAGGTATACATACTGAGGTATAAATACTGAGGTATACATACTGAGGTATACATACTGAGGTATACATACTGAGATATACATACTGAGATATACATACTGAGATATATACTTGCTGAGGTATACATTCAGGTATACTCATTAATTACCCACAAGGAGACAGACATTCAGGAGATGAATTGATCTGTGTATTTCGATCCCCTTCTGGGATCCTCTTCTGGGATCCTCTTCTGGGATCCCCTTCTGGGATCCTCTTCTGGGATTCCCTTCTGGGATCCTCTTCTGGGATCCCCTTCTGGGATCCTCTTCTGGGATCCTATTCTGGGATCCTATTCTGGGATCCTCTTCTGAGATCCCCTTCTAGGATCCTCTTCTGGGATCCTCTTCTGGGATTTTCTTCTGGGATCCTCTTCATCTGCTGAAGAGGACTCCAGATGGTCGAAATATACAGATCAATTAACCTCCTGTGTTCCTGTATCCATGTGGATTACTGAGCACTGACAAGTGTTCATTATACGTTAGTTATTCATACTGGGATATACATATGTCCCCCTAGTATACATATACTGCTGCTCTTAGTGTATACATATCAACGGAATATACATGTATACAAAGCGACCTTCATAGGTCATCTTAGGCGGCTGAAGTTGTATGATCCTCCACTAGTGTATAAATATTGTATAAATATTAATGTATAGCTGTATAACATTGTCTAAAATTATATATAGACTAACTGATTTTTTTATCTGACCAGTATGGTCTTAGACCTGGCACTGTGGATGAGGTCTGAGACCTGGCACTGTGGATGAGGTCTGAGACCTGGCACTGTGGGTGTGGTCTGGGACCTGGCACTGAGGGTGTGGTCTGGGACCTGGCACTGTGGGTGTGGTCTGGGATTTGGCACTGTGGGTGTGATCTGGGACCTGGCACTGAGGGTGTGGTCTGGGACCTGGCACTGTGGGTGTGGTCTGGGATTTGGCACTGTGGGTGTGATCTGGGAACTGGCAGGCACTGTGGGTGTGGTCTGGGACCTGACACTGAGGGTGTGGTCTGGGACCTGGCACTGAGGGTGTGGTCTGGGACCTGGCACTGAGGGTGTGGTCTTGGACCTGGCACTGTGGGTGTGGTCTGGGACACATGTTGCCCATATAAACACATGTGCAACACCTGGGGTATGTTTAGTGCTGAAACGCTTCGCCTTCACACTAGGCTTCTTCAGTCGAATGCAGGTGAATATGACACTGGGGACGGAGGAGGAAGTGATATTGAGGGGGGATCAGTCCCTCAGCCTTGATCACCTACAGATTATTTCTTCTACTGTCTCCAGAGTTGTATCCTCCTGTACACGACTGAAGAAACCTCGGCTTACGCACCGGCCATGGGTTCAATCCCTGCCTGTTCCGTGGTTTGTCTGCAGTCGTGCTCTTACGATTTCGTGAGTCACGACTGAAGAAAGTCGCAGTGTGGGCGAAACGTTTCAGTAGTAACGATACCCAAGTTTTGAACATGTCTCATTAACTTGCCACCATTGTACGCTATCAGTAATATCATTAATATCACTAAAATCATATTGCTTTTTATCCGGGTTAGTAAATACCATCTATGTTATTATTATTATTATTATTATTATTATTATTAATGTTATATTGGGGACCCGATAAAGTCTTAAGGGTCGTACAGCTCCTGAAGAATGGAAGGTCATCAGGTCTGTCATGAAGACGGGAAGAGTAACTCCCTGGTTGCCTTCAAGAGGGAGCTGGACAGACACCTAAAGTCAGTACCCGATCAGCCGGGCTGTGGTTCATACGTTGGACTACGTCCGGCCAGCAGTGACAGCCTGGTTGGTCAGGCCCTGATCCACCGTGAGGCCTGGTCAAGGACTGGGTTGCGGGGGCATTGACCCCCGGAACACCCTCTGCAGGTGAGTGAACACCCCACCCAGCCAACTATCTACCTATGTAACTCACAGAATCGGGTAGCACCTCCCTGCTGATGCGATCTACACATTATTAATATTGCTAAAAAATACTTTTTTTTCTTTCTTCTCTCTTATAGTATAGCATTTCTCTTGCTTCCGCTCTGTGATATCTTCTTCATTAAAATGTCAAGTTGTGTTGTGTATGGGCTGGGTCATCCTGGGAGATGGTGATTCCCAAGTGATAGTGACTCCAGTACTACTGGAAGGTAACCTTTGTTGCTGTCCCAGAGCTCTGATGAACCTTTAATGGCGTCCTCACTGACCTGCTGAAGTCTCCCAGATCAGACTGACACTACTGAAATCTCCCAGATCAGACTGACACTACTGAACTCTCCCAGCTCAGGTTGACACTACTGAGGTCTGCCAGCTCAGGTTGACACTACTGAGGTCTGCCAGCTCAGGTTGACACTACTGAGGTCTGCCAGCTCAGGCTGACACTACTGAGGTCTCCCAGCTCAGGCTGACATTACTGAGGTCTGCCAGCTCAGGCTGACACATCTCAATACCTTGTATGAGCACCATCCTGCGTGATAAAATATGACAGATAAATATAGCTACTGTGTAACTGTCATATAGAATAGTGAAGCGGCACTATACCGATATATCCAGTTTTATTAATAATAATAAATAGAGCAAAACGGCATCACTAAACGAGTCATGTCAAAGATCGCGACGTGTACATATTCCCTGATTTGTGGTTGACTTTTTAATTCGATTTAAAGTCTATCGAGTATCGACTACTCAAAGTTTAATTTAAGGCTTCATGTCACCTGTTCACCACCAATCAAGAATACTTTAAAATCTAAAATGGAGAGTAGAGTAACCTCTGAGAGTATATATACTGAAAGCTACCCATTTCTCGGTATTTATATATATATCCTCTGAGTACTATAATATTGGAACACACCAGGTTAGATCTCAGGAACACATCGCCAGCTAGCAACAATACCAGACTAGGTCGTAGCAACTGGCTTTCGGCCAGTACAGAGACATACCAGACTAGGCTCCATCTAGTGGCCCTCTGTAGGTAGCCACGTTTTCGTGTTGGTGGGAATTATAGCCTTCCTAAATAGTTGGTTCCAGAGACTAGCAGCTGCTGCTGTGTATTTGTCCTGCACGGGGGTGACCTTCAAGACGTGAGACTCAGTTGTCACTATCTTGAACCAGTAGGCTGGTGTGTTTATTAATGAGGACTGGCCAGAGTTGATAGGGAACAGAACCGTCACCCTCGGAGACCTCAGTTTCTTATGCATTACTCAGTTATGTCAACACGCTTCTGGCAAGACGACGATTGAATGAATGACGGTGACTGTGTTTTCTCTTATTCTGAGTCACTATGCCTTGGCGGGAGCTGGTTGGTGGGTTAAAATCAGCACAGTTACCGATGGTGCCAAGAGCCATTCCTGGTCAGGTTGGGTAAGTGGTCAGAGTGATGAGGAAGATGAAATTTAGCATTGATGATGTGACTAGTCAATATACAAATAACCTGGACATTGAAGAGAAAAATGCTTATGACGACGTTTCGGTCCGTTGGACCATTTACAAAGTCACTTTGTAAATGGTCCAAGTTGGACCAAAACGTCGTCACAAGTTTCATTCTCGTATCCGCGGGTTATTTGTGTATCGTTCCAGTCACGGTATTGTGCCTTTTTGTGCAACACCTGGGGGTTGTTTTCGGAGATAACCGCCCCAGCGGCCCGGTCCCAGACCAGGCCTCATGGTTGATGAAAGCCTAGTCAACTATGCTGTTACTGCTGACCACACGCAGTCAAACTTACGAAACACAGCCCGGCTGATCAGGACCCGACATGAGAACCTATTAAGTTCCCTGGAAAAATAAACACATAAGCAGTATAATGTGATCCTTTATTGACAACGTTTCACCCACACAGTGGGCTTTATCGAGTCACAAACAGATCTACCTGGATAAAGGAAACATGAGTATTTATAGGATTTAGTCAGGTGGAGAATGCTGCATGTGACAGTCTTCAAAGTAGTGTGATAGTTTAAAACTTCGGGTAACTTAAAGGACCTGCAGTGTTCCATTCTTGAGTTCTATGTGGGATAGCGATGAAGAAGTTTCTTGGCAATAGGTTCAGCTATGTTGTAGAAGCCGTTGTTCTGGTTGAAGTTGTTGGATATACAGATAAGTGATGATTCCAGGATTCTTCGGTATTGAGTGTTGTCTTCTCTGGCGATGAGTCTTGCGTTTCTGTAGTTGATTAAATGGTTGTGTGAATTTCGGTGTTGAACACAGGCATTCCTTGAGTCGTCAGATCTGCCTGCGTACTGGTGTTCTGAAATACGTGTTTGTAGGTCTCTGGATGTTTCGCCGATGTATAATTTGCTGCAGTCATTACACGGGATTGTGTATACCCCTGCAGTGGATTGAAGCTTGTCCTGTCTGTTACTGGTAATGTCCTTGATGGTGGTGGATGTGGAGGTGGATACTCGGAATGAGGTATTGGAAAAAATGTTGGAAACGTGTTTTAAACTATCACACTACTTTGAAGACTGTCACATGCAGCATTCTTCACCTGACTAAATCCTATAAATACTCGTGTTTCTTTTATCCAGGTAGATCTGTTGTGACTCGATAAAGCCCACTGCGTGGGCGAAACGTTGTCAATAAAGGATCACATTATACTGCTTATGTGTTTACTTTTCCATTGTGTCGGTATTTTATACCATTTATTTCCATTAAGTTCCCTCATGAAGACAGCCAGGAGTTGGTAATTCCCGTATGTATGAAGGGAAGTATTGTATATTAAGAACATAAGAACATAAGAAAGGAGGAACACTGCAGCAGGCCCGTTGGCCCACACTAGGCAGGTCCTTCACAATCCGTCCCACCAACAGAACACCTGCTCAACCCAATTTTCAATGCTACCCAAGAAACAAGCCTTGACAATTCTACCCACTCATGCGCGAGTCCCACTCAAATCCAACCCCCCTCACTCACGAATCTATCCAACCTAAATTTGAAACTACCCTACTAGGCAGACTGTTCCACTCATCAACCACCCCATCTCCAAACCAACACCTTCCCACATCCTTTCCAAATCCAAACCTATCCAACTCGAATCCACCATTGCGGGCTCTCTCTTGGAGAGACATCCTCAAGACCCCATTCATATCCCCTTTGCTAACACCCACCCTCCACTTGTACACCTCGATCATGTCTCCCCTCATTCCACGTCTCACAAGTGAATGCAATTTTAGGGTCTTCAATCTCTCTTCGCAAGGAAGACTTCCAATGCTATGCACCAATTCAGTCATTCCACGCTGAATGTTTTCCAACGAACCCATGTCCACTCTGCAATATGGAGACCAGAACTGAGCCGCGCAATCTAGGTGAGGCCCCACCAATGATGTACAAAGCTGTAATACAACCTCCGGACTTCTGTTGCTAACACTTCTTGATACAAATCCCAGCAATCTACTTGCCCCACCACGCACGCCTAGGCACCGCTGTCCTGGTCCAAGGTTGCTGCTCACCACCACCCCCAAGTCCCTCTCGCAATCTGTATGGCTAAGTTCTACGTTATAAATTAGACACATATGCAACATTTGGGTATCTTTATTGAGGAAACGTTTCGCCACACAGTGGCTTCATCAGTCCAATACAAAGTAGAAAGGTGTAAGGAGAGTAGGAGTTTTGAGGTAATCAGTCCCTCGGCCTGGAGTCGATGTGTTCAGTCCATCAATCTTGTAGAAAGTGAATTATTAACAGTGTTATGACAAAACAACAACAATGAAGAATTAGACACATGTGCAACATCTGGGTATCTTTGTAGACGTTTCACCATCCAGTGGCTTTATCAATACAAGGACATAATGTGAAGACTGTAGAATTATATATAAAAGACGAGGTAATGAGTCCCTCAGCCTTGGAGTTGGTGAGTAGCGTAGTCTTGAAGACATCTACAACCTCGATTTTTGAGGAGCTGCCTAGCATGGAAATGGAGAACTTTTAGCTCAAACTCATCGAATCATATACAGTCAAAATGAGAGACATGAGTGGCAAAGAACCATCACTGAAATCCTGAGCCAAAAAAACAAACATGGGCCACTAGGCTTGTTTCATTATTGCTCGACTCCTGTGTTGTGACTCTTCACTAGTATCCCTCCCTCCTGCGTCTCCTGTGACGCCACCCACACCTCACTTCTGCCAGTGTAAGAGGCTGCTGCCTCATGCTTCACCTTCATCGAAGCTCTGCAGCCGAACACACAAGGCAGAGGACTGATCGCCTCAAACTTTCTTCTCCAGACTGAGGGACTGATCGCCTCAAACTCTCTTCTCCAGACTGAGGGACTGATCGCCTCAAACTTTCTTCTCCAGACTGAGGGACTGATCGCCTCAAACTTTCTTCTCCAGACTGAGGGACTGATCGCCTTAAACTTTCTTCTCCAGACTGAGGGACTGATCTCCTCAAACTCTCTTCTCCAGACTGAGGGACTGATCGCCTCAAACTTACTATTCCAGACTGAGGGACTGATCTCCTCAAACTCTCTTCTCCAGACTGAGGGACTGATCGCCTCAAACTTACTATTCCAGACTGAGGGACTGATCTCAAACTCTCTTCTCCAGACTGAGGGACTGATCGCCTCAAACTTACTATTCCAGACTGAGGGACTGATCGCCTCAAACTCTCTTCTCCAGACTGAGGGACTGATCTCCTCAAACTCTCTTCTCCAGACTGAGGGACTGATCTCCTCAAACTCTCTTCTCCAGACTGAGGGACTGATCTCCTCAAACTCTCTTCTCCAGACTGAGGGACTGATCTCCTCAAACTCTCTTCTCCAGACTGAGGGACTGATCTCCTCAAACTCTCTTCTCCAGACTGAGGGACTGATCGCCTCAAACTTACTTCTCCAGACTGAGGGACTGATCTCCTCAAACTCTCTTCTCCAGACTGAGGGACTGATCGCCTCAAACTTACTTCTCCAGACTGAGGCACTGATCTCCTCAAACTTTCTTCTCCAGACTGAGGGACTGATCGCCTCAAACTCTCTTCTCCAGACTGAGGGACTGATCTCCTCAAACTTTCTTCTCCAGACTGAGGGACTGATCTCCTCAAACTTTCTTCTCCAGACTGAGGGACTGATCTCCTCAAACTTTCTTCTCCAGACTGAGGGACTGATCTCCTCAAACTTTCTTCTCCAGACTGAGGGACTGATCTCCTCAAACTTTCTTCTCCAGACTGAGGGACTGATCTCCTCAAACTTTCTTCTCCAAACTGAGGGACTGATCGCCTCAAACTTTCTTCTCCAGACTGAGGGACTGATCGCCTTAAACTTTCTTCTCCAGACTGAGGGACTGATCGCCTCAAACTTTCTTCTCCAGACTGAGGGACTGATCGCCTCAAACTTTCTTCTCCAACCTGAGGGACTGATCTCCTCAAACTTTCTTCTCCAACCTGAGGGACTGATCTCCTCAAACTTTCTTCTCCAACCTGAGGGACTGATCGCCTCAAACTTTCTTCTCCAAACTGAGGGACTGATCGCCTCAAACTTTCTTCTCCAAACTGAGGGACTGATCGCCTCAAACTTTCTTCTCCAACCTGAGGGACTGATCGCCTCAAACTTTCTTCTCCAAACTGAGGGACTGATCGCCTCAAACTTTCTTCTCCAACCTGAGGGACTGATCGCCTCAAACTTTCTTCTCCAAACTGAGGGACTGATCGCCTCAAACTTTCTTCTCAAACTGGGACTACTCAAAATTTCCTCCAACTGAGGGACTGATCGCCTCAAACTTTCTTCTCCAACCTGAGGGACTGATCGCCTCAAACTTACTATTCCAGACTGAGGGACTGATCACTTCATATCCACATATGCACGAAATCTGTTCTCACCTCTGTATTTCGACTGAAGAAGCTTGCAGAGTGGGCGAAACGTTTCATTAATAATTATAAACTGTTACACATGTCTTAATAATAATAATAATAATAATAATAATAATAATAAGGGTAATAATACAAGTAATAAAAATAAGTGATAATATTAAAATAATAATGGTAATATAATAATAGTGAATAATTTAATAATAGTGATAATATAATAATGATAGTGATAATAGTAATAATAATGTGATAATAATTTGAGGTTTTGATGCTCGTGAGGGTCGGCTCTTGAACTAACAAAACGAAGCTAACTCCTTTATTCCTCGGATCAAATCCTCATTACTTGCCTCCTCAGGTTGACTATGATACTTGATGCGTCTGTCTCTGATGACGGCGATAACATTCCCAGGAATCACCTGATAAGTCATCCTGATAACAAAGTGTCAGTTACTGGGGGTCAGTAACACAGTAATAACAGATAAGATACATTGTTCTATGTACGTAGTCTGTTTTAGATTCACACACACACACACACACACACACACACACACACACACACACAGGCAACAACGGGTCATGGTGCGTGATGAGGTATCACAGTGGGCGCCTGTGACGAGCGGGGTTCCACAGTGGTCAGTCCTAGGACCAGTGTTATTCTTGGTATATGTGAATGACATGACGGAAGGGATAGACTCAGAAGTGTCTCTGTTCGCAGATGATGTGAAATTAATGAGGAGAATTAAATCAGATGAGGATCAGGCAGGACTACAAAGAGACCTGGACAGGCTGGACACCTGGTCCAGCAACTGGCTTCTCGAATTTAACCCCGCCAAATGCAAAGTCATGAAGATCGGGGACGGGCAAAAAAGACCGCAGACAGAGTATAGACTAGGTGGACAAAGACTGCAAATCTCGCTCAAGGAGAAAGATCTTGGGGTGAGTATAACATCAAGCACGTCTCCGGAAGCACTCATCAACCAGATAACTGCTGCAGCATACGGGCGACTGGCAAACGTGAGAATAGCGTTCCGATACCTTAGTAAGGAATCGTTCAAGACACTGTACACCGTGTACGTCAGGCCCATACTAGAGTATGCAGCACCAGTTTGGAACCCACACCTGGTCAAGCACGTCAAGAAATTAGAGAAAGTGCAAAGATTTGCGACAAGGTTAGTTCCGGAGCTAAGGGGAATGTCCTACGAAGAAAGGTTAAGGGAAATCAGCCTGACAACTCTGGAGGACAGGAGGTTAGGGGAGACATGATAACGACATACAAAATACTGCTTGGAATAGAGAAGGTGGATGGAGACAGGATGTTCCAGAGATGGGACACAGAAACAAGGGGTCACAGTTGGAAGTTGAAGACTCAGATGAGTCAAAGGGATGTTAGGAAGTATTTCTTTAGCCATAGAGTAGTCAGGAAGTGGAATAGTCTAGCAAGTGATGTAGTGGAGGCAGGAACCATACATAGCTTTAAGACGAGGTATGATAAAGCTCATGGAGCAGGGAGAGAGGGGACCCAGTAGCGGTCAGTGAAGAGGCGGGGCCAGGAGCTGAGTCTCGACCCCTGCAACCACAATTAGGTGAATACAATTAGGTGAGTACACACTTATTTGTATATATATATATATATATATGTTAAGTAAAAGGACACAATTGCAACTAATGTGACATTTTATTGTGGCAACGTTTCGCTCTCCAGGAGCTTTCTCAAGCCGTTACAAGCGATAAATGGACATAGTTGGTATATATATACTGTCAAGGTGAGGTGAAAACACTAGTGGTGTTAGAAATAGTAGTGATATAAGTAGTATTAGTAGTAGTAGTAGTAGTAGTAGAAGTAATACAATAAGGTAGTACAATCAATATGCACGTGAGTAAAAGGTGATAAAACAAATACTTGGGTAGTATAACAATAGGTTAGACAAATATTTCTGCTGGAGGTTGAAATATAAAGGCCAGTAAGTGTTCCACATCTACGATGTGCTAAACTAACAGTAGAGACTATGTGATGGTAGGGTTTACTGTTTTCAGGAGGGATTCTTGCTAAGACTTCAGAGATGGTGAAGCTGCCTTTGTTTTGTTTAATTGTGTTAGAAACAGAGATAAGTGCTGATTCAAGGCATTTTCGACTACGGAAATTAGTTTCTTTGATTACTAGTCGGGCGTCTTTGAATTTCATGAGATGATTGTTGGAATTTCGGTGTTGTACGCAGGCGTTGTTCAGGTTATCGTTTCTGCATGCATTCATGTGTTCATTGATGCGTGTCTCGAGGTTTCTTGCTGTTTCTCCTACATAAATTCTGTCGCAGCCTCCACAGGGTATAGTGTAGACCCCTGCGTTGACTGGTTCATGGTGCTTGGATCTAGTCCTGGTTAGATCCTTAATAGAAGTACTGGAAGCGATGGCGACTCTAGTGTTAGCTTGTGCAAATACTTTAGAAATGTTGGATGCAACCTGGCTGTTGGGAAGAATTATAACTTTGTTTGGAGTGGAATTGACGCGTGGAGAATTAATGATCTGAAGAGCTCTTTTCTTGCAATCTTTGATGAAAAAGGAAGGAAAATGTAAATCAGTGAAGGTTTGGTGAATGTATGTACATTCCTCGTCAAAAACTCAGGACTACAAATTCGGTAAGCTCTTAGGAAGAATCCGATGATGATCCTCTTTTGGTCTTAGTATCTTGACTGGAATAGAAATGTGTGAGGTCATTTTTATTTGTAGGTTTCCCGTAAACTTGAAATCTTAGGTTGTTATCTACTTTGTGGATGAGGACGTCTAGAAAGGGTATCTTGTTATTGGACTCTTCTTCTAGTGTAAACTGGATCGCCGGTTCAACTGCGTTGAGCGCGCCTGAATTCCGTACATCAAAACGTTTGGGAGTTATTACGAGGACGTCGTCTACGTAACGTAACCAAGTGACGCTAGAGGCTGAACACTTCTTGTGTCGATGCATGCAGTGGATGAGATGAAAAGCTGTAAGCCACCTGCCTGAAAGCTGGCTGCCTTGGATCAACGTCTAGCGTGAGCTGACGCCAAGGTATTGGTTCACTGTGGTACGGTCGGTACAGCACTGCGTACCTTGTCATGAGGTTCGTAGGTTCGAGTCTCCTTCGGCAAGAGATCAGTGTTTGTGAATATTTCGCCTGCTCTTGCGAATTCCTAGGATGACCCAAAAAGAAAGAAAATCCCCCAAAAGAAAATACTTTCATCATCATTCAACACTTTCACCACACACATACATAATCAGTCTTTGCAGAGGCGCTCAGATACGACAGCTGAGAATAGTCCCTCCCAGCTGTCACTATCTCAGACCCCTCCTTTAAAGTGCAGGCATTGTACTTCCCATTTCCAGGACTCAAGTCCAACTAAATCAATTAACTGGTTTCCTTGAATCCCTTCACAAAATGTTACCCTACTCACACTCCAACAGATCGTCATGTCCCAAAAACCATTCGTCTCCATTCACTCCTATCTAACACGCTCACACATGCTTGCTGTAAGTCCAAGCCCCTCGCCCACAAAACCTCCTTTACTTCCTCCCTCCAACCTTTTCTAGGACGACCCCTACCCCGCCTTCCTTCCCTACAGATTTATACGCTCTCCAAGTCATTCTACTTTGATCCATTCTCTCTAAATGACCAAACCACCTCAACAATCCCTAATTTCCACATTTCCACATTTCGAATTTTCTGCATAATATTTACACCACACATTGCCCTTAGACAGGACATCTCCACTGCCTCCAGCCTCCTCCTCGCTGCAGCATTTGCAACCCATGCTTCACACCCATATAAGAGTGTTGGTACCACTATACTTTCGTACATTCCCTTCTTTGCCTCCATGGATAACGTTTTTTGTATCCACAGATACCTCAACGCACCACTCACTTTTTTTCCTTCATCAATTCTATGGTTAACCTCATCCTTCATAAACCCATCCGCTGACACGTCAACTCCCAAATATCTGAAAACATTTACTTCTTCCATAATCCCTCTCTCCAATGTGATATCCAGTTTTTCTTTATTTAAATCGTTTGATACCCTCATCACCTTACTCTTATCTATGTTCACTTTTAACTTTCTACCTTTACACACTCTCCCAAACTCGTCCACTAACCTTTGCAACTTTTCTTTATAATCTCCCATAAGCACAGTATCATCAGCAAAAAGTAACTGTGTTAACTTCCATTTTGCATTTAATTCCCCATAATTTAATCCCACCCCTCTCCCCAACACCCTAGCATTTACTTATATATATATATATATATATATATCGTGCCGAATAGGTAAAACTGTCAATTAGCAAAAACTCGTTTAAAATTAAGCCCTTTCTAAAATTTTCTCTTATACATTTAAAGATATATATTTTTTCATTTATGTTAATATACAAATTAATGATCTTGTACCAAAAGAACCTTAGGAAACTTACATAACCTTATTATAACAAGTGCAGTTTAATTTAGCCTAATGCAACTAAATATCAGTTATCATCAATGTTCGTCCAGTAACTGACACAAACTACGCTTCAAAAACATCTTTTTATTAGTTTATATTTTATCCGTCAGCGCATCTCTGATAGTGTACGTGTTGATGGTAAGGGACACTCATTTAGCAGAAATGTGAATTTTTTTATGCAGAGTTCCCCCCAAAAATATCCACGTTTCCAATGCATTACAATACTACATTATCCTAGTTGACTTTATGATCAGAGAAGAAGTCACAGGTTCGCAGTGCTTGTACCACCCAGCCAGGCTTCAGGTGGGTGTGTGGGCTGCTTGTACCACCCAGCCAGGCTTCAGGTGGGTGTGTGGGCTGCTTGTACCACTCAGCCAGGCTTCAGGTGGGTGTGTGGGCTGCTTGTACCACCCAGCCAGGCTTCAGGTGGGCGTGTGGGCTTCTTGTACCACACAGCCAGGCTTCAGGTGGGTGTGTGGGATGCTTGTACCACCCAGCCAGGCTTCAGGTGGGTGTGTGGGCTGCTTGTACCACCCAGCCAGGCTTCAGGTGGGCGTGTGGGCTTCTTGTACCACACAGCCAGGCTTCAGGTGGGTGTGTGGGATGCTTGTACCACCCAGCCAGGCTTCAGGTGGGTGTGTGGGCTGCTTGTACCACCCAGCCAGGCTTCAGGTGGGTGTGTGGGATGCTTGTACCACCCAGCCAGGCTTCAGGTGGGTGTGTGGGCTGCTTGTACCACACAGCCAGGCTTCAGGTGGGTGTGTGGGATGCTTGTACCACCCAGCCAGGCTTCAGGTGGGTGTGTGGGCTGCTTGTACCACACAGCCAGGCTTAAGGTGGGCGTGTGGGCTGCTTGTACCACCCAGTTAGGCTTCAGGTGGGCTGCTTGTACCACCCAGCCAGGCTTCAGGTGGGCGTGTGGGCTTCTTGTACCACACAGCCAGGCTTCAGGTGGGCGTGTGGGCTGCTTGTACCACACAGCCAGGCTTCAGGTGGGCGTGTGGGCTGCTTGTACCACCCAGCCAGGCTTCAGGTGGGCGTGTGGGCTTCTTGTACCACACAGCCAGGCTTCAGGTGGGCGTGTGGCTGCTTGTACCACACAGCCAGGCTTCAGGTGGGCGTGTGGGCTGCTTGTACCACCAGCCAGGCTTCAGGTGGGCGTGTGGGCTGCTTGTACCACCAGCCAGGCTTCAGGTGGGCGTGTGGGCTGCTTGTACCACACAGCCAGGCTTCAGGTGGGCGTGTGGGCTGCTTGTACCACCCAGCCAGGCTTCAGGTGGGCGTGTGGGCTGCTTGTACCACCCAGCCAGGCTTCAGGTGGGCGTGTGGGCTGTTGTACCACACAGCCAGGCTTCAGTGGGCGTGTGGGCTGCTTGTACCACCCCAGCCAGGCTTCAGGTGGGCGTGTGGGCTGCTTGTACCACCCAGCCAGGCTTCAGGTGGGCGTTGGGCTCTTGTACCACACAGCCAGGCTTCAGGTGGGCGTGTGGGCTGCTTGTACCACCCAGCCAGGCTTCAGGTGGGCGTGTGGGCTTCTTGTACCACACAGCCAGGCTTCAGGTGGGCGTGTGGGCTGCTTGTACCACACAGCCAGGCTTCAGGTGGGTGTGTGGGCTGCTTGTACCACACAGCCAGGCTTCAGGTGGGTGTGTGGGCTGCTTGTACCACACAGCCAGGCTTCAGGTGGCGTGTGGGCTGCTTGTACCACACAGCCAGGCTTCAGGTGGCGTGTGGGCTGCTTGTACCACACAGCCAGGCTTCAGGTGGGTGTGGGCTGCTTGTACCACCAGCCAGGCTTCAGGTGGGTGTGTGGGCTGTTGTACCACACAGCCAGGCTTCAGGTGGGTGTGTGGGCTGCTTGTACCACACAGCCAGGCTTCAGGTGGGTGTGTGGGCTGCTTGTACCCCACAGCCAGGCTTCAGGTGGGCGTGTGGGCTGCTTGTACCACACAGCCAGGCTTCAGGTGGGCGTGTGGGCTGCTTGTACCACACAGCCAGGCTTCAGGTGGGTGTGTGGGCTGCTTGTACCACACAGCCAGGCTTCAGGTGGCGTGGGTGCTTGTACCACCAGCCAGGCTCAGTGGGTGTGGCTGCTTGTACCACACAGCCAGGCTTCAGGTGGGTGTGTGGGCTGCTTGTACCACACAGCCAGGCTTCAGAGTGGGCGTGTGGGCTGCTTGTACCACACAGCCAGGCTTCTTTTGATTGTAAAGAGGTGGGTGTGTGGGCTGCTTGTACCACAAGCCAGGCTTCAGGTGGGTGTGTGGGCTGCTTGTACCACACAGCCAGGCTTCAGGTGGGTGTGGGGCTGCTTGTACCCACAGCCAGGCTTCAGGTGGTGTGTGGGCTGTTTGTACCACACAGCCAGGCTTCAGGTGGGTGTGTGGGCTGCTTGTACCACACAGCCAGGCTTCAGGTGGGTGTGTGGGCTGCTTGTACCACACATCCAGGCTTCAGGTGGGCGTGTGGGCTGCTTGTACCCACAGCCAGGCTTCAGGTGGTGTGTGGGCATTCTTGTGCCACACAGCCCAGGCTTCAGGTGGGCGTGTGGGCTGCGTTGACCATACCCTTCAGACGTTTAGCGCTTCTTTTTTAAATGATAATTCAGGTGGGTGTGGCTGCCCGGCCTGTGCTAGGCGTTGTTTCCCATGCCCTGGATCATCACACTCGGTCACCATACCCCAGATCACCACACTGGAGCACCATACCCCAGACCACCACACTGGAGCACCATACCACAGATCACCACACTCTGGAACACCATACCCCATACCACCACACTTTGGAGCATCATACCCCGGGGCACCATACCCAGATCACCACACTGGAACACCATACCCAGACCACCACACTTTGGAGCATCATACCCCGGGGCACCATACCCAGATCACCACACTGGAGCACCATACCCCAGACCATCACACTTTGGAGCACCATACTCCAGATCACCACACTGGAGCACCATACCCTAGATCACCACACTGGAGCACCATACCTCAGGTCACCACACCGGAGCACCATACCCCAGATCACCACACCGGAGCACCATATCACCAGCACTGAGCACCATACCCAGGAGCACCACACCCGGGCACCATACCCCAGGACACGGAGCACCATACCCCAGGGACCACACCCCGGAGCACCATACCCCAGGGACCACACCCGGAGCACCATACCCAGGGACCACACCCCGGAGCACCATACCCAGGGACCACACCCCAGAGCACCATATCCCAGGGACCACACCCGGAGCACCATACCCCAGGGACCACACCCGGAGCACCATACCCAGGGACCACACCCCGGAGCACCATACCCCAGGGACCACACCCCGGAGCACCATACCCAGGGACCACACCCCGGAGCACCATACCCCAGGGACCACACCCCGGAGCACCATATCCCAGGGACCACACCCCGGAGCACCATACCCCAGGGACCACACCCCGGAGCACCATACCCCAGGGACCACACCCCGGAGCACCATACCCCAGGGACCACACCCCGGAGCACCATACCCCAGGGACCACACCCCGGAGCACCATACCACAGGGACCACACCCCGGAGCACCATACCCCAGGGACCACACCCCGGAGCACCATACCAGGGACCACACCCCGGAGCACCATACCCCAGGGACCACACCCCGGAGCACCATACCCCAGGGACCACACCCCGGAGCACCATATCCCAGGGACCACACCCCGGAGCACCATACCCCAGGGACCACACCCCGGAGCACCATATCCCAGGGACCACACCCCGGAGCACCATACCCCAGGGACCACACCCCGGAGCACATACCAGGACCACACCCCAGCACACCCCGGACCACACCCCGGAGCACCATATCCCAGGGACCACACCCCGGAGCACCATATCCCAGGGACCACACCCGGAGCACCATACCTCAGGGACCACACCCGGAGCACCATATCCCAGGAACCACACCCGGAGCATTATACCCCAGGGACCACACCCCGGAGCACCATACCCCAGGGACAACACCCCGGAGCACCATACCCCGGGGACCATACCCCGAGCACCATACCCCAGGGACCACACCCGGAGCACCATACCCCAGGGACCACACCCCGGAGCACCATATCCCAGGGACCACACCCGGAGCACCATACCCCAGGGACCACACCCCGAGCACCATACCCCAGGGACCACACCCCAGAGCACCATACCCCAGGGACCACACCCGGAGCACCATACCCCAGGGACCACACCCCAGGCACCATACCCCAGGGACCACACCCGGAGCACCATACCCCAGGGACCACACCCGGAGCACCATACCCCAGGGCCACACCCCGGAGCACCATACCCCAGGGACCACACCCCGGAGCACCATACCCCAGGGACCACACCCCGGAGCACCATATCCCAGGGACCACACCCCGGAGCACCATACCCCAGGGACCACACCCCGAAGCACGATTCCACAGGGACCACACCCCGGAGCACCATATCCCAGGGACCACACCCCGGAGCACCATACCCCAAGGCACCAGACTTGTGTTCAAGTTATTTCATCTCGTCCTGCAGCATACACAGTGCTCCAGGGTATGGTGCCCCAGGGTATGGTGCTCTAGGGTATGGTGCCCAGGGTATGGTACTCTGAGTATAGTGCTCCAGAGTATAATGCTCCGGGGTATGGTGCTCTGGGGTTTGGTGCTCCGGAGTATGGTACTCCAGTGCATAATGGTCTGGGGTATGGTGCTCCGGGGCATGGTGCTCGAAGGTATGGCGCTCCAGGGTATAATGCTCTGGGGTATGGTGCTCCGAGGTATGGCGCTCCAGGGTATAATGCGTTGGGGTATGGTGCCCCAGGGTATGATGCTCTGGGGTATGGTGCTCCCGGGTATAGTGCTCTGGAGTATGGAGCTCTGGGGTATGGAGCTCTGTGGTATGGAGCTCCGGGGTATGGTGCTCCCGGGTATAGTGCTCTGGGGTATGGAGCTCTGGGGTATGGAGCTCCGGGTATGGAGCTCCAGGGTATGGTGCTTCAGGGTATGGTGTTCCGGGATATAATACTCTGGGGTATGGTGCTCCTGGTATGGTGCTTCGGGGAATGGTACTCCGGGGTATGGGAAACAACGCCTAGTGTCTGTTGGGCACCCATACTTACCTGGGGTCTGGAAAAGACGAGGTCTATGGGGAGACATGATTATGACACAAGATACTGTGAGATAAGAATACTGTAATGGATGTGGCAGTAGTGTGGGAAACTCTCCTTGCGCAGTTCTGAGAGTAGATATAACAGGGCGCAGGAGACCAGACACCAGTAATGACGCTAGGTGAAGCTTAAAGTGTCGGGGCCAGGAGCCAGGACTCGACCCCCCCCCCTTCCAACTCCCAAAAATACATATCTGAAATCCTGCATCACAAACCTGTTGGAGTTCTATGACGCTGTAACAGAAGAGAGGAGAGAGAGAGGGATGGGTAGACTGCATCTTCTTGGACTGTAAGAAGGCTTTTGACACAGTACTAAACAAGAGCTGGTTGAAAAGGTAGAGAAACATGCAGGAATAGGAAGGAAAGTACTGCAATGGATCAGGGAATACCTGACAGGAAGGAAACAACTTGTGTCAGTCCGAGACAAGGTGTCAAGAGTGGGTGTGTGTCGAGTGGGGTTCCACAAGGGTCAGTCCTAGGTCCGGTGAATGACATGATGGAAGGGATAGAGTTAGAGGTGTCCCTGTTTGCAGACGATGTGAAACTAATGAGGAGAATACAAGCGGACGAGGATCAGGTGAGCCTACAAGGGGATCTGGACAGGCTGTAAGCCTGGTCCGACAAATTGTTCCTGGAGTTTAACAAGAGCAAGTGCAAAATTATGAAGCTTGGGGAAGGACAAAGGAGACCGCAGACGGAGCACAGCCTAAGAGGTCAGAGCTGCAAAACTCACTCATGCAAAAGGATCTTAGGGTGAGCATTATATCGAGCACATCTGAGACACATCAACCAAATAACTGCTGCAGCATACGGGCGCCTGGCAAACCTGAGAAAAACGTTTCGACATCTAAGTAAGGCGTCGTTCACGGCACTACACCGTGTATGTCAGGCCCATACTGGAGTATGAAGCATCAGTATGGAACCCACACCTGGTCAAACATGTCAAGAAATTAGAGAAAGTGCAAAGGTTTGCAACAAGACTAGCCTCAGAGTTGAGGAGTTTGTCCTACGAGGAAAGGTTAAGGAAACTCAACTTCACAACACTGGAAGACAGGAGGGATAGGGGGGACATGATAACAACATATAAAATACTGAGAGGAATTGACGAGGTGGATAGGAACAGAATATTTCAAGAGATGGGACACAGCAACCACTGGAAGTTGAAAACTTAGATGAGTCAAAGGGATGTTAGGAAGTTATTCTTCAGCCATAAAGTTGTCAGGAAGTGGAACAATCTGGAGAGTGATGTAGTGGAGGCAGGATCCATACATAGCTTTAAGAAGAGGTACGATAAAGCTCCTGGAGCAGGGAAAGAGTGAACCTAGTAACAACCAGTGAAGAGGCGGGGCCAGGAGCTATGACTCAACCCCTGCAACCACAGTTTGGTGAATTAGGTGAGTACACACACACACACAGGGTCAGGAGCTATGAATCGACCCCTGCAACCACAATTAGGTGAGTACACACACACACACGCAGCAGTCACGTGGACAAGAGCTGTTTATGGTAGCTGTGTCAACAGTTAAATAAAAACCCTCTGAGGACTTTTAACCTTGAAGACCCATCCTGGCAGCAACCTGCTGATTGCTGCATTAATGGGGGTTACCTGCTGATTAATTGATTAATGGGGGTTACCTGCTGATTGTTTGATTAATGGGGGTTACCTGCTGATTAATTGATTAATGGGGGTTACCTGCTGATTGCTGCATTAATGGGGGTTACTACTTATCTACTCCACGTGGGTCATCAAGGCTGTTTATACTGGTAGCATTCTGTTGGTTGGTTAATGGGGCTTAACTGTTGATTGGTTGATTATTGGGGTTTGCCTGTTTGATTAATGAGACTTGCATGTTGTTTGGTTGACTAATGAGGCTTGCCTGTTGTTTGATTAATGGGGCTTGCCTGTTGGTTGTTTAATTGGGCTTGCCTGCTGGTTTGTTGACTAATGGGGCTTGCCTATTCGTTGATTAATGGGGTTTGCCTACTGATTGGTTGACTAATGGGGCTTCCCTATTCGTTGATTAATGGGGTTTGCATGCTGGCTGGTTGACTAATGGGGGTTGAACCCATGGCAGGTGAGTGCTAAAGTACTCGGCCACCTGGCCGAGGGGTTCCCTTATTTATTCACTAGTACATTTGTATGGGAATGTTTACATGAGCTGCCTCCGGGGATTATCTCTGCTATTACAGCATATTAGGCTGCGTTCTTACATTTTAAATGTGTTAAATTGAAATCGCCAAACATAACATGTGGGACTCGGGTTGTGAAATATTTTTTTCCCCCAGAAAGTAATCAGTTTTCTGAAGCTGGTCTTTGAACTGTTGGGAAGTTAGGTTAGGTGAGGTTCGTCAGGAAACAGGACAAGTGTTCCTTGACGCGGGTCTTAGTTATGTGATGACCCGCAGCTGGAGCTAGGTTCTAGTTCTCAATTTTTTAATGCCAGAACTTTAACTATATTTGTGGTGTAAAGTTACTCCGTGGAAAAGAGTGACTGACATACACATCAAACTCTTCTTGACGCCTCTCAGTTCAGCCGCTTGTAAGTAGAATCAGGGACTATGAACCGCTATTTGTGTTTGAAATATTTAGTGTGTTAGTAACTAGGTGGAGGTGATTAGGTGCAAGATTGTGGGGGAGGGGGGAGGAGCACCAAGGTGGTCGGGACCAGGTGAAGAAGTCACCTTGGTCAGCATCTCAATGTTTAGTTGCTAGGCTCCGCAGTCTCTCTTCTCCCGTCCTTCCTTCTTTTCTGCCTTGTTTCATTTCCTCCTTACTTTCTGCCTTTCTTCCTACTTTCTTTTCCTCCCACACAACTCTCTCTCTCTCTCCTAATATCCCTGCTACCTATTTTCCTCTCCCTGACATCACATTACCCATTTTCTTCTTCATTACCTATGTGCCCCCTTGTCCTAACACCCAGGTACCTATCTTCTACCTGAGTGCTCTTCACGCAGGCGATGCTCTCAGTGCTACCTGGCTAGGAGAAAATGTTCTCATGCTCAGTGCCTATCAGGACCGATCTGCAGCGTAGTGCCAATCAGGACGAACTTGCAACTCAGGTAAACAGAAAAAAGTAGAGAAGCAAGAGACAGATAAATAAAGAGAAGTCAGGGAGATAGAAGAGACAGGCACAGAACACAGAAGACACAAAAAAGGCATCCAGAGTAACAAAAATAAGGCATTTATACAAGAGATAGTCAGAAAACAGGCAGTACAGATAAGCAGACAAACAGAAGACATGCAGACAAATAGAAAAGAGGTAGACACAGACGGAAAACACGTAGTCAAATATATGAAACACAGACAGGCATACATACAGAAAAGGCACGCGATCACTATCCAGCTTCCCAGACACGTGTGTTTACGTTCGTCTCAGCGAGACGGATTCATAGTCGCATTTCTTGTGGTCGACCTCCAGACGTAAACACCGTCAAGCCAGAGTCTTCTTTGACCTCATTTGTCTCCAGTTTACCTATCAGTCCGCCCCCCGAGGTCCCTTAGGAATCAAAGCAGATATAATGAGCGCATTACAGGATGATAGCGCCCTGGATAATGAGGATATTAAACAAATGTTTTACCTTTATGTTTAAGAATGATGTGACCTTATTGTTAAATTAAATAATGTGTATATACGTGTGAGTGTGCATTAATACGCGTATTTTTATGTACGCCTGTGTGTGCACATGTTTATACACAAGTGTATATGACTGTGTATACATTGTATGTCTTGTGTATTCATAGACGCACTGTAATATATTACTAAATTGTGTACGCATGAAGGGACCAATGTAACAGTGTTTATGTACTTCAGTTTAAGCACTCTCCTTGCCAGACTAATTTAGTTAATGTGGTTGTAAACAGACGGTAAATATTGTTTGAGCAAAAATTCAATGCAGAAGGAATTCGTAAATCACATGCTAATCAGGCCGAGTGTTGGTCATATAATCCTGGTGTTTGTTGTGTTAGTGACTAGGTGTTTGTTGTGATGGTGACACACTAGACTGCGTCACACTCGTGAAGCACGTTCAAACGCACTGGTCAAAAACAAGGAAATGTTAATTGGTTGTTTATGCCTGGGCTGGTAGTGAGTGTGTGTGTGTGTGTGTGTGTGTGTGTAATACTTACTACATGGTGTGTCACTCGTAGGAGGCCCCGAGTTATTGTTTACTACAGACATACAAACAAAATGCTTGCAACTACGGGAGTACAGGCTCGGGGCCTCCTACGAGTGAAACACCTTGTAGTTGTAATAATGTTGGTAGAATTATTGACAATAGGTAAAAGGACACATTTTGTAACTAATGCAACATTTTATTGTGACACCGTTTCGCTCTCCAGGAGCTTTGTCAAGCTGTTACGTCTTGACCACTAGTTACAAGTGAGAAGGGATGGATTTGAGAGGGACCTGCCCTCTCAATCATTACATTCTTCTACTAGTGGACTGCGCCTCACCTTTTGACAGTATCACCTTCACATTGTTCCAGACTATGGAGCAAAACTCTTCTCCAGGCTGAGGGACTGACCACCTCAAAACTACGTCTTCAAGGCTGATGGACTGATTACATCTTTACATCTCCACTGCTTCTGCTGACTCCTCTGTACTCGACTGAAGAAGCCTACTGTGCAGGCGAAACGTTTCGGATAAAGATACCTAACTGTGATACCGGGGCTTCGATATGAGCTGAGGCAGGATAACAACTTTTAGTCCGTAAAACTGATTTGTGTAAACAAATAAGAAGTACTTGCTTTCATCTCTGGCTTGTTTGCTTTCAGTTGTGATGTAAATGGTTTGGAAAACTACAAGTTGAAGAATGAGACACTTGTACAACATTTGTGAATCTTCATTGAGGAAACGTTTCGCCAACCAGTGGCTTCTTCAGTCCACTACAAAGAATATAAGAACACTGCAACAAGCCTATTGACCCATACTAGGAAGGTCTTTCTCAAACCCAGACCCACTAACAAAAATATTTGCCCAACGCATTTTCATGTGGAAGAAGAAGAGGAGTTTGAGGTGATCAGTCCCTCAGGCAGGAGTCGATGTGTTCAGGTGTGTTTTACTCCGTCTTACTCCGGCGCCTCGCACTTCAAAACTGTCTATCCTCCCTCTCTAATCTATCAAAACCTCTGGTCCTTCTGTCTTCCAAGGTTGTCAGGTTTAATTTTTAAGCCTCTCGGTTTTCTTTGATTCTCTTGCATCTGGAATCGGCCAAGTTACAATATTGCGTCTTGTCGCCAGCTTCTAAACGTTCTTTCACAGGTGTGAGTGCACTCCGGACTGCTGCTGTATTCTGAGAGAGGTCTGACCTACGTCCTGAGGGTTCTAAAAGCAATTCTAAAATTTGGTAACTTTTAAAGCGCTCTGTGTGTGTATTTACCTATTTATACTTACCTATATGTGGTTGCAGGGATCGATTCACAGCTCCTGGCCCCGCTTCTTCGCTGGTTACTACTAGGTCCACTCTCCCTGCTCCACGAGCTTAATCGTATTTCTTCTTAAAGCTGTGTATGGATCCTGCCTCCACTACATCACTCTCCAGATTGTTCCACTTCCTGACAACTCTGTGGGTGAGGAAATACTTCCTAACATCCCTGTGACTCATCTGAGTCTTCTACTTCCAGTTGTGACCTCTTGTTGCTGTGTCCCATCTCTGTAACATCCTGTCCCTATCTACCTTGTCAATTCCTCTCAGTATTTTATATATGTCGTTATCATGTTCCCTCTATCTCTTCTGTCCTTCAGTGTCGTCAGGTCGATTTCCCTTAGCTTCTCCTCGTAGGGCATACCCCCTAGCTCCGGGATTAACCTTGTTGCAAATCTTTGCACTTTCTCTAATTTCTTGACGTGCTTGATCATGTGTGGGTTCCCTACTGGTGCTGTATACTCCGGTATGGGCCTGATGTACACGGTGTACAGATTCTTGAACGATTCCTTGCTAAGGTGTCGAAACGCTATTATTAGGTTTGTCAGGCGCTCAAATACTGCAGCAGTTATTTGGTTGATATGCTCCTCAGGAGATGTGCTCGGTATTATACTCACCCCAAGATCCTTTTCCTTGAGTGAGGTTTACAGTCTTCGGCCCCCTAGACTGTACTCTGCGGTCTTTTTTGATCTTCCCAAATCTTCATGACTTTGCACTTGGTGGGGTTAAACTCCAGGAGCCAGTTGTTGGACCAGGCTTGCAGCCTGTCCAGATCCCTTTGTAGTTTTACCTGCTCCTCATCCACTTGAATTCTCCGCATTAACTTAATGTCATCTGCAAACAGGGACACCTCTGAATCTGTCCCTTCCGTCAAGTCATTCACGTCTACCAGAAACAGCACCGGTCCTAGGACTGACCCTTGTGGAAACCCGCTCGTCACAGGCTCTCACTTTGACATCGTTTCGGACCATCACTCGTTGTTTCCTTCTAACAGGTATTCTTTGATCCATTGCAATGCCTCCTCTGTTATTCCTGCCTGCTCCTCTAGCTTTTGCACTAATCTCTTGTGCGGAACTGTGTCGAAAGCCTGATCGCTAAAGCTCTCGCTTCACAAGGCGAGGGTCTGCGTTCGATTCCCAGCGCGGGTAGAAACATTGGGCGTGTTTCTTTACACCGGTTGTCTATGTTCACTCATCAGTAAAATGGGTACCTGGGTGTTAGCCGACTGGTGTGGGTCGCATCCTGGGACAAGGACCTAATTTGCCCGAAATGCTCTGCATAACAAGGGGCTTTCTATATAGTAGTATGTCATTCATGTCAGCCACGCCTGTATACCACGTACATGTACTTGTAGCAAATAAAGATATTATTATTATTATTATTATTATTATTATTATTATTATTATTATTATTATTATTATTATTATTATTATTATTATTATTATTATTAGAGTCCAAGAAAATACAGTGTACCCATTCCTCTCTGTCCTGCCTTACTTCTGTCACCTTGTCGTGAAACTCCAGTAGTTTTGTAACAGGATTTTCCCTCTCTGAAACCATGCTGGTTATCGTGTATAAACTCATTCATTTCTAGGTGCTCTACCAGTCTCTTCATGATAATCTTCTCCATGATTTTGCATACTATACATAACAGTGACACTGGTCTATAGTTTAGTGCTATCTGCTTGTCTCATTTCTTAAAGATAAGGACTCCATTTGTTGTTTTCCACACCTTAGGTAGTCGCCCTGTTTCGATAGATGTGTTGATGATTGTTGTTAGTGACACACACAGCGCTTCTGCTCCCTCCCTCAGGACCCACGGAGAGATCTTGTCCGGTCCCACCGCCTTTGAGGTATCTAGTTCACTTAGCAGCTTCTTTACTTCCTCCTCGGCTGTGTGTATTGTGTCCAGTACCTGTTAGTGTACCCTACCATTCCGGTTTACTATAGCCCAGTCTTTCTCCAGTCTGTGTGTGTGTGTGTGTGTACTCACCTATTTGTGGTTGCATGGGTCTAGTCATAGCTCCTGGCCCCGCCTCTTCACTGATCGCTACTAGGTCCTCTCCCTGCTCCATGAGCTTTATCAAACTTTCGTCTTAAAACTATGTATGGATCCTGCCTCCACTATGTCACTTTCCAGACTATATTCCACTTCCTGACAACTCTGTGAAGGAAGAAATACTTCCTAACATACCTTTGACTCATCTGAGTCTCAATTTCCAATTGTGACCCCTTGTTTCTGTGTCCCATCTCTGGAACATCCTGTCTTTGTCCACCTTGTCAATTCCTCGCAGTATTTTATGTCGTTATCATGTCTCCAATAACCTTCATGCCTTCCAGTGTCGTCAGGCCGATTTCCCTTAACGTTTCTTGGTAGGACATTTCCCTTAGCTCTGGGGCTAGTCTTGTTGCAAACCGTTGCACTTTCTTTAATTTCTTGACGTGCTTGTCCAGGTGTGTGTGTGTGTTAGAGATGTATCGGATGTGAAAATTTAGATATCCGCCTATGCGGATGTGTATGAGGATGTCTTACTTATTTTGCGGATGAGGATGTAAGAAATTGAGCGGATGTTCCGTGGATGCGGATATCCGATACATCTCTAGTGTGTGTGTGTTAGTATGTTAGTTACCATTTTGTCCTAGGCACATATCTATTAGTCACTAGGCCTTTTGTATATGTGCGTGGTGTGTATGTGTGTGTGTGTGTTTGTGTGTGCGCGCGCGCGCCCGACCAACCTGTATGATCAGACGTCGGTCCAAGGCAGGGGTTGAGTCTCAGACGTCGGTCCAAGGCAGGGGTTGAGTCTCAGACGTCGGTCCAAGGCAGGGGTTGAGTCTCAGACGTCGGTCCAAGGCAGGGGTTGAGTCTCAGACGTCGGTCCAAGGCAGGGGTTGAGTCTCAGACGTCGGTCCAAGGCAGGGGTTGAGTCTCAGACGTCGGTCCAAGGCAGGGGTTGAGTCTCAGACGTCGGTCCAAGGCAGGGGTTGAGTCTCAGACGTCGGTCCAAGGCAGGGTTGAGTCTCAGACGTCGGTCCAAGGCAGGGGTTGAGTCTCAGACGTCGGTCCAAGGCAGGGTTGAGTCTCAGACGTCGGTCCAAGGCAGGGGTTGAGGCTCAGACGCCGGTCCAAGGCAGGGGTTGAGTCTCAGACGTCGGTCCAAGGCAGGGGTTGAGTCTCAGACGTCGGTCCAAGGCAGGGGTTGAGTCTCAGACGTCGGTCCAAGGCAGGGGTTGAGCCTCAGACGTCGGTCCAAGGCAGGGGTTGAGTCTCAGACGTCGGTCCAAGGCAGGGGTTGAGTCTCAGACGTCGGTCCAAGGCAGGGGTTGAGTCTCAGACGTCTACAGACGTATGTACACGCCTTCTTACACCCGTTGACCTTCTTTACCTACCACTAAATAGGTACATGAATGTTTGCAGACTATTTTTGTATTTAAAACTTCTTATGAATCTTACGTGAGAAAAAATGGTTGTCAAAATACTATTATTATCGTTCCTAATAGATAATGTATGAGGTGTATGAAATGTATGGCAGGTGTATGTGTCCAGTTTCCTTTGATACAGTAGTGATGAGTGCTGAACACTCGTACTGATTAGTTAATGGTTTTTAAAGCCTATCTACCACACGAGGGTCATTAAGGCTGTATGTTCTTATGTTCTTATGTATATCACCTGTTTACCACTTGTTAAGAATAATACCTACTGTTGTACCATCTCAGTGACCTTACTGATGTACCATCTTCGTGACCTTACTGATGTACCATCTTAGTGACCTTACTGATGTACCATCTTCGTGACCTTACTGATGTACCATCTTAGTGACCTTACTGATGTACCATCTTAGTGACCTTACGTGACCATCTTCGTGACCTTCGATACCATCTTAGTGACCTTACTGCATTGACCATCCATCTAGTGACCTTACTGTAATCTAGACTTACTATGTACCATCTTAGTGACCTTACTGATGTACCATCTTAGTGACCTTACTGATTGTTTACCATCTTGCCCGATGACCCCCTTACTGATGTACCATCTTAGTGACCTTACTGATGTACCATCTTAGTGACACTGTCCCTTGTGATGTGTTACCATCTTAGTGACCTTACTGATGTACCATCTTAGTGACCTTACTGATGTACCATCTTAGTGACCTTACTGATGTACCATCTTAGTGACCTTACTGATGTACCATCTTAGTGACCTTACTGATGTACCATCTTAGTGACCTTACTGATGTACCATCACGGGGGTCTTACTGATGTAATGATCTCAGTCCATCAGTGGTAAGATGGGGGAAGGTCTTACCTGGTAATGATCTATAATAAAAGTTAAGACTGTGCCACGGAATCATGTGTGACAGAAGTCTAGTGTTGCTGAGTCCCAAGGAAGTTCAGTGTGTCCATCACGGGGGTCAGTGCTAATGATCTCAGTACCATAGTGAAGTTGTGGGGGAAGTCTGTACCTGGTAATGACTCTATAATAAAAGTGAAGACGTGTTAAGATGATAAGGACAGTGGGGTTGTTACTGATAAGAAGGTCAGTGTGCTAGAAAGGAACAGTGTTACTAGTGATAAGGAGCAGGGTCAGTGTTACCAGATATAAGGAGGGCAGTGGAAAACAGTTTACTGGATAGATAAAGTATGGCCAGTAGGTAACGGGTACCTATAAGCCAGTAGGAAACAGTGTTACCAATGTGGGGCCAGAGAAACGTTACCTAGAGATAATGCAGGGCCAGTAGTTTAAACGTTTACCAGATGATAAAGGAGGGCCAGTAGGTAAACAGTGTTACCAGATGATAAAGGAGGGCCAGTAGGTAAACAGTGTTACTAGATGATGAAGGAGGGCCAGTAGGTAAACAGTGTTACCAGATGATAAAGGAGGGCCAGTAGGTAAACAGTGTTACCAGATGATAAAGGAGGGCCAGTAGGTAAACAGTGTTACCAGATGATAAAGGAGGGCTAGTAGGTAAACAGTGTTACCAGATGATAAGGAGGGCCAGTAGGTAAACATGTTACAGATGATAAGGAGGGCCAGTAGGTAAACAGTGTTACCAGATGATAAAGGAGGGCTAGTAGGTAAACAGTGTTACCAGATGATAAAGGAGGGCCAGTAGGTAAACAGTGTTACCAGATGATGAAGGAGGGCCAGTAGGTAAACAGTGTTACCAGATGATGAAAGGAGGGCCAGTAGGTAAACAGTGTTACCAGATGATAAAGGAGGGCCAGTAGGTAAACAGTGTTACCAGATGATAAAGGAGGGCCAGTAGGTAAACAGTGTTACCAGATGATAAAGGAGGGCCAGTAGGTAAACAGTGTTACTAGATGATGAAGGAGGGCCAGTAGGTAAACAGTGTTACCAGATGATAAAGGAGGGCTAGTAGGTAAACAGTGTTACCAGATGATAAAGGAGGGCCAGTAGGTAAACAGTGTTACCAGATGATAAAGGAGGGCTAGTAGGTAAACAGTGTTACCAGATGATAAAGGAGGCCAGTAGGTAAACATGTAGTGTAACCAGTATGTAGTGATAAGGAGGCCAGTAGGTAAACAGTGTTACCAGATGATAAAGGAGGTAGTAGGTAAACAGTGTTACCAGATGATAAAGGAGGGCTAGTAGGTAAACAGTGTTACCAGATGATAAGGAGGGCTAGTAGGTAAACAGTGTTACTAGATGATAGAGTCATGTAGGAAACATGTATAGTGATACAGGTATGCAGTAGTACATGCAGTGTATACAGATGTATAAGATAGTAGTAAACATGTATACAGATGATACATGTAGTAGGATACATGTATGTAGTGATACATGTATAAGTGATACATGTATGTAGTGATACATGTATGTAGTGATACATGTATAGAGTGATACATGTATGTAGTGATACATGTATGTAGTGATACATGTATGTAGTGATACATGTATGTATCAGTATGTAGTAACATGTATGTAGTGATACATGTATGTAGTAATTCATGCATGTAGTAATACATGTATGTAGCAATACATGTATGTAGTAATACATGTATGTAGTGATACATGTATGTAGTAATACATGTATGTAGTAATACATGTATGTAGTGATATATGTATGTAGGAATACATGTATGTAGCAATACAGGTATGTAGTGATACATGTATGTAGTATACATGTAGTAGTAATACATGTATGTAGTAATACATGTATGTAGTAATACATGTATGTAGTAATACATGTTGTAGTAATACATGTATGTAGTGATACATGTATGTAGTGATACATGTATGGAGTGATACATGTATGTAGTAATACATGTATGTAGTAATACATGTATGTAGTAATACATGTATGTAGTAATACATGTATGTAGTAATACATGTATGTAGTAATACATGTATGTAGTAATACATGTGTGTAGTAATACATGTATGTAGTAATACATGTGTGTAGTAATACATGTATGTAGTAATACATGTATGTAGTAATACATGTATGTAGTAATACATGTATGTAGTAATACATGTATGTAGTAATACATGTATGTAGTAATACATGTATGTAGTAATACATGTATGTAGTAATACATGTGTGTAGTAATACATGTATGTAGTAATACATGTGTGTAGTAATACATGTATGTAGTAATACATGTATGTAGTAATACATGTGTGTAGTAATACATGTGTGTAGTAATACATGTGTGTAGTAATACATGTATGTAGTGATACATGCATGTAGTAATACATGTATGTAGTAATACATGTATGTAGTAATACATGTATGTAGTAATACATGTATGTAGTAATACATGTGTGTAGTAATACATGTGTGTAGTAATACATGTGTGTAGTAATACATGTGTGTAGTAATACATGTGTGTAGTAATACATACATGTATTCGTACATGTATGAAGTAAGACAGTTCGATCACTTGCATTAAGAGACGTTGCTGGACCCTGGATCCACGAGGTTGGTCTTATATTCTCTCTATTAAACTTCTACACTGTCTTGCAGTGTAGCGTCCAGTGTTGGCACCACAACATATGTACACTGAGTGTTGTGTCACTCTCAGTGTATATACACTGAGTGTTGTGTCACTCTCAGTGTATATACACTCAGTGTTGTGTCACTCTCAGTGTATATACACTCAGTGTTCTGTCACCCTCAGTGTATATACACTCAGTGTTGTGTCACTCTCAGTGTATATACACTCAGTGTTATGTCACTCTCAGTGTATATACACACTAAGTGTTGTCACAGTGTATATACACTGAGTGTTGTGTCACTCTCAGTGTATATACACACTAAATGTTGTGTCACAGTGTATATACACTGAGTGTTGTGTCACTCAGTGTATATACACTGAGTGTTGTGTCACTCTCAGTGTATATACACTGAGTGTTGTGTCACTGTGTATATACACTGAGTGTTGTGTCACTCAGTGTATATACACTCAGTGTTGTGTCACTCTCAGTGTATATACACACTAAGTGTTGTGTCACAGTGTATATACACTGAGTGTTGTGTCACAGTGTATATACACTCAGTGTTGTGTCATAGTGTATATACACTCAGTGTTGTGTCACAGTGTATATACACTGAGGCTTTACTGCCGTCTCTTGACTGGTGGAAAACAGGTGATTTGCAATCTTTGAGTGGTCGATAGGCTTTAAACCTGCTTTACACACACGCACACACATTCATAGGGAGAGAGCCTTCTGTTATTCTCTCTCTCTCTCTCTCTCTCTCTCTCTCTCTCTCTCTCTATCACCCTGTTATTTGACCTTGTACTGTTGATGGAGCTACAAGTGCTTCCATCAAGCACTTTACCTCGTGTGAGTGTCACTGGTGATCAACAAGCACTTGCAACAATGTACGTCCTCTGTTGCAAGCCTCTTTTATCAATCTCTCAAGAGTCTTACATCAACCTCCTCTGACCTTACATGTCACTGTGTGTCTTCTCTATCTCTAGTAGTAGTGGTGGTAGTAGTTGGGATGCTAGTAGTAGTGGTGGTAGTAGTTGGGATGCTAGTAGTAGTGGTGGTAGTAGTTGGGATGCTAGTAGTAGTGGTGGTAGTAGTTGGGATGCTAGTAGTAGTGGTGGTAGTAGTTGGGATGCTAGTAGTAGTGGTGGTAGTAGTTGGGATGCTAGTAGTAATGGTGGTAGTAGTTGGGATGCTAGTAGTAGTGGTGGTAGTAGTTGGGATGCTAGTAGTAAGTGGTGGTAGTAGTTGGGATGCTAGTAGTAGTGGTGGTAGTAGTTGGGATGCTAGTAGTAGTGGTGGTAGTAGTTGGGATGCTAGTAGTAGTGGTGGTAGTAGTTGGGATGCTAGTAGTAGTGGTGGTAGTAGTTGGGATGCTAGTAGTAGTGGTGGTAGTAGTCGTGGTAAGGGGGTGGATGTACTAGTCAGTCAATATATAATCTTTGTTTTTTATAGAAATACATTAGAGATATACACCTAGTATTAGTTAGTAGTAGATTATGATGATAGTAGTAGCATTAATTGTATCAGTATGATGGTGGTAGTAGTAGTAGTAACAGTAGTTGTATCAGTAGTGATGGTAGTAGCAGTAGTTGCAGTGATAGTAACAATAATAATAATAATAATAATAATAATAAAATAATAATTATAATATAAACTATTATTAGTATTATTTGTTTATTATTATTATTACAACACAAGGATTAAAGTCAACTTTCATTGTATACACACTGATATATACATTTTTGATACGTGTATTACCTATCGTTCGGTATTTAACGAGTAAACTACAGTGAATTTATTAAATATTGAGGTCAGCTGCCATGACCTGACGTCAGTAAAGTGTCAGCCATCAAGTCTCCACTGATTCCCTGACATTGTCACTTCATGAGAACTTGAATCATGGGAGACTACCACCACTACTACCACTACTACCACCACTACCACCACTACTACTTACTACTAATGATGTTTTGATACGACCCATCCTCGCAAACTGTGTGTGGATCCCTCATACAGTTCACGTTATTTAGGTTTGGTTAGAATACTTTAAGACAGGTTAGGTTAAGTTAGGTTAGGTCAGGTTTAGATAGGTTAGGCTAGATTAGGTTTAGTGAGGTTTAACTAGGTTAAGTTAGGTTAGATTAGGTTTAGTTAGGTTAATGTAGGTTAGGCTAGAATTAGATAGGTTAGGATAGGTTGCAATAAACTAGGTATGAACTGTTTTATATTATAGCTTAACGTTCTGATGGATTTTTTCAACTGTGAAGCCATCCATAATCAGTATTGTGATTCTTGCCATGGACAGGCTGACAAAAAATGCATTAAAGAAACAATACGCAAATAACCAGCGCTTAGTAGAATGAAGCTTCGACGCTTAAATTTTTATTTTGTGTGGGTTATTTGGATACAATGCGTTAGACTGGTTATTATTATTTTCATAGAGAAGCGGTAAACCCGTATTAGATCGTCTGGGAATTGGGTAGTAATGAGGTTTGGTACGAGGGGAAGAATGAGGATAACTGCCGTATTTAGTCGACCCATCTGAGAGGACGGCAGTTAGCTTATAAAAAAAAATCACAATTGTGTTCAGTCAGCCTAGTGTTGAAATCTTTCCAACCCTGACCTATATGTGCCAAACCACAAATTGTGCAAAGTTTTTGTATACGTATTTCGTATTTAAGAAGGCGTATATACACTGAGAGGTGTGTGTATATGTCAATGTATATGCACTGAGTTTACTGTCATCCGTATATTATTAGTGTGTAAAATATTCTTCATTGGTAGTGTACAGGTGATACAGCCTTAGGCTTTAAACCCATAATTCAGCCAACCAATCCTGCATTTAGGGTGATTTGTATTTCTAAAAGTTAGCTGTTTGAGTGATCACTGTTGTGTGAGGCTGACTGCTTTCTTTGACGTCTTTCACCAACAGTGGTGCTACGATACTGTTGGTGAATTGTGGAATTATGTGATATATACACCGTGATGTGTATGTCTCTCAGTGTATATACGCTGAGTTTATTTTAATCCCTCTTTTAGGGCGCAAGTATTATTAACTAGTGGTGAACAGATTTTTGAAGGTGGTCATTTGCGAGCTGGCGACCAGATGCAAAAAAAAAAAAAAATCGAAAAAATCGGAAAATGAGTTAAGCTTACAAAAACAGCTATAAAGTCTGGCGACATTTTGGTGTAAATCGTGTAGTAGATAGGCTTTAAACCCCGGGGATGTCGCCTTCACACTGTGCACTGGTATACCGCTATATCCTGGACGACACCAGCTGTAAGGTATGTGACACCAGCTGTAAGGTATGTGAACAGACATAAATCTCACTGCATCTGCTGTGTTTCTGTCCGTATCTGAGGGAGATGCATGAGGCTGTCTCATATACCATAGTGGGAGGCCACCCTCTAATGTATCCGTGTTTATCTTGAAGTTAGCTTGCAATTTGAATGAGCTATTTGCATTTATCTTCTGTGTGATAACTGCAGAATGCAGTCAGCCTAACAAGTTAGCGTGGTACTGAAGTAACTATCACATGAAATTGAGATAGGAACAGTATTGTTATTATTTTTATTATTATTATTTTATTTTGTTATTTATTATTATTATTATTAGCATCATCATCATCAAGGTTAATAAATGGTAAGCTTAGTTATGTCATACAGAGCCTAGGGAATGGGAGGTAACTGGATTTGATCCGAGAGAGTGGAGGTTATCTCCAATTCCTGAGATCAAGAGCCCTTCGCCAGCATCATAGCTCCTGTGAGGAGCTCCGGGATCCGAGGGGTCAAGCTTGCACAGTAGGCTTTACCCCTGGAACCCCGGAGACAGTAAGGTCACGAGAGTGACTGTTTTCAAGGCTGAGGGACTGACGACCTCAAAATTACCTCACCACTGTTGCTGTCTCCAGTATTGTAATCGCCTCTGTATTCGACTGATGAAGACTGCTGTTCAGGCTTAAGGTTTCTTCATTAAAGAGACCCAAGTGTTGCACAGGTGTCTTATTGATCAACTTAGCCAGTGTTATGTATTATTAATGGTGGGTAGAGGGCACTGTAGGAGGGTCGTAGCAGACTGGGGAGGCTCCTTGCTGCCTCAACACTTAACTCCTCGCAAATACATTATTTTTACTTAGATACACCCACCCCACACTACGCATGAACGAGGGCAGTCAACTGAGGGGTTACGTTGCGCACTGGTGCGTGTGCAGGCGCGGCGCAGTATAATACTGCGCCTCAGCGTGTTTACCTCACATGGTGACCTTCGCAGTGGCGAACTCCGTCAGAATTTTACCCAGCATTGTAGGCTCCTGCTACACCGTCCTGGTTAACATGAGCAGTGTTTGCTGTTTCTATATTCTGCGTCAGGAGGAAGGTGAAGGTCAGAGTGGGAGGAGCAACAGGTGAAAACTGAGAGAAATGTGGGGATGGGGGGTTAACGTGCGCTACATGGGTGCTGGGGGTTCTGGCCCACGTGTACAGGTAGTGTGGGTTTGTTTACACCAGCGAGGCCAGCTGGCACACGCCAAACCCTAGCTGGAGGGATGTCAGTATTTTGGAGCACTTTTATTCTGGGTTGAGAGCTTCCTGTGTTGGTACACACACGCACACACACACACACACACATACACACACACACACACACACACACACACACACACACACACACACAGGAGCTGAATAGGCGGGGCCAGGAGCTGAGTCTCGACCCCTGCAACCACAATTAGGTGAGTACACATATAAACCGATATTGTTCATGAAGCAATGAGTGGACCTAGTAACGACCAGCGAAGAGGTAGGTCCAAGAGCTGTGATTCGACCCCTGGAACCACAAATAGATGAGTAAACACACTCGCACATACCAGAGCCAGATATAGACATGAGTTACCACACATACGTCGGTAGAAAGTTAAAAGACTCGACTAAAAAAAAAAAATTAATTTCCTTCCCTCTCCCCCCAGCTCACGTACGTTCAGATATATTAATTTAATATAATGCAGCTTAACCCTGACTAATTCATTTTGGGTCAGTCTACATTATCTTGGGTCAGTCTACATTATATTGGGGTCAGTCTACATTATCTTGGGTCACTCTACATTGTCTTGGGTCACTCTACATTGTCTTGGGTCACTCTACATTATCTTGGGTCACTCTAGATTATCTTGGGTCATTCTACATTATCTTGGGTCAGTCTACATTATCTTAGGTCACTCTACATTGTCTTGGGTCACTCTACATTATCTTGGGTCACTCTACATTATCTTGGGTCACTACATTATCTTGGGTCACTGTACATTATCTTGGGTCACTCTACATTATCTTGGGTCACTCTACATTATCTTGGGTCACTACATTATCATGGGTCACTCTACATTGTCTTGGGTCACTCTACATTGTCTTGGGTCACTCTACATTGTCTTGGGTCACTCTACATTGTCTTGGGTCACTCTACATTATCATGGGTCACTCTACATTATCTTGGGTCACTACATTATCATGGGTCACTCTACATTGTCTTGGGTCACTCTACATTGTCTTGGGTCACTCTACATTGTCTTGGGTCACTCTACATTGTCTTGGGTCACTCTACATTGTCTTGGGTCACTCTACATTGTCTTGGGTCACTCTACATTATCATGGGTCACTCTACATTGTCTTGGGTCACTCTACATTGTCTTGGGTCAGTCTACATTGTCTTGGGTCACTCTACATTATCTTGGGTCACTACATTATCTTGGGTCACTCTACATTGTCTTGGGTCACTCTACATTGTCTTGGGTCACTCTACATTGTCTTGGGTCACTCTACATTGTCTTGGGTCACTCTACATTGTCTTGGGTCACTCTACATTGTCGTGGGTCACTCTACATTGTCTTGGGTTACTCTACATTGTCTTGGGTCACTCTACATTGTCTTGGGTCACTCTACATTATCTTGGGTCACTACATTATCTTGGGTCACTCTACATTGTCTTGGGTTTAATGGTCCTCATACGAGGATATTTAATTAGGAAAGTACAAAAATATATATAATAATGAGTGAGACCCATGCAACAGTTGGGTGTTATACACCCACTTCTCGATGAGGTACACCAGTCAATAATATAATGAATATTAGTTAAAGAGTACAGACAGAAATGTATTAGGATAAAATGCACAAAGGAAAAACAAGAGTGACTCATTGTTGAAGAAATGTAGATTATGAAGAGTGGAAAGCTTTCTCAGTCTTTTCCTAGTTGCAGACTCAACAAGCTTCATAAGGAGTTGAAAGCTTGCTCAAAGTTTTCCTAGTTGCAGACTCAACAAGCTTCATAAGGAGTTAAAAGCTTGCTCAAAGTTTTCCTAGTTGCAGACTCAACAAGCTTCATAAGGAGTTGAAAGCTTGCTCAAAGTTTTCCTAGTTGCAGACTCAACAAGCTTCATAAGGAGTTGAAAGCTTGCTCAAAGTTTTCCTAGTTGCAGACTCAACAAGCTTCATAAGGAGTTAAAAGCTTGCTCAAAGTTTTCCTAGTTGCAGACTCAACAAGCTTCATAAGGAGTTGAAAGCTTGCTCAAAGTTTTCCTAGTTGCAGACTCAACAAGCTTCATTAGGAGTTGAAAGCTTTCTCAAAGGTTTCCTAGTTGCAGACTCAACAAGCTTCATAAGGAGTTGAAAGCTTTCTCAAAGGTTTCCTAGTTGCAGACTCAACAAGCTTCATAAGGAGTTGAAAGCTTTCTCAAAGGTTTCCTAGTTGCAGACTCAACAAGCTTCATAAGGAGTTGAAAGCTTTCTCAAAGGTTTCCTAGTTGCAGACTCAACAAGCTTCATAAGGAGTTGAAAGCTTTCTCAAAGGTTTCCTAGTTGCAGACTCAACATGATTCATAAGGAGTTGAAAGCT
>WNWK01000961.1:324819-348310 GCA_009830355.1 Cherax destructor
GAATCCCTTTTGATCCGCGCATGTCAGAAGAATTGATATGGAGCACTATAGTATAAAGAGCGAATACCAGGCTAAAGTTTCTCTATAGACAGGCACAGTGTTTACCTACTGAGGCTCGCAGGACCCTACGTCTAGCTCTTATACAATGTCATATAAATTATTTTTGTTCTTCACGGTACTCTGCTTTAACCAAAAATAAATAAAGGATAGACTACAAATCAGCCAGAATAAGATGGTGAGATTCATCCTGGACCTGGGTTCAAGAGAGGATGTTGGCCAGGATGAATTACAACAACTGGATATGCTGAATGTTAAAGACAGAGTAAAGCCACTGAAGTTAAATCAAGTTTATAAAATTGCTCACAAACACTGTCCAGAATGTCTTTCTGTCAAGTTTCTCAAGGTTAGGAACCAAATCCAGTATGGTACTAAGGAAAGAGAACACAGCTTTGTAGTACCCACAGTAGGTGGTCAGGCTTCAAACACCTTTTATTATACAACAATAAAGGAGTGGAACAGACTGCCTGAACATGTCAAGAACAGTCCTAGCATGAGCCAGTTCAGGAAGACAGCTAAAAGACACCTGAAAGGTAGGAGAGTGATTTCTTGTATAGTCAACATTGGTGTACCTATTATTGTGAGTTGATCCTCTGTTTAATGTTCATGTAAATAACTCAGTTCACTTTATTCCTATTTTCACCTCCTTTTACGCCACTCTGCCTGGCAGTGAGAACCCAGGCTGCGACTTCTCCCCAGAGTGACACAAACCTTGCAGTGAGAACATGCCTGTTTCTCTTATAGTTTCCAAACCTTTGTTGTTGAGCCTGTTTTGGGATGCACTTTCCTTGCCTGCCTTGTTTGCAACAGTCACCACAGGCCTGGTCATAGACCTGGCCTGAGTTGACCCCCGGAACACCCTCCAGGTATAGTTCTTCACGGTCAGTGCAGCCTCAAATATTTCCACTTCCCTCTGGATCTCTTCTCCAGGTGAGAAAAAACACTTCCATTAACGCGTACAACTCTCATGTTAACTGGAGTTTATATAATATAAGGAGGAACACTGTCTAGTGTGGTCTAATAGGCCTCCTGCAATGTGTTACTTCTTTTTTATGCTAACTCCAGTAGTAAGATCATGCTGTTTAGGAAGGAAGACAGTTCTCAGCAGCAAGTGTAACCTACGTAGGCATGGCACCTGAGCATGAGCAGTAGGTCGCTGTTGTAAATATTCTTAACAGTGACGCAAGCATCGAGTGACCTTCCCCCACACTGGCACTGTATGAGTGACCTTCCCACACACTGGCACTGTATGAGTGACCTTCCCACACACTGGCACTGTATGAGTGACCTTCCCCCACACTGGTACTGTATGAGTGACCTTCCCCCACACTGGCACTGTATGAGTGACCTTCCCCCACACTGGTACTGTATGAGTGACCTTCCCCCACACTGGCACTGTATGAGTGACCTTCCCCCACACTGGCACTGTATGAGTGACCTTCCCCCACACTGGTACTGTATGAGTGACCTTCCCCACACTGGCACTGTATGAGTGACCTTCCCCACACTGGTACTGTATGAGTGACCTTCCCCACACTGGCACTGTATGAGTGACCTTCCCCACACTGGCACTGTATGAGTGACCTTCCCCACACTGGCAATGTATGAGTGACCTTCCCCACACTGGCACTGTATGAGTGACCTTCCCCACACTGGCACTGTATGAGTGACCTTCCCCACACTGGTACTGTATGAGTGACCTTCCCCACACTGGCACTGTATGAGTGACCTTCCCCACACTGGTACTGTATGAGTGACCTTCCCCCACACTGGCACTGTATGAGTGACCTTCCCCCACACTGGCACTGTATGAGTGACCTTCCCCACACTGGCAATGTATGAGTGACCTTCCCCACACTGGCACTGTATGAGTGACCTTCCCCACACTGGCACTGTATGAGTGACCTTCCCCACACTGGCACTGTATGAGTGACCTTCCCCACACTGGTACTGTATGAGTGATCTTCCCCCACACTGGCACTGTATGAGTGACCTTCCCCAACACTGGCACTGTATGAGTGACCTTCCCCCACACTGGCACTGTATGAGTGACCTTCCCACACACTGGCACTGTATGAGTGGCCCCCACACTGGTACTGTATGAGTGACCTTCCCCCACACTGGCACTGTATGAGTGGCCCCCACACTGGCACTGTATGAGTGACCTTCCCCAACACTGACACTGTATGAGTGACCTTCCCAAACACTGGCACAATATGACGTTCCCCCACACTGGCACTGTATGAGTGGCCCCCACACTGGTACTGTTTGAGTGATCTTCCACACTGGCACTGTATGAGTGACTTCCACACTGACACTGTATGAGTGATCCCTACACTGGCACTGTATGAGTGACCCACACTGGCACTGTATGAGTGACTCACACTGGCACTGTATGAGTGACCCACACTGGCACTGTATGAGTGACCCACACTGGCACTGTATGAGTGACCCACACTGACACTGTATGAGTGACTTCCACACTGGTATACTATGAGTGAACCTCACACTGGCACTGTATGAGTGACCACCACACTGGCACTGTATGAGTCACCCACACACTGTTGCATAGACAACTACATATAAAGATCAAACTTTTTTAGTGCCTGTTGTATTGCCAGGTTACGGTGCCACAATGGGTCGACAGCATCAGCAATGTCTAGTTGAACTACACAGCTGATCCAGTGACTGGTGCCACCTACTGGAGACATGCAGAGGTTACATTATGTGTTCCTGCATTTATTTTACAAGCTGAGATCTGCTTTCCTGCCTCAGCTCATCTCAAAGCTTTCCACTAGGAAAGCGTTGAGATAAAACTGGGTTCCAGACTCATTGACTCCACTAGGGACCCAAGGGCGGCCACTTTCACGTGGCTATGCAGAGGGGAAATGCTTGCTGCATACTTGGCTCACATCCAGCTTCAGAGGAGCTGGAGGAGATTCATAATGTTTGATAAACTGTAGTACTGTATTCATGTTTGTGTTTTTTTAAATAAATAATCCCTGACCTAAAAAAATACATAGATATTATATGTAAATATGGGGTGTGGTATTAGAAGACTAGTGCTCAGGTGGATTCTAGGAAGGGTATCTAGGTTAAGGGACTCTGCTGCACAAGAGGTGGACCATATACACACACACATATATATATATATATATATATATATATATATATTTTTTTTTTTTTTTTTCAACAAGTCGGCCGTCTCCCACCGAGGCAGGGTGACCCAAAAAGAAAGAAAATCCCCAAAAAGAAAATACTTTCATCATCATTCAACACTTTCACCACACTCATACATAATCACTGTCTTTGCAGAGGAGCTCAGATACGACAGCTGAGAAAAGTCCCTCCCAGCTGTCGCTATCTCAGACCCCTCCTTTAAAGTGCAGGCATTGTACTTCCCATTTCCAGGACTCAAGTCCAACTAAATCAATTAACTGGTTTCCCTGAATCCCTTCACAAAATGTTACCCTGCTCACACTCCAACAGATCGTCATGTCCCAAAAACCATTCATCTCCATTCACTACTATCTAACACGCTCACACATGCTTGCTGGAAGTCCAAGCCCTCGCCCACAAAACCTCCTTTACCCTTCCCCTCCAACCTTTTCTAGGACGACCCCTACCCCGCCTTCCTTCCCCTACAGATTTATACGCTCTCCAAGTCATTCTACTTTGATCCATTCTCTCTAAATGACCAAACCACCTCAACAACCCCTCTTCAGCCCTCTGACAAATACTTTTAGCAACTCCACACCTTCTCCTAATTTTCACATTCCGAATTTTCTGCATAATATTTACACCACACATTGCCCTTAGACAGGACATCTCCACTGCCTCCAGCCTCCACCTCGCTGCAGCATTTGCAACCCATGCTTCACACCCATATAAGAGTGTTGGTACCACTATACTTTCGTACATTCCCTTCTTTGCCTCCATGGATAACGTTTTTTGTCTCCACAGATACCTCAATGCACCACTCACCTTTTTTCCTTCATCAATTCTATGGTTAACCTCATCCTTCATAAACCCATCCGCTGACACATCAACTCCCAAATATCTGAAAACATTTACTTCTTCCATAATCCCTCTCTCCAATGTGATATCCAATTTTTCTTTATTTAAATCGTTTGATACCCTCATCACCTTACTCTTATATATGTTCACTTTTAACTTTCTACCTTTACACACTCTCCCAAACTCGTCTACTAACCTTGCAACTTTTCTTTAGAATCTCCCATAAGCACAGTATCATCAGCAAAAAGTAACTGTGTCAACTCCCATTTTGCATTTAATTCTCCATAATTTAATCCCACCCTCTCCCCAACACCCTAGCATTTACTTTTTACAACCCCATCTATAAATATATTAAACAACCTTGGTGACATTACACATCCCTGTCTAAGACCTACTTTTACCGGGAAGTAATCTCCTCTCTCCTACACACCCTAACCTGAGCCTCACTATCCTCATAAAAACTCTTTACAGCCTTCAGTAACTTACTACCTATTCCATACACTTGCAACATTTGCCACATTGCTCCCTATCCACTCTATCATATGCCTTTTCTAAATCCATAAATGCAATGAAAACTTCTACCTTTATCTAAATACTGTTCACATATATGCTTCACTGTAAACACTTGATCTACACATCCCCTACCCACTCTAAAGCCTCCTTGCTCATCTGCAATCCTACTCTCTGTCTTACCTCTAATTCTTTCAATAATAACCCTGCCATACACTTTACCTGGTATACTCAGTAAACTTATTCCCCTATAATTTTTACACTCTCTTTATCCCCTTCCCTTTATATAAAGGAACTATACATGCTCTCTGCCAATCCCTAGGTACCTTCCCTCTTTCATACATTTATTAAACAAAAATACCAACCACTCCAGCACTATATCCCCCTGCTTTTAACATTTCTGTCATGATTCCGTCAATTCCAGCTGCTTTACCCCTTTCATTCTACGTAATGCCTCACGCACCTCCCCACACTCACATCCTGCTCTTCTTCACTCCTAAACGATGTTGTACCTCCCTGGCCAGTACATGAAATTACCGCCTCCCTTTTTCATCGACATTTAAAAGTTCCTCAAAATATTCCCGCCATCTACCCAATACCTCCAGCTCCCCATCTACTAACTCCCTACTCTGTTTTTAACTGACAAATTCATTCGTTCCCTAGGCTTTCTTACCTTGTTTATCTCACTCCAAATTTTTTCTTGTTTTCAGCAAAATTTCTTGACAGAGCCTCTCCCATTCTTTCATCCGCTCTTCTTTGCACTCTCTCACCACTCTCTTCACCTTTCTTTTACTCTCCATATACTCTGCTCTTCTACTAACACTTCTGTTTTGTAAAAACCTCTCATAAGCTACCTTTTTCTTTTATCACACCCTTTACTTCTTCATTCCACCACTCACTCCTCTTTCCTCCTGCACCCACCCTCCTATAGCACAAACTTATTATATATATATATATATATATATATATATATATATATATATATATATATATATATATATATATATATATATATATATAGCCCAAGGCACCATTAAGTCATGGCGCAACCTACTCCTGTTCGGCAATGTCTGTCTTGCAGTTCCTGCAAGACGCGGCAGATCGCTAACCACACCAGTCATAAAAGCAGTGCGCAAGTATCCAAGAACAGATAACTGTGTCCCTCTGTGTGTGTGTGTGTAAATAATTAACATATATAAATACACAAATACAAATATTCATATATACGCACAAATTCATGCACACATCCACTATGTATATATGAAAGTGCACATACATACATAAATTCATACGCACAAAAACACTCACACGTATACATATTTTATATTGTTCTGCACTGTTATTTTATGACTGTTCTGCACTGTTATTTTTGCATGCATTGAGGTAGAGGAGGCTGGGCTTGTAGGATCGCGCAGTGACCCCCGTTAATCTGGTTAACACTGTATGATTTGTACTGTGTATTTTGTAGACTGAAGTTAATGTCCTGCTGCTGGCACACAAACTATACTATATGTGTTACATTCCATTACTGGTTAATACATACATAAACCCACACGGGTTTTGTGATTTTTAGTTGGTATACTATTTTTGTTTTGTTTTACGTGGTTTTAGTCGTGTGTTGCCAAGTGTGTTGCCTTGCATTTACACCCAACACGGCCCCTTCCTCCTGTGTTGCTCAACACTGACTCGTCAACCAGAGGTGTATGCGTGGCACATCCCGTTGGCAACACCACGCCAGGTGTGTGTGTGTGTGTGTGTGCGTGGGCTTCGTACTGGCACTGTATAATCCAGTACACGCTCGGCGTGCCTTGTGTATAATGTAGTGAGTGTTCCTTTGGCAAGGCTCCTGCTGGCACTCCTTTTGCTCTTTAAGGTTCGATAATATATTGTGTACTTTTGGTGATGTGTTCGATGTGCTGCTCACTCCCAGATCTTTCTCCTTATACACTTCCCGCAGCGCCTCTCCTCCCAGAGTGTACTCTGGGAGGTTATTGTGGATATTATGAACAGCCTGAGCTGGGAGATCAGTAGTGTCAACCCGAGCTGGGAGACTTCAGTAGTGACATGACATTTTTCACAGTAGAATCGAGCACTGAGACTGTCCAGTTTGCAAGCCACTTTGACAAACTAAGTTTACAATAGGAGTATTCAACAGTGGTGGTCATGATGAGGTTAACCTTTCAGGACTGGGAGACAGTCATGACACTATGACAGTCGTGTCTCAGGACGACGGAGTTTAAGTAAGCTCAGGATTTCTGAGACAGTCCACGTGGGTCCAGAGCATTTAACACTAACTTGAAAACCCAGGAGTTGAAACAATTCTACGAGTCCTCTAAATGGTTAGATTTAACTGAGGAGTTTATTGTATCAGCCACGTACATCAAGGAAAGGAAGCAAAGAATTCGATAAATGACTGGAAGAGATTAGAGTCATATAAGACCAACGAGTAAAGATGTCATCTACATAGGGGAGCCAGAGGGAAGGACACACCAGTAGTAGGAAGAACAGTCTCGAAGTATTCCATGTAAAGATTAGCAAGAACAGGAGATAGAGGAGAACCCATAGTGACACCGAAGGTTTGAGAATAATATTTATCTTGGAAGGAAAAGGAATCTGAGTCCAGACAAAGGCGAATAAGATCAAGAAAGACATTAGTAGGTGTAGGGAGATGAAGTAACCAGCTACTAACTATAAAACAAAGTTATTGAAGCTTGTTATCAGCGTTGCACTCTTGCATGTACAGGAAGGTCGGCATACACAGCACTTATTTTCGGTGTTCCACGTTTTCTTTGGCTTTCAGTTGAGCCATTGTTCCACCCACCGGTGACTCATGTTCTTATATACTATGTGTCGGTGGTATAAACCCTGGTAATAAATACCGACAAGTTGGTTTAGAAAACCACGTAAGCAAACACTTGGACATATTTATTAGAAAATGTTTCGGTTCTGGGACCGAAACTTCCTCTAACTTCCATAGCAGGCGTCTACACCATCCCCTGTGGATTCTGTCCCAAGAAATATGTAGGCGAAACAGGCAGAGATCTTGCGGTCCGCCTGAACGAGCATCGAAATGTCTGTAACAGAGACGACTTAAGGTACGCCTGTGTCCTCCACAGAGACTCCACGGGGCATTTGATGAACTGGGATGAGGCACAACTTGTTCTCACCGAACAAGACCCTAAACTCCGATGGCGTCTAGAAGCCTCGCTACGGTATTGTGCTGAACACACCAACTCCAAGGCTGAGACTGATTACCTCATCTTTTGTATATAGTTCTAGTGTCTTCAAGTTTTGTCGTAGAATTTGTATTGATAAAGCCACTGGAGGGCGAAACGTCTACAACAAAGATACCCAGATGTTGCACATGTGTCTAATTTTCATATCCAAGTGTTGCACAAGTCACATTTGTCGCCTAATAATGACTGGTGTACTAAGTCAGCAATCTCATTGATAGGATCATTGTCTCACATTGTTTCACACATTTTCTCACCTTTTAATTTTGCAAAAAAAAAAAAAAATTGTGTATTTATTTACTTGTTTCGACTGAAGAACAACTCGTGATCCCCTAAAGCGGTTACCGAGAAATAATGATTTTTGTGAATAGAGATAATTATTCATGGATTCCCCTGACAACCCAGTTCATATCCTTCAAAATTTTCAAAACCAGTCTAAATGTTTATTATTATTATTATTATTATTATTATTATTATTATTATTATTATTGGAAATAAATGGTATAAAATACCGACACAATGGAAATAAACACATAAGCAGTATAATGTGATCCTTTATTGACAACGTTTCGCCCACACAGTGGGCTTTATCGAGTCACAAACAAATCTGTTTGTGACTTGATAAAACGTTGTCAATAAAAGGAGTACATAGTGGGAGTAGTCACCTGATTACTGCCACTATGTACTATACTCGTTTTCTTGGATATTTCTGTATTAGGACTGAAGAAGCCACTCGTGGTGAGACGTTTATTTAATAAATGTCCTGAAATGTCCACAACTGTCTTATCCCACACCTTGTCGGTACCACTATAACATTTCTCAGCAGAATAATTGTCTGCAGCTTCTTGATCTTACTATGTTAGATTAGGTAAGATTCGTCAGGAAACTGGACATTGTTTCCTGACCCGGGTCTTAGTAATATGATGACCCGCTACTGGAGCTTCTGGTCATCTGACCGAGGCCTTCCGCTGGCTTACCCGTCCAGCCCTTAAAAAATTAAGATTAAAGCTAGGCTGGGTTGGTAATAATAATAATAATAATATCTTTATTTACTACAAGTACATGTACAAGGTATACAGGTCTAGCTGACATCAATGACATACTACTATATAGAAAGCCCTTGTTATGCTGAGCATTTCCCGCAAATTAGGTCCTTGTCCCAGGATGCGACCCACACCAGTCGACTAACACCCAGGTACCTATTTTACTGATGGGTGAACATAGACAGCAGGTGTAAAGAAACACGCCCAATGTTTCTACCCTCGCTGGGAATCGAACGCAGACCATCGCCGTGTGAAGCGAGAGCTTTAGCGATCAGGCCACGGGGCACCGCGGGGGCACCGCATACGGGTGGAAACATGGGGCGTGTTTCCTTACACCTGCTGTCCCTGTTGACCTAGCATTAGCCGACTGACGAAAATTAAGTCACATGTGCAACATGATGTGGGTGGCATCCTGGGGATAAAATTAACCTAGGTTGCCCGAAATGCTCTGCATAACCAGAGGTCTTCTGTATAGTACGTCATTGATGTGAGCTATGGTTTGTATAAGTTATATCATGTACTTGTAACAGTTAAGATTATTATTATTATTATTATTATGATTATTTTAATGATGATGATATCCGTCTAGTGAGTAGGGTGGGATGTCTTTAACAGGTGTATCGTAGTATTAGAGATGATAGGTATGATTACATTTGATTCAGCCGGGTGGTGTATTGATACTATGTTGTGGTCATGAGACAACACATCCCCTGGGGTGATATTGGGGGGTTATGGATGGGGGTAAGGGTCATTTAGCGAAGAGGTGGAGGTCTTCAACTTTCACTACCGTCTCTCCTAGTTCGTTACCCTCTCCACTACCTCTACACTGAGGGTCTTTATGGCGTCTCTGGGACACATGTGGGAGTGCAGCTGCCAAGTGTGTCTCCCCTGTTCTGTGCATCTGCCAGCAGTGTTCCCTTATTTCCTTGTTCTCGTTCTGAACACTCGCCTTGTTCACTCGGACGATGACCCGTCGTGCCGTCAACTTAGCTTCTTACTCATTACTATCCAAACACTACTATACTATCCACACACTACTATACTATCCAAACACTACTATACTATCCACACACTACTATACTATCCAAACACTACTATACTATCCAAACACTACTATACTATCCAAACACTACTATACTATCCAAACACTACTATACTATCCAAACACTACTATACTATCCAAACACTACTATACTATCCAAACACTACTATACTATCCAAACACTACTATACTATCCAAACATTACTATACTATCCACACACTACTATACTATCCAAACACTACTATACTATCCAAACATTACTCTTATTTACAACAAAAATATTATTGTACTATCCAAATGTTGCCCCTCTTACATTATCTAAACATTACTACTACTACTACTACTACTGTAATGAAAGGCAGGTAGATAGGTAAACAAAGAGATGGAAAGAGAATTGAAGGTAGATGGAAAGTAGATGAAATGGCAAAAGAGAGAAAATATAAGAGTGTAATGGAAGTTAGCGAACATAATAACTTACTAATATTGTACTTGTGATGAATATTACATGTGATGTACAGTGTGTGCTGCAACATGTACCTGTGTACTGACTTGTAATGTGATACTGAGTGAAGACTTTGTTAAGTGTGTTGAGAGGGAGAGAGAGAGAGAGACAGACAGATAGATTGGTATCTGTTAGAAAGAGAACCCAAGAAAACACGCACGCAGGGGGAGAGTGGACCTAGTAGCGACCAGCAAAGAGGCGGGACCAGGAGCTGCGACTCGACCCCTGCAACCACAAGTAGGTGAGTACACATACACACGACTTGACCTGACGACACTGGAGAACAGAAGGAATAGTGGGGACATAACATATAAAATTCTGAGAGGAATTGACAAGGTGGACAGAGACAGGATGTTCCAGAGATGGGACACAGCAACAAGGGGACACAATTGGAAGTTGAAGACTCAGATGAGTCACAGGGATGTTAAGAAGTATTTCTTCAGTCATAGAGTTGTCAGGAAGTGGAACAGTCTGGAAAGTGATGTAGTGGAGGCAGGAAGCATACATAGCTTTAAGAAGAGGTATGAAAAGGCTCATGGGGCAGGGGGTGGACTTAGTAGCGACCAGTAAAGAAGAAGGGCCTGGAGCTATGATTCGACCCCTGTAGCCACAATTAGGTGAGTACACACTGAGGGTCACCCAGGGAGAAGGCTGTATGAGAGGCCTCACTTAGTATCCAAGGAGTGGCCAGGGTACATGACATCAGCACTACGGTGGTGTGGGAAGGAGGGGGGGGGGGAGAAACCTACTGTGGGTAAATGAAGGAGGGAAGGAGGGAGGGAGGGAGCTAAGTACACATGACTATGTGCAAGCCAAATTAACTTTACTGTAGATTCAACTCAAGACAGGAAGACCAGCATAGTGGTCAGCACCTGCCAGCCCATCCTCTTAACAGGCAGTATTTAACTTTTGCTAAGACAGTAAAATGGGTGACTGTTTAAGGCTGCTGCAACTACAGTCAAGCGTCACTGATGTCAATCACAGTTTTTACTCTTGAAATAAAAGTTTAAGAAGACATGATACAAATCTGATTGTCACTTGCTACTGCCTCACCAGCAATGTGTCACCAGGCAACAGACGATCCCAAGGTCACTAGTTGTTTGGCTTCCCTGGACAGTGTGTGTACATGTATGGCGCCGTAGCCAGAGATTCCTAGTGCTTGTAGTTTTACCAGGAATCTCTAGCTCCATCTAACTCCTACTTATTGATTATCTTGCAAATATGAAGTACTGGTGTTTCCAGCATACCACAAGGCAGTTACTTAAAGCTCTTATTACGGAATGTCAGTATTAACGACATATGCAAACTCATCCTTGAATCTCGTACCTACTCAGATACAGGATATACAAGGAAGACCCGGTGATATTAAGCCTTGAAGTGGGGACGGGAGTAGAATAGGTCCAGATTGATGGCGCCCAGCTAGGTGAATGAGGGCCCGTTGAATACCAACAGACAGGCAGGAGCGGGCAGGAGCAGGAGCTTGCTGTTTTGGAGGCGATGAGTTGATTCGTTACTCCGGATTCACGTATATGTAACTTTATTGAACTTCCTGAACACTTCGGTAGGCATAATTTAGTTCAATTTTATGGCGTTGGTCGTGGGCGAAGCGTTTCATAAATTCTTGAACCTGAGTTAGTGTGAAGACTGTAGGGAAGTAGCTGGAATTTTTCACGGTTCCATTGCAGTCTGGTGAGGAGTTTGCATGGTGCTCCTGTTTGTTGGCGTCATGTAGGGTAGGAAGCTAAGTTGTCAACTTTAATTTCTTCCTTAGAGATATTTACGTCTTGGTCTTCCGAGGGTGGTTTAGTGGCTTGGGGGGGTGGTAAGTGGTGGGTCACATGGCTTCAGTGGTGGCGGTTAGTGGGTCAGGAGGAACAGTGATGTCACTTTTGTTGGCAATGAATCCTAGTATGTCTATGGATGGGACGTCATCAGAGAACTTCAGACTGGACAAATTGTAGAGCCGAAAAGTTCGTTAATGGTGGAGTCGGAGGTCCTAGGCATGCTGCGTTCTTCATGTTTGCATAGATCATGCAGTACAAGATCTTGGTGGGTGCGCCGCCTTTGAAAATTGAAGTGGTGTTGATTGTAGTGGTAGGCTGCTTAGTAACTTGAAGGATCTCTGGGTGTCTGCTTGGAGGCGACTGATCCACTGATGGTCTGCAGTGTCTTCTAAGTATTGTTGAGTTTTTTATTGGCAATGTTCTTGCTCACGAGACGCCTAGCATCAAGGATGAGGTGGTCGCCTTTGCAGTTTATGCATTTTGGTTGGTTAGTCGTGGAGCTGTCAGTGTGAGTATGATCGTCAGCATCGCAGGTCGAGCAGAACTTATCATCCTTGAGAGAGACGTCCTTGGTGGTGTGGGTGTAGGCACAATAGGTCCAGCACCTGGGGTGATATATGATGATAATATTTAGGTTCAGCATTAAAGATGTCGTATGAATTTTGGTGACTTTAATCTTGGCCCAAGCGTTCTGTTCCTTAATTGATCGGGCTGGTAACATTTCAGACAAGACTCTTGACGAAGACTAACTTCTTCACTCGGGGTATAGGTGACGAGACGACGTCAAAGTGGTTTCTTTTATAAAATTGATGTCGGGGTGGTTTCTAGCTTGTCTGAAGCAGTCAGCGGCGAAGGCGTCTTTAGTATTGATCAGGTTGCTAAGACAAACAGTTCCGCTTTGTATGAGCTGAAGTGTCTCACGAAGTGGACGAATGCTCACAGTGTGTGCCAACATCTTGACCAGTAGAGGTTCCCCACCTCCCCGAGAGGGCTCGTGTACACTGGTGAGAGAGAGAGAGAGAGAGCTTCTGCAACACGCACGAGGTGAGGACTGCAGAAGAGTGTGCACAGATAATAACTTGCGGATAATATGTGTTTTGAACGTAGCAATATAACTCACTTGCTGCCATTTCATTCGACAAGTAAAACTCACTTGACATGCGTCTTTGTCATTTAATTACCCGTTCATTGCCTTTAGCCTTTCAGTGGGTGGCGGGAACAAGCAAGTGCTGTGGTGAGCTGCTACAGAGGGTGATGTTTACCTACAGTGATGCAAATGCTGTAGCCGTTAACTCTATAACCCTCTAACCTTTATTCATTTCAAAGAAGACAAATCCACTGCCGTGAGGGCCATTATTCGTCAACTTGTGGCCCTATCTGCCTGGCGCCGCTGCCGACAAGACATTTGCTTCAAGAACACAAATGATGATACTCACTAGACAACATAATGCAACTCACTGAGATTGGTATGAGTATAAATGGAAGAGATGAAGCTTTCAACACTGATGTGGATGTCCTGGGTGTGACACGTAACTACGACGAGCTGTGTACTCAACCTTACGAGCTAGGAAGCTTGTGTAAATGAATTAGAAAACCGACAAGTTGATAAGTGAGAAACCTGGGTAGTATTTGAGAATCTATTCCGGAACGCGATCTTTTTCTGTATGTATGAATGTATATTATATATGGTAGTGTTTTGTTCGTCAGGAAAGAGAAGACCAGGTGGTGTCTACTGATACCTGGTGTTTCGGTTATCCATAATTGCTTCAGCATTCGCTAGTTTACTACAGCTGTAGGCTGTAATCGGAAATAGGCTTCAACCAGAGCTAGGCTGTATCATTTCCAGGCTTTAACCATCGGTAGGATTTAACTAGAGGTAGGCTGTACCAAAAGCTAGGCTTTTATCAGAGCTAGGCTTTAACCGGAGCTACCCTTTAACTGGAACTAGGGTTTAATCAGAGCATCGCTTCATATCCCCCCTCCCCTTTAAAACCCAGAATCACTACCCACTACTATCCCAAGATGATGGTATCCTCACCGGCATTAAAAATAGTTTACTACCGTTTGCTGTATTAGTTTACTGAGCTCACATCTCTATTTAAGGTGCTGCAGTAACCTTGTCTGCTGGTGTTTACGGGTGATGCAGCCTCTGAGGGTATCGTTTTTTCAATAGGCTTTGACACCGAGCACCCAACGCTACATAAATAGGTTTGAAAAATATGACAGTTGTGCAACATTTGGAAATCTCTGTTGAGGAAACATTCGCCAGCCGGTGGGGGCTTCTTCAGTTCAGTAAAAAAAAGAAAACCGGTGAAGGATGAGGAGGAGAATGAGGTAATGAGTCCCTCAGCCTGGTGTCGATGTGATCTGTCCATCAATCTTGAGAAAAGTACAGCATAGAGAATTAGAGCTAAAAATTGCTCAGAGAAGTGGCTTATATACTGCAGTCAGGGAGTAGAAGCAGCAGGAGGCGGGGATTGAGGTATGTATATATATATATATATATATATATATATATATATATATATATATATATATATATATATATATATATATATATATATGAATAAGATGGAGGGATGAGGGGAGGGATAGATTGTGGGATGGGAAATAAAGTAGATGGGAGGGAGCATATAAAAGAAGGCAGTGGAAGCAAGACTAGTAGACCAGGAAAATTGTCAAGGTATTTGGGGGAAGTGCACTAAGTGGTGGGTGGTACTACGTGGGGGGTAAGTACTACTATGTGTGGGAGATACTGCTATGTATTGGGGTTTGTACTACTACGTGAGGAGTGGGTACTAGTACATAGGGGTTGGTAGTAGTACATAGGGGTGGGTAAAATACATAGGGGTGGGTGCCAGTACATAGGGATGGATAGTAGTACATAGGGGTGGGTAGTAGCACATAGAGGTGGGTACCAGTACATAGGGGTGGGTGCCAGTACATAGGGATGGATAGTAGTACATAGGGATGGATAGTAGTACATAGGGGTGGGTAGTAGCACATAGGGGTAGGTGCTAGCACATAGGGGTGGGTGCTAGCACATAGGGGTGAGTGCTAGCACATAGGGGTGGGTGCTAGCACATAGGGGTGGGTACCAATACATAGGGGTAGGTACTAGCACATAGGGGTGGGTACCAGTACATAGGGGTGGGTACTAGCACATAGGGGTGGGTACCAGTACATAGGGGTGGGTACCAGTACATAGGGGTGGGTGCTAGTACATAGGCGTGGGTATTAGTACATAGTAGTGGGTACTGCCACTAGAGGGATGGGTACTGTACTACGTGAGGGGAGCCACATCACCAGGACCACACGTGCCACCCCGAAAAACCACCCTCCTACCCCATCTCACCCCCTCACCACTAGTACTCCACACTACCCCTTTACCCCCTCCTCCCCAACCCTGGCACTCCCCTTCTCCCTATCCATCGTACCCTAACAGGTTTTTCGGCAGGTTGGACATGCCAAAACTACACAAACAAGAGGCTTTTTGGCTTCACCTCAGAGGCTGCCTCTGCGTCATCGTCATTATGATTATAATGATGATGGTGATAATGATCATCATAATGTTAATGATGATGGTGTTGCTTTTTACTGTTGTTATTGTTATTAGTGGTGTTACTGCTGCTGTTGCTATTGATACTGTTGTTGCTATTTTTGTTACCAGTGTTGTTACTAATGTTATTGTTGCTGTTACTATTGTTATTACTGTTGTTATTGTGGCTACTATTGTTGTTACTATTGTTATTGTTACTTTTGTTGATACTATTGTTATTGTTACTATTGTTATTGTTACTATTGTTATTGTTACTTTTGTTGATACTATTGTTATTGTTACTTTTGTTGATACTATTGTTATTGTTACTTTTGTTGATACTATTGTTATTGTTACTTTTGTTGATACTATTGTTATTGTTACTTTTGTTGATACTATTGTTATTGTTACTTTTGTTGATACTATTGTTATTGTTACTTTTGTTGATACTATTGTTATTGTTACTTTTGTTGATACTATTGTTACTGTTGTTGTTGGTGTTACGGCTGTTGTTCTTGTTGGTGGTGGTGATTTAAATATTAAAGTTAATCTGGAGATGAAGACCTTGTACGTGTTTTGATCTCAACAACAATGTCACTACGCAAATTCTCCAAAATTTATAGCCTAACGTAACCTAATCTAACATAACGTAATCTAACCAACATAGGACTAGGAGCTAATTTCAGATTAGGTAATTATTATTAATTATTATTAATAATTAATAATAATTATTATTATTATTGTTGTATACATTTAACAGTAAATTATTTTATTTATATGGTTGCTAGATAAGTATTGTAAACCAGTGTTTCTCAAACTTTGGAATAATACGCCGTGAGGTGTATTTCTCTCAGTGTATACATGCTGAGAGTATAAATTAGTCCCAGTCTTAGGTATTAAAGTATTCTTGTCTGGTAGTGACAAGGTTACCCTGCAGTCTTAATTGACTCGTGTAGTCGATAGGTTTTAAACCTCATTACCCAGTGCCTGGTGTGTGATGGCCAACTTGGAGATATTAACATGAGAAGTATTGGGGGAAAAACACATTTTTATTGAAAGGTTTAAAGTAGAACAGTCAATTAACAGTATTAAGGAAAAAAATTGACTATTTTTAATTTCAGTAAAGATGCGAGAGTAAAGTCTGTTTTTTTTTTTTATTCTTTATCATCTTAACAAGACGTAGCTCGGATGAGGACAGTGAAAGGCAACGAAGATCCAATATATATGTTGTTCCTGTACTTTCTCTTAGTGAAACCTATCAAACCAAGGAACGGGTGGGATTTGAACCCCTGGCAAGTAAAGACTCATTCGCCATGGTTTCAAAACCCCCATCGTTCCCTGATTTATTTAGAGTCGTGTTATTACGATTTCATGAGTCACGAAGCCTAGGGTTGAGAAGCTGGGGAAATGGGAGAAGAATTTTGGGAGCAATTTCAACAAGTTGGGGATATTCTGCTTTCACTTTGATCCAGCAGGAAGCGAGTCTACCTGGAGGGTGTTCCGGGGGTCAACGCCCCCGCGGCCCAGTCCAGGTTGAAAGTTCTCCTTCAACCTTCCTCAGCTGCAACAACTTGTCCTCCAGTGACATTCAGATCATTCTTCAATACAGTACATGTACTTCGCACCAATTCAACAGCTTTCCCTGGATCACAATTTGAATGTTTACTAACCTCGTTTGTTAGAGGTGTGACCTGAGGCTCGTCACTAGCACCAGTGAGGGTTGCCCTCATGTTGTCAAACCTCAAAACAATCTCTTGACACTTTTTTAACAGTTAATTCCGTATTTTACTGAGGCACCGAAAAACAAAATGACATAGAACTTGCTTTTATTGCATATTTCGACGATTCGAGGCGTATAAATTACATTGTATACACAGTTGTCACATGCAATAGGATCGCAATAAGATATATGGGGGTCGTATTTTTGACTTGTGAGTTTAGCAGTTCTTTTATTTAATGTGCTGAAACAATTATTATATTTTTCTTCAGTGGCAATAAGCCTTATATATAAGTAAACGAGAATTATGACTCCCATTTTTACTCGAAAATTATTGAATTAAACTTCTTGAATTTTAATTTGAAATATTACAATAATTCTGTTTTACTATGATTACGATTTTGTATTTTGATGCGTAATAAATATTCACCCTCTCAGAACTGTTATTATACCTAACCGTAAAACTGCGTCTGAGATCTGTTAGCCGTGCATGTGCCTGCAGCCTCTGGCTACATAATGTCTCCTCACTTTGGGGTTGTTTATGTTGCTAGGAGGACTAAACATGTTCCTTTCTTTCCTGACAGCTCTCTGTGGACCGATAACACTTTCCACCAGTAACACTGAAGACCGGTAATGATATGGACCGGCGATTGGTGGCTCGCGGACCGGCAGTGGTTCATGGCCCACCACTTTGAGAAGCGCTGGTTTAGTGTCTTCGCCAAACTGTAGATTAGGTGTAATTTTTTTTTCCAGTCATGATATTGGGTTGTATTTTGTCAATAACTGCCTGGTAGTGTTGTAGGCTGTCAGTCACTGTCTAGCAGTGTTGTAGACTGTCAGTCACTGTCTAGCAGTGTTGTAGCCTGTCAGTCACTGTCTAGCAGTGTTGTAGCCTGTCAGTCACTGTCTAGCAGTGTTGTAGCCTGTCAGTCACTGTCTAGCAGTGTTGTAGCCTGTCAGTCACTGTCTAGCAGTGTTGTAGCCTGTCAGTCACTGTCTAGCAGTGTTGTAGCCTGTCAGTCACTGTCTAGCAGTGTTGTAGCCTGTCAGTCACTGTCTAGCAGTGTTGTAGCCTGTCAATCACTGTCTAGCAGTGTTGTAGCCTGTCAGTCACTGTCTAGCAGTGTTGTAGCCTGCCAGTCACTGTCTAGCAGTGTTGTAGCCTGTCACAACTGTTCGCTAAACCTGCTCATGTTTACGCTCAGTGACTGGCTAATTACTCTTCATGACTCGCTCTACTCGAAGGTTAGACGACATCTTTCAGGAATTATTGGACACCTTGGAACTTTAAACCTCAAACAGAGAAGAAAAAACAGATATCTGAAGATGGTTTAGAGGTTCATTGTTCCCGTGTCCCGGTCCAGGACATGGATCCCAATGGAAATAAGTCACTTCGGATTGACTTTTTTTGGGGGGTTATCCTAGGTAATTAACACATATGCTGCTATGTATGATAATTTATATAACTATTTATGTGTACCTATACCTAAATAAACTTACTCCCAGTTGACAGCCTCATCAGTGAGGCTGTCAGTGCTCTCTGCACGCAGTTCGACCTTTTCCCGAAATACGCTGCGTGATAATGGCTTTCTTTTGTGCCTAATAATCTTTTATTGCATTTAAGCTATATTATCTGTATGCTGCATAAAATATGAAGAATTTGAATTTTAGCATCACAACTCTGCTGACCAGCATCACAACTCTGCTGACCAGCATCACAACTCTGCTGACCAGCATCACAACTCTGCTGACCAGCATCACAACTCTGCTGACCAGCATCACAACTCTGCTGACCAGCATCACAACTCTGCTGACCAGCATCACAACTCTGCTGACCAGCATCACAACTCTGCTGACCAGCATCACAACTCGTGACCAGCATCACAACTCGGCTGACCAGCATCACAACTCTGCTGACCAGCATCACAACTCTGCTGACCAGCATCACAACTCTGCTGACCAGCATCACAACTCTGCTGACCAGCATCACAACTCTGCTGACCAGCATCACAACTCTGCTGACCAGGCACTTGTCAAGTTCTCTTTTAAAAGAGGAAGACTTAATGACTGTAAGGTCATTGTAAAGTCCTCCGCAGGATGCAACCCACAACATTCGACAGACTCCTAGCTTTCTATTGACTGCTAGGTAATAGGGGCAGTAGGGGTCATGAAACTTCCTTATTTACTGTCTAGTAAGTAAGCTTATTAGGCTCAGGTACATATAAGCACAATTATCATACGTAGTGTAAACTACACAAAAAAGTCAAGTGTCGTATTTCCATTGATGTTCTTGTAATGTCTTATTTAAAAGTTAAAACACCTAAGTAATTCAACTGTTTGAAAATCAGTTACAATAAAAGAAAATATACTTGAAATAAGGTAAACTGAGTTATTTACATTACTATTAAAGAGGGACAGCTTACAACTTGTTCTTCAACTCTATAGATTATGCTACACAGTTTTGGTCACCGTATTACAGAATGGATATAAATGCTCTGGAAAACGTACAAAGGAGGATGACAAAGTTGATCCCATGTATCAGAAATCTTCCCTATGAGGATAGACTGAGGGCTCTGAATCTGCACTCTAGAAATGTGTAGAATTAGGGAAGATATGATTGAGGTGTATAAATGGAAAATAAAAATAAATAAAGGGGATGTATATAGCGTGCTAAAAATATCTAGCCTAGACAGGACTCGCAGCAATGGCTTTAAGTTGGAGAAATTCAGATTCAGGAAGGATATAGGAAAGCACTGGTTTGGTAATAGAGTTGTGGATGAGTGGAACAAACTCCCGAGTACAATTATAGAGGCTAAAACGTTGTGTTGTTTTAAAAATAAGTTAGATAAATACATGAGTGGGTGTGGGTGGGTGAGAGTTGGACCTGACTAGCTTGTGCTACTAGGTCAGATGCCGTGCTCCTTCCTTAAGTGAATGTGACTGACCTGACTAGGTTAGGGCATTGGCTTAAGCCGGTAGGAGACTTGAACCTGCCTCGCATGGGCCAGTAGGCCTGCTGCAGTGTTCTTTCGTTCTTATGTTCTTAATAAGAGGTACATGTATGTTAGCTATACAAGAAATCACTCTCCTCCCTTTCTGTAGCTTCATTCATTAGGCACATGGGTTCGACCCCGGCTACTTTCGGTTGCGATATCTAAGGACACCACTAGAAATAAGTAACTTTGTCTGCCTTTTTTTTTGGGGGGGGGGGGTTATCCTAGGTAATTTACACATGTTACTATATATGATAATTTGTGTAACTGTAGTTATGTGTACCTGTACCTAAATCAACTTACTTAGAGGGGTACTTCAGGCCCAGCTGACACATAGCAACACAACATCCAGGGCACATAAACAACAGTTGATGGTGGATCCTGGCACTTGGTGGCCCCGGTGTTGGTGGAGGCTGGGTTGCCGCACCCACAGCACCCTGGACGATGATTGGTAGGAGGGTGTGGGCGCGGCTCCACCTCATGCTTGCTGATGTCACTCTTGCTAAAATGTTCCCTGAGGCCTCTCTCCATGCCGGTAGCAACGCCACCCTCGACTCTCCAGCAGGGTAAGTATACTGCCGTCTTAGTCACCATCACGCCCACACAAGCCCGACACCAGTGTCCGGGTGCTGAAGCCAAAGAGGCTTAATGGAATGTTAATGGAATGATCTTAGAGAGGTTAGCGTCGTTGGCCGTTGTTCCATGTCCGAAATATTATCCCCATGCTATTATCACTGCTTAATAAATAGCATGCCCTCTAGGGGGGTTCCTTGACGCTGGTGAGGGGCTCTTGATCTAGGGAATCGGATCTGTGCTCCAGTTCCCTGAATTAAGCCTGAATATCTCCCATCTCCCCCCACCCACAGGTGCTGTATAATCCCTACGGGTTTATCGCTCCCCCACGATTATAATAGGACTAGTCATAACATCAGGCTGCGAAATACACGCAAATTGACCTTTGGTTTAACTAGGCATTTCTCGTTTATCAACTTCGTCACGAGACCAGCCACACAAACACTGATAAATGTACACAGAAGCCTTCGTACAATTATTATAATATTATTATTATGAGAAGCGCTAAACTCATAGGAGTCATATAGTACCTGGGGAATCGAAGGCAGTCACGTTCGATCCAAGGAAGAGAAGTGTGGAAAATTTTGATAATTTTCTTATGATTTAAATGTAATAATTGGTAGGGATAATAATGTTTATATAATACAACAGGTGTGTAATGTTAATGCGACTTTTAAAAGGTGATAAGTCAGAGGGTAACCAACGTATTCCCTATAATTTCCTTATAGTATAATGTAATAAGTTAATTAAGTAAAGTGGAATTATTGTAATATTGAAGAAAGTAATATTCTGATAAGGAAAATGTATTACACACCCAGAAATATCACTAAATTTGATATGGCAACGTTTCGCTCTCCAGGAGCTTTGTCAAGTGATGGACCAGGTGTTTCTGCTCCTTCAACGGCCTGGTGATGGACCAGTTACTTCGGCTCATTCAGTGCCCTGGTGATGGACCAGGTGCTTTGGCTCCCTCAGCACTCTGGTGATGGACCAGGTGCTTCAGCTCCTTTGGTGCTCTTGTGATGGACCAGGTGCTCCAGCTCTTCCAGTACCCTGTTTTATAGTGCCCTGATTATCAAAGCATATTCAATGAATGAAGTAGGTGGGTTGGGAAGGAGTTTTTGTTTGTAGGATTGATTTTGTGTTTTAGAGGGACCTGCCTAGCGTGGACCAGTTGGCTTCCTTATTTCTGTTTTCTTGTGAGTGAGAAGGGTTGGATTTGAACGGGACTTGCACAATTGTTGGGGGGAGGGGGTTGTCGGGGTTTGTTCCTTGGATGGGGATGGGTTGGACAAATATTTTTGTTGGTGGGTTGGTTTTGACATGGACCTGCCAAGTATGGGCCAGTAGGCCTGTTGCAGTGTTCCTCCTTTCTTATGTTCTTAATAAATGTATGTGTACAAAATAGGAGAGTAGAGACGAGAAAAGATGGCGGTACTAGATGAGGTCGGACTGGAGTGTTCGCCAGTATTTCTCGAACTAATAGTGACCGATAGAAATATTATCGGTGAATTCTATATTACGAGATAAGTAAAGAGGAAACCCATCTGGAAGGCTCCAGATAGATCAAGAATTCGTGATGGTATGGAAGAAAAACGACGTGGAAACAAAATGGAAACCATATGTACTGTCATTGATGTTCGCCTCCCAGTGTATATTAAACCCCACACAGCAGGTAAGGTTGATAGAAGTTAGCCTATTTTCTATACAATCTGACTGTGGGAGATATCGGACATATCACCAATGTAATATATTGGTATGTGTGATAATTTATGTCCTTATATTAAATAATGTGAACATTTAAATCAGCTAAGTCCACTTAGGTTAGGTTAGGTAAGGTTCGTCAGGAAACAAGACAAGTGTTTCCTGACGCGGGTCTTAGTCAGATGATGACCCGCCGTTGGAGCTTTTGGTCTTTGACCGAGGCCTTCCGCTGGCTTACCGGTCCACCCTTTAAAAATTATGGTAATATATAACCATTTTTTATAAGAAGTCCACTTAAATTCTTCATAATTATACAGTCCACTTAATAGTCAGTTTTACTGGGGTAATTTTTCATCATAAATATACAGGAACCATATGTTCCTAATCCAGGGTCCCGGATTTAGGAATGGTAAATAATGAGGGCCAAAATATTGATTCAGGCTTTGATATCATAAATCATAACAATAACAGTAATCGAGTGACACAGGGTAATGATAGTAACAGAAATTGTGTAAAACAAAAGCTGAAAAAGGTTCACAAGAAGATACATATCAATGTATTTTATACTAACTGTCGAAGCGCCAGAAATAAAATTAACGAATTACGTTTGGTAGCATGTGCTGGGAACTTTGATGTCATTGCAATAACTGAAACATGGTATAATACCAAGAGTCGGGATATGATTGCTGAGTGTCATATTCAGGGTTTAAGTTGTTCCATGTAGATAGATATAATGGGAAAGGGGGTGGAGTTGCATTGTATGTACGAGAAAATATA
>WNWK01000962.1:0-55000 GCA_009830355.1 Cherax destructor
TGTTTTGTGAGGCCACGCCCCCTTATCTTTCTAGTAGTAAGATAAGATTAAATATTCCCACTTTCCTATCAAATTTCAATGCATGCCTGGTTAATTAGCCTGGTTTGGGATGGTCCGCGGGGGCATTGACCCTCCAAACCATTCCCAGGTAAACTCCAGATCATCGCTTTCCTTTACTAGGCATTGGTTCTAAATATAGGATTCATTTCTTACTAGTAATGCATCAGAGGAGTGGCAGTTTGGGAGAGAACCTTCTGCTTTTCTATACATGCTTCATTTGTCTTAAGAATTCTACATATTCCTGGGATTATAGTTTTTAAAACTAACTTTTATATATACAATAATGCCTTACGTGGCTTTCCCCTATTCACTATATTGTTCTCACAATCTTTTTCCCCTTTTCTTCTCCCTCCCATCCCTCTCTTCCCATCCTTGTGTTTCTTTACTCGTGGTGTATATTGCTCTTCTCTACTGTTTTGCCATTACATGTCTTTTATTTTCCCCTATCCTGTCCTCACCCTTCCATCATGACTCTTCTCCTTTGTTCCCCTTTCCTCCTCTTGTCTCCCCTCTCTTTCAGTATCTTCACTTTACTTGATTCCCTCGTATAACTCGGTAACCCCTTATCTGAGGCCTATCCTCGTCTCCCCTCGTCTTCCCTCGTCTCCCCTCGTCTCCCCTCGTCTCCCCTCGTCTCCCCTTCTTTATGCTTGCCCAACCTATCTTGGGTCACCCTGCACTTGGTGTTGCTTAGCCCAAGTGATTTGTTTTGTGATGTTTAGGCTGTGGTTGTCGCCAGGCTAGTGAAAGTGTGTGTTCGTAGGCATGTAATGTAGATTCGAAATGTTGAGAGGCTGTTGAATCTGCGGTGTTTATATTTTGATATAGGTAAGTATTCGTAGATATATAATGTAGTCCAAATTTCTGTCTTCCTTCTTTCTTCTTTGTGTATTTTTTTCCCCGCTCTTTGATAGCGATACCTTCACAAATTCTATTTCTCATGTGCATGGGATAGGCTGTCCTGAGAGATGGAAATTTCCAGACAATAGTAACTCCAGCTCTGAAATGAAACCTTTGAAGCTGCTGAATCTTTCATGAAATACTTGACGATATCTGTCAGGCTGACAGATTTCAACACTGGGGAATTTAATACCATAGTGAAAACGTAGGTAGTTTTCGTTCTCACTGTAAAAAATATAGAATAGGGTAACAGCACACTGGAGGTCTCCAATTCTGCTAAATAAAAAAAATCCTTATTACCCCCTCCCTTTTTCCCTCCCCTCGCTGCATTTACCACCTCTCTTCCCTCTCTTCCTTTCTCTTTTGTCCTATGTCTCACGACTAATTTTTTTTTTTTTCAATACTCGTTACTTATATAACTTTTCCTTTATACTTTCATTTTTAATCCTTTATTCCTCCCCCATGTCTGTCTCCTCAGCCAATTATCACTTATCCTTTGTACTGCTCATTTTTAAATATTTCTTCCAATCTCTCTCTCTCTCTCTCTCTCTCTCTCTCTCTCTCTCTCTCTCTCTCTCTCTCTCTCTCTCAATACCATTCGTTTTTCTCCCATCTTCTCCTTTACTATTTCGTCAGATGGTATACGCACGCGCGTCGCCTTAATAACCTATTTCTCCGCGTCTGGGTTCCAGGTTCGTCCTACCATCCGCTCTGTAAGTCTGCTTCCGTCAGATTGATTATTCAGTGGCAGGTATTGGCCATGAGTATGACAGAAAGTCACTTGCTGGAAGCAAATCTGACTTGTGGACGATTTTTATCTCTGGGTGAAGCGTTATAAGGTCATGACTCGAAAAAGCTCTACCCAGAACGAAATGTGAGCGTAGTTTTTTTTTTCCTGCAGTATCAGGAATAAGCTGGTTGAACAGGCAGTTAAGCCTGGTCTATGGTCGGGCTGTGGGGGCAGAAAAACATTCGAAACATGCAACATGTATGCACGCCTGCTTGTCTCCAGAGTAAGCGGCGCTTACTTTCCTCCTCCTATTTTCTCTTCCTCTCCCCTCCTCCATTCCACATTATCAGACCTCGTACTCGTTCCTCTTATTCTCCATTTCATATTTTACCACTTCATGACCCTAAAGGGTATAGCACTTTTTTCGTGAATAAAATAATATAGAAATCCATATTTGCGGACCACATGACCTTTTCCCTCTTCATCCCTGCGTATTTCCTCTTCTATCCAACCTTCCAGCCTCCCCACACTTTCCAATTTTAAGCCTGTCCGAGTAGCCCTTGCCAAATGGCTCGGTATTTCCTGTATGTCTAACCCAGCATGTCCAACCATCACTCTTGGTGTATTTCAGCATTTCCAGCGCGTCACCTTCCCTTCTATATCCAGTCACATCCTGTACGATACACAACTTAGAGTTGTGTTGTCAAAGTTTGTTTGGTCGTCTTTACACGCACCCGTCTAGGTTGACAAGATGCTTATGTTAGTGACGCTTTCGTGTGCGTGCGTGCATGCGTGCGTGCATGTGTATATGCATGTGTATCCATATGTTTACATCTCATGAGTATTTGCACCTGTGTGAAGGTTGTGTTTATTCCTTAATAGTTTAGCGTGGTATTTGAAGCCTTTAAAATTAGATGATTAAAGTATAAGTTAGTGTAAGTTGAGTGAGCAGAACTATTGGAAGTTTGGTTGATCTTATCTGTCAGAGTGAACTTTGAGGTAAAAATGTTGTTCGGACACTGGTGGTACCGCAGGGAAAGCAAGATAGCAGAGTTTCTCTGGAAAGTTCTTCGCAACTCGTTCAAACAGAAAAGTTCATCTTGTTAGCAATTACAAAATAGAACATACAGAACCAGTTGTTAATAGGAAATAACATTGTTGGTGACAAATTCAGAATGATCGCACTATATTCCTTTGAAGGCTTGCGATAGTTTTCCTACTCTCGCAGCCCTGCCTGGGGCCAAATGTTTTCCTGATCAACCAGGTAAACCAGAAGAAGGGAGATAACATTTGGTATAGTGTTTGACGTTGACATCTCCTTACAAGACAGGCTTTGTATTACGCTACTTATAAGTGCAATTATATCATCCTACTTATTCGTACTGGTAGCTTTGTATTACCCTGCTTTTAAGTTCCTTTGTATGACCCTTCTTGTCGTTACTTTGTTGTTCTACTGTGACCAGGCACATTCACTTATTGGACTTCCAGGGATGCAATAATTGTAGGAACAAGTGAAGGCTGGCTAAGTGGCATTCAACGTCCAGAAATGTCCACCGCCAAATGCATTTTCACCAGACTTTATGAATTATTTTCTTATATGATTTTAAACTTTTATAATAAAGTTATGTCTGGAAAAATCGAATAAAATCAATGTTATTAATAATTATTATTTATTTTAATTAAGAACATAAGAATGGAGGAACACTGCAGAAGGCCTACTGGCCCATACAAGGCAAGTCCTTATCAAAACCACCACTACCTAAGAATTCAAGGATACCAGTTAGCTGGACTTATGTGGGCGGATATTACGATCCTTCCACACTGAAGGATGGATGGGGATACCCGTGACAGATTTCGGAGGGTCTATTCTGGAAGCTCGTCATTTGTTGACTGCCGGACTAACCAGGCTTTCAATAAATTAGACACACGTGCAGGTCTTACCTTATTACCAAGTCATTCATTGGTGGTAGCGGCTGTTTGCAGTAGTGACTATAATTCTTATTAAAATTCATGTGGAAACACTAAACCCGAAAGGGTCATTCATCGCCTAGGTATTAGAGGTAATCAAGTTTGATCAAAGGAAGGCGAGACTCGGCGCCAGATTCCTTGGATCAAGACTATTTTTCCAACGTGAAAGAACCCCTCTTTGTAGGGGTAGACATTGGATGGACGGGAATGAAGAACCAGCTTTGGATTTTTATTCATACGAAGCAGAAACGATGGTAGTGAAAACAACAGCAACAGGGGTGAAGGAAACAGCAGTAGAAACAGAGGTGATGGAAACAGCAATAGAAACAGGGGTGATGGAAACAGCAATAGAAACAGGGGTGATGGAAACAGCAATAGAAACAGGGGTGATGGAAACAGCAATAGAAACAGGGGTGATGGAAACAGCAACAGCGGTGATGGAAACAGCAGCAGCAACAGCGGCGGTGATCAAGGCTGCTATAGCTTGCCCTGGCCCAAGATAAAATCAGCTCTCTAAATAAGCCGCTAAGTGCGTCGTGGCAGCGGGTGAATTAGCGAGCCGGGGAGTGGGCGTGTGGGCGGGACACCCAATTGCACCAGCTAAGTGCAACTTCGGCAGCCAGTGAGCGAACTAACAAGTCTGCCAGTCAGCCAGCCAGGAAGCGATCAGCCAGACGAGCGAGCAAGCCACCGAGCGAGCGAGCGAACGAGCCAGCCAGTGAGTTGGCAAACAAACCAAAGGGCCAGCCAGCCAGTGAGTGAGTGAGTGAACGAACGAACGAGCCAGCCAGTGAACGAGCGAACCAGGGGCAAAGGAATTAAAAGTTGTTGAATTGTCCAAGTTTGAGTGGCCAGTTATAGTGTTTCTCTTGTTTTTACATCGGTTAGGAATTACTAAGTATGTGAGTATTGGTTATACAGTTCGGAGAGCAATTGCTGATGACTAAAGTATTACCTACTGTTTTTCAGGTCACTGAGAAATTAGTGTGACTAGATCTATTGTGTATTTACGTATGTAGCGATTAAACATCAGGGTGTTGTTAAGCCAGCAAGAATAATGGCTAATGCCTGGGTAGTGCCAGCGGACTCTTGTTAAGATATGTCAGTGTATATAATTTGCTATATTTTCTTAGCGCCAGGAGAGATATTGCCTCTTTGGGCAGTTCTTTGAAGTTGAAATCTAAATCTTCCATGTCAGTATGTAATTTGCCTGTGTTCAACGCTTCGAGGACCATTGATGAGGTTAATATTTGTTTGTTTAAGGGTATCAGGTCGGAGGCAGGAAGAGAGGAGACCGAGGAGTAGAAAACGAAGATAGTGACGGGAGAGAACGAAGAGGAGGGGAGGAAAAAAAGTTCAGAAGAGAAAGAGGAGAAGAGAACAAGAAAGCGTGGAGGAAAACAACGGGAAGTGGAAGCGGGTATGGGTCATGCAGTGATGTGTAGGGGTGTAAAAGGAGGAAGAAGGGAAATCAAGGACAAGGAGTGGAGGAAGTTAGGACAGGGGTAGAAGAGAGGACAATTAGTGGAGGAGGAGAGGTTAAGAACGACGAGGACAACATAATGTTTGAACCACAGTGTGGATGGTAACGCAAGATTTGCTAAGGTACGACACGGTAACGGTATTTGCACATCCTAACGTTACAGTTTATGGCCTTGAAGTGGCCTTTGCATGTGTTGCTGTGGTGCATTGCTGGTGTTGCATGGGGGTCTACCATCTACCACCTTTTGCTGTGGTTCATTGCTGGTGTTGCAGTGTGTTTACCATCTGTTGTGGTGCATTGCTGGTGTTGAATGATGTCTCCCATTTGTTGAGGTGCCTTTCTGGTACCTCTTCTGCTGGGGTTTGTTAGTGTTAAATGGTGTCTCCCACCTGATGGGTGCCTTGCTGGTGTTGTAAGGTGTCTCCCACCTTCTAGCGGGGTTCATTGTTGGTGTTGCAGTGTCTTCCACCTTCATGCTGGAGTTGTTCCGTGGTATTTTCATATTCATGAACGGAGGAAATATAACTGGTGTATAAGAGGTCCTGGGTTTAATGGTAGCTACAGTGGCTATCGAGAATAGCTTTGGCACTCCGTATTCCTGCCTTATATGAACTGGTGAATGCAGGCAGCCATGGGACATTTGAATGTTCTGCACATTTGCGATAGCACAAATCATCTATGATATCATTGTCAGTAAAGGTGTAAAGGGTTTAGCTGGCTAGCCATTATATGAACTGATAACCCTTGAAATATTAACAGTTTGGTCCGCTATCGAAACAGCGACCTAGTCATGTAAATACCTAGACGGAATTCTGGATACAATACTAATGGGCTTCTTGGCTCTGCAGAGTTTTACTTTAATGAGAATTGAGTTTGTATATAGCAAAATTTTGAGGTTAAACCCCCCTCAAAGGAGGGTCCTTGATGTTGGCGAGGGACTCTTAGATCTAAGGAATTGTAATATGTAATATCACAGTCACTAGCGAAATGGTTATGAAACAAGTAGACCGACTGAAACAAAATAAATCGCCGGGTCCTGATGAGCTTTTTGCAAGGGTTCTTAAGGAATGCGAAATGTAACTCTGTGAACCAATATCTAACATTTTTAATTTATCTCTTCAAACAGGTGTAGTCTGATATGTGGAAGATGGCTAATGTAATTCCTATTTTTAAAGCAGGGGACAAGTCACTACCGTCAAATTACCGCCCAATAAGCCTGACCTCAATTGTAGGCAAATTACTAGTCATTTATAGCTGATATTATTAGAAGCCATTTAGATAACCATAATTTGATTAATGATACTCAGCATGGATTCACGAGGGGCCATTCCTGCCTATCTAATTTATTAACCTTCTTTAGTAAAGCTTTTGAGGCTGTTGATCACGATAAAGAATTCGATATTCTTTATTTAGATTTTAGTAAGGCTTTTGATAGAGTACCACACCAGAGACTGTTAAAAAAAGTGGCAGCTCATGGCATTGGGGGAAAAGTGCTGTCATGGATCGAGTCATGGCTCACCAATAGGAAGCAGCGAGTGTGATATATGGGGTTAAATCCGAGTGGGGATCTGTAACAAGTGGTGTTCCACAGGGATCAGTCTTAGTCCCGTTGTTGTTTATAATATATATCAATGACCTTGATGAGGGAATTACTAGTGATATGAGGAAATTCGCCGATGACACGAAGATAGGTAGGATAATTGATTCAAGCGTAATGTCAGGGAACTTCAGGAGGATTTAGACGAACTCAATTCTTTGTCAGAAAAGTGGCAGATGCAGTTCAATGTAGATAAATGCAAGGTTCTGAAGCTCGGGAGTGTCCATAACCCAAGCACTTATAAGTTAAAAAACGTAGAACTTAGCCATACAGATTGCGAAAAGGACTTGGGGGTTATGGTAAGCAGCAACCTTAAACCAAGACAGCAATGCCTAAGCGTACGTAATAAGGCAAACAGATTACTGGGATTTATATCAAGAAGTGTAAGCAACAGAAGTCCAGAGGTTATATTACAGCATTATACATCGTTAGTAAGGCCTCACCTAGATTACGCAGCTCAATTCTGGTCTCCATATTACAGAATGGATATTAATTGTCTCAATCTTCACGTCTTCTTGTGTAAAGACAGAACAAAATATTCATTAAATAGATAACACATTTCCGTTAAGAAAACTTTTCGCCACACAGTGGCTTTATTAGTCCAATACAAAGTAGAAATGGGTAAGGAGATGAGAAGTTTGAGGTTATCAGTCCCTCAGCCTGGATTCGATGTGTTCAGTCCATCACTCTTGTAGAAAGTACAGCATATGGCCGGAGAAGTGGCTTATATATTGTAGTCAGATAAGTCGAAGCAGGAGGGTCTGATTACCTCAAACTCCTCTTCTCTTTGGAAATAAATGATATAAAATACCGACACAATGGAAAAATAAACACTTAAGTAGTATAATGTGATCCTTTATTGACAACGTTTATCAAGTCACAAACAGATATGTTTGACTTGATAAAGCCCAATGTGTGGGCGAAACGTTATCAATAAATGAACACATTATACTGCTTATGTGTTTATTTTTCCATTGTGTCGATATTTTATACCATTTATTTCCACTTAATCATCATGATAGTGCAACGCAGGAGAAAACTATTCGTAGGGCAGTCTCCTGTCTACATATACAGAATGTAGTGGTGTGTGCTATGATCGTACCTTAAGGAATATTTTAATATCTATGCTAAAAACACTGCTTTTAAGGTTATAAGGCCACAAGGTTATAACACCATAAGTGCATGATCCCATAAGTGCATGAGACCATAAACGTACGAGACAGTAAGTGTATAGGACATACACTTACTGTCTCGTACGTTTATGGTCTCATGCACTTATGGTGTTATAACCTTGTGGCCTTATAACCTTAAAAGCGGTGTTTTTAGCATAGATATTAAAATATTCCTTAAGGTACATTGATAGCCTTTCATCCACTAACAACTTGAGTCATTGAGAGTCGGAACTGGTGCCGCCCGTACATGCCTGTCTTAAAGTGTGGGTGTGCGCGCTTCAGGGGCACCCACGCTTGACGCTATCCCAAAATGATAAGGAAGAAGGATCATTGTAGCTAGCCTGTTGGTCCATGATAGGCAAGTTTAACTTACACCCACTCTTGTACTTGCCTAAACTATTTTTAAAGATACTGAAGGTTTTCGGGAGTTTCTTATATGTAGTTACCCACAACTTGGTTACCAAAACAGTGTTTTCCTATATCTTTTCTAAATCTAAATTTTTCCAACTTCAACCTTTTGCTGCGAGTCCTACTTTTGTTAAATATTTTAAGCACGTCATTTATATCACCTTTATTTATTCATGTCTTCCATTTATTTATTAGCTTTACATTACCGCTAACCAGAACTCTTAAATCTTTTTCGTATTCAGAGTGATTAAGATCTACATTATTCAGTTCATAAGTGCCATGGTTGAAAGATACTTAGGGAACACCTGTCTAATCTCGATTGGGGTAATCTAGTTAATTATTTTATTGACGATGATCATACGATTACGAAGGGATCTGCGTTTATGATTTTTTTCTTAAAAATGTACATCGTGCTCAGAGTATATATATATTCCCCAGAGAGAAATTAGGTCAAATAATAACGATCCCAAATGGGTTAACAGGAGGCTAAAGCATTTATAGAGGCAGGAATTTATAGACTCATCAAAAGAGGATAGGTTAACCTTATTGACCAAGATGTTCAGTTTAAAAGAGAAGTAAAAAAGGGAATTAGAAAGGCTAAAAGTGACTATGAAATTAGAGTTGCTAATGAATCAAAGACAAATCCAAAAGGGTTCTTTCAAGTGTATAGGACGAAGGTGAGGGAAAAGATAGGACCTCTGAAAATTGGGAATGGACAGCTGACGGATAACGAACTGGAAATGTGTTCTCTATTTAATTATTATTTTTTTGTCAGTCTTTACACAAGAAAATATAAATGAGATTCCAGCAATTAACAATTATCCAGTTCCTGACGAAGTCAAATTAACTAATATTACTGTCACGAGGGACATGACTCACGAAATCGTAATGACACGATTGCAAACAAACCATACTACAGGTGGGGTTAGAACCCGCGATCAGAGAGTCTCAAAACTAAAGACCGTCGAGTTAGCCACTGGACCAGCTAGCTTCAATAAGATTCAACCAACTAGGTGGCTAACGCGACGGTCTGGAGTTTGAGACTCTGATCGCGGGTTCTAACCCCACCCGTGGTATGGTTTACGAGAGACATGGTTATCAAACAGATAAACTGAAACAAAATAAGTCCCCGGGACCCGTTGTTTACCAGAGTACTTAAAGAAGGCAAGATGGAACTTAGTCAGCCATTAACGAGTGTGTTTAATGCGTCCATCCTAACTGGTGTTGTGACAGAGATAGCTAATGTAGTTCCAATATTCAAATCAGGGGATAAGTCCATTCCATCAAATTACCGTCCAATAAGCCTGACGTCTGTAGTAGGCAAATTATTAGAAATAATTAGAAGTCATCCTGAAGAGCATAATTTGATTAATGAATCTCAGCATGGAGTCACGAGAGGTCGTTCCTGCCTGATAAATTTACTGACGTTCTTCAATCAAACATTTGAGGCAGTAGACAGTGATAAAGAATATGATATTGTTTATTTGGATTTCAGTAAAGCCTTCGATAGATTACCTCACAAAGGACTCTTAAAAAAAATTAGCAGCTCATGGTATAGGATGTAAAGTTCTAGCATGAATAGAGGCATGGCTTACCAATAGAAAGCAGAGAGTTTCCATTAAATGGGGTAAAATCTGAATGGGGATTAGTCACTACTGACGTTCCTCAAGGATCAGTTTTAGGCCCATTGTTGTTCATAATTTACATTAATGACCTTGAAGGAATTACAAGAGACATGAGCAAATTTGTTGATGATACAAAAATAGGCCGAATGATTCATTCTGAGGATGATACCAGTAAACTCCAGGAGGATTTGGACAAATTAATGTCTTGGTCTGAAAAGTGGCAGATGAAGTTCAATGTGAACAAGTGAATAAACCTTGAAGTTATAAACTAGGTGAAGTAGAGCTGGATCACACAAGAGTGCGAAAAGGACTTGGGAGTCATGGCAAGCAGAAATCTAAAGCCAAGACAGCAGTGCCTAAGCGTATGCAATAAGGCTAACAGATTACTAGGATTTATTTCAAGAAATATAAGTAACAGAAGTCCAAAAGTTATTTTACAGCTCTATACATCACTATTGAGGCTTCACTTAGATTATGCCGCTCAGTTTTGGTCTCCTTACTACATGATGGATATAGATTCATTAGAGAACATGCCGAGAAGAATGACTAAAATGATTTACTGCATAAGGAATCTCCCGTATGAAGTTAGAACCTTGAATCTTCACTCTCTGGAGAGACGTAGAATGAGGGGAAATATCATTGACATGTATAAGTGGATGATGGGCATAAACAAAGGTAATATTAGTAAAGTACTGAGGGAGGATGTCGAACCAGGTAAGAACCAACCGACAAGTTGATAAATTAGATACATATCCAACACTTGGGTATCTTTATTGAGGAAACGTTTAGCCACTCAGTGTCTTCATCAGTCCTATACAAAGAAGAATAGTGAAGATCAGAAGGAGTTTGAGATCCATCAATCAAGATTGATGGACTGATTACATCGACTCCAGGCTGAGGGACTGATTACTTGGAACTCCTTCTGATCTTCTCCATTCTTCTTTGTATAGGACTCATGAAGCCACTGTGTGGCGAAACGTTTCTTCATTAAAGATACCCAAGTGTTGCACATGTATCTAATTTATCAATCATCTATTTTGTTTATGTATATTGTGAACAAAGAGCCAAACACTGACCCCTGTGGAACACCACTTGTGACGCGTCCTCACTCTTATTTCTCACCATTTATGCAAACTGTTACCTATCTGTCAACGCCTTTATCCAGGGAAAAAAATCGTCTTCTATTCAGTGTGCCTCTACCTTCGTCAACAATCCCCTGTATGGAACTCTTATTAAAGGGCTTAGTAAAGTCCATGTACAAAATATCACATTCAGTATCATGATCTACCACCTTAAATACATTAGTGAAAAAAAGTTAGTAAATTCGTAAGACAGAAACGCCCCCTGCCTTTTAAGGTGGCTTCGAGTAGCCTTGGCGATTACTGATTCCATCAAATTTAGATTATTCTAATTTGTCTATAATTCGAAGCTAACGACCTGTCTTCTGCTTTGTAGATAAGTATCAAATTTGCCATTTTCCACTTATCCGGCACTTGGTTAAGGCAACTAGGAAGGAAATGTGGAGAAATTCTTCTCAAAATGGGCAACCCAGTGACTGAGGCCCAGAAGGTTGTGGAGTGGTTCCCGTGACCTCATGCTGGGAGACTGTGCATTCCTAGGAGATAATGTAAGGGCTGGACCAGACTAACTGTCATATGTACAATCTGTATATAGTTGTATCCACGGAATATATAGATAAGTTTCAGAGGATGAGTTGGACTTCCCGTAAACGTAAGTATTTCCCGAAACCTCTTTGGATATTACTGAACTATCTTAAACCAGAATATATAGTGAGAAGGACTTTAAACCACCGTAACATGGGGAGCTTGACCGAGAGTTATCTGATTAAGAAAACCCAATACATCCTTTAAACTATATTGGTATGGGGTACCAGTTACATGTTGCTGGTAAGAGAGGACGCTTATCAAACAGGTTTCAGTGGAAGTAAAAGGGTTTTTATATGTTAGTGTTTACAGGTTGTTTTCTTCCTAGGGAAAAGTTTGGGTAACACATTTTGCCTGTGGGTTTCATGGTAAGTGTTGCGTGTATGTTTTATATTTAACTTGTGTTACTATATTTTGCCTGAGGAGAAGTTGTGTCCACTGATATTTGTAAGTGGAGAAAGTGCCTAAGAATATAAAAAAAGTTGTGTCAAAAGTTGAATCTTTCAACTTTTTAGGCTTCACATAGGATAATAATCCGCTTGTAAATATTTTTTGTTAACAGTAATCGTGAAGGATCACTTACTCCAGGTGATAATGAAACAGAGCTGATTAAACTTCAGCTAGCCTTGGCACAGGCGGAAAAATCTAGAATTCACGCTGAAAAGTAATTGGTAGAAGTTAAGGAGGCACCAAGGAAAGACAATTTCAAAGGTCAGGAGGTTCAGTGCAAGAATCTGAGCCGTACTTTAACTTAGCTAAAGCTGCTAATTTTGTTTCCAAGTTTAAAGTGTGACCCGGACAGATTTTTTTTTTTTTTTACTTTTTGAGAAAACGGCTGCAGCGTAAAGGTGGCCCTAAGAGAATGGGCTAACCTAGTTCGCATGTTGATAAAGGATTACAAAGAGTGGATAGTCTGGAGGGGGTCGAATTTTCTGATTATAATAAAGTTAAGAAAGTAGTATTGCTTGCATATCAAATGCTACCTGAGAAATATAGACAAGAATTCAGAAGTCTAAAATTTCAGGATGGACATTCCTTGATTGATTTTGGACGAGAAAGTCTCTCTTTAATAAATGGTACCATTCCAAGGGGGTAAAGGGGAACTTCGGGAAACTAGTATAAATATCGAGGAATTGTACAGTGTAGTCCCTGTTGACCTCAGAGGCTATTTGGAGGACAAGGATCTAGATAATTTTATTGCAGCATTAGAACTGTGTGATGAATTTCTAGCTAACAAAAAATAAAAGCTAAGAGTTGAAAACTCCATTCTCCCTGCTTCTCTCTCACATACATACCTGTATCCTCTATCAGTTTAAAGTCCTAGACAACTCAGCAACGACCCCTCCACAGAGTTGGCTATAGCTACCACTCCTGCCCCAGAGAGATGTACCCCATCCCTTGCATACATATGCTATAGAAATTATCCGAGTTGTCAATGAATGAGATTGCAAGTTCTTTGCAGAACTTTTCTAACCCGCAATTTACACCAGTTGCCTTAGACATACATTCATTGCACACACCTAGGCAGAATGCTACATATGATTGGGACCCCTCCCCTAGACCTAATTAGATCTATAGCTCTCCTGTACTTAACTAGCAGCTCTTGTCTTCTTCCCTTTCCAATATAATTTCCACCAACACAGATAATGGGCTTGTTCCCATTACCTGACATATTCAATCTGTTGACTATGTCGCCAACACGAGCTCCAGAAACACACCTGCCTCACCTTCCTAACTCTGTTACAGAAAGCACGGTCCATATATTTTACATGCGAGTTACCGACCACAAAGATATTCTTGCCTTTATTAGCAGAGGAGTTTATAGTACCTTTATCTTCACTGACCACTGAAGTACATTCATCTTGGAGAATAGAAAATCAATTTCCTACCTTCAAATCTGCTTCTTTAACCTCCCTCACTTTGATGTCTCTCTCTTTACTGGAAACCACTTGCCACTTGTTACTGCTGCCAACTTGCGCGTCACTGCTGGTAACCTGTTTCTTTTAACTAACCCCAACCACCTCACATTCATTGTTATACTTATCCAGCCGAATTTCTATTTTGAGAGGTAGAACAACCTCCTTCAGTGCCTTGAACGACCCTAAACTCTACAGAAGTAAGCGATGGTGCTTATAACATTCCACTCCCATTCCTCAACAGTAGTGAGTTCACCTGAGCTCTAGCCTCAGTGAACTCACCACTATCACTATCGATATTGGTTTAGACACTTTACATTTATCTTTCTCGCTTCCTTCCCTCATTTCCTTGCCCACCTTATCTTCCGTCCTCGCCTTGCCTACTTCCGTTCTTCCAACATCGTCTTGCCCACCTCCCTTCTTCCTCCACCTGCTCCCCCCCTTCTATGCCTTTCATTACCGTCGTATACATCACTCGACACTAGCAAACTTGTCACACATGCACTAATTGCCGCCTCCCTTTCCCCCTTCGAGTACTAACTACGGTGGTGGCCGATATTGGTGACTGTCGACAAGTTGAATGTTGAGCCTGCTTCCCCCCATCCCCTTTCTCTCTCTCACTCTTTTCCTCTCCTTTCTTTTCACTGTTTCACTGCTTTTGTTTCTGGCGCTATTAGACTGTAGAATTATTTGTTTCTTATTTATTTTCCTCATTCCATTTCAAACATTTGTATGCTTCCAGTTATCTTTATGATCACATTTCCTCTGGATCTTCCCTTTATTGCCACAGGATCTAGTTTGTTAAATCTGTCCTAGTTGGTTCGTTCATTTATTTGGTTTAATGCATGTAGACTACACGAGGGATACTGAGTTATATCACTTGTTCATCACTAGTCGAGAACTTTGAACACTAAAATATGAATGACAGTAAACTCAGCAGTTATGAGAGGCACCTTTCACTGTCGTTTCCGTAGAGTACGTTGACTGTAGTATCGCTTGTGAAGCCAGTGCATACAGAGCGTGAATGAAATAGCTAAGTACCATGCTAGAGGCTCACTTATGTGCCCGGCTTTATGAAAACTTGGGTAGCGTTGTAGCCCACCACCCAGAGTTATGAGGCATCTGCAGCTGGGTGGTTTAAGGCGTCAGTTTGTCAACTATCTACACGTGGAAAGCTGGTCGCCTAGCTTCTAATCCTGCTGGCTGTGATATTTATGTGCGTACCCCTCATGTCCATGGCATAATGGTTTTATTTTACATGAATTATTTACCAAAATGGATAGAGATCGCTATGAATTTGCAGGGGCAAAAAATATGACGGAGTGAAAATTTTGGAAGTATCTCAGAAAGGGATCTAGAAGTAATTCAGAAATGCCGCCTGGAGATCATGTATTTGAAATGGAGAAATTCATATGTTACACATATCTCATATTCTACACATGTATGTAAGGAGAGATTCTGAAAGGCTATTTACTTTGTATTTTAAGCCATATCAGCCAATCTGATGGATGTGTGGGCCAGCGGGCCACCATCAGCAACAGTATGGTTGACCAGACAATCACCAAACAAGTCTGACTCAAGGCCGGACTCCAGGAATAGAAAAAACTCGAAACCCAGCTAAAAAAAAAAATGCAAATAGAAGCTTCAGTGGTTCGGACATGTAGAGAGAATGGAACGAAACAGAATGACTTCGAGTGTATAAATCTTTAGTGGAGGGAAGGCGGGGTAGGGGTCGGCCTAGGAAAGGTTGGAGGGAGGGGGTAAAAAGAGGTTTTGTGTGCGAGGGGCTTGGACTTCCAGCAGGCATGCGTGAGCGTATTTGATAGGAGTGAATGAAGACAAATGGTTTTTAATACTTGACGTGCTGTTGGAGTGTGAGCAAAGTAACATTTATGAAGGGATTCAGGGAAACCGGCAGGCCGGACTTGAGTCCTGGAGATGGGAAGTACAGTGTCTGCACTCTGAAGGAGGGGTGTTAATGTTGCAGTTTTATAACTGTAGTGTAAAGCACCCCTCTGGCAAGACAGTGATGGAGTGAATGATGATGAAAGTTTTTCTTTTTCGGGTCACCCTGCCTTGGTGGGAATCGGCCGATGTGTTAATATATATATATATATATATATATATATATATATATATATATATATATATATATATATATATATATATATATATATATATATATATATATATTATATATATATAATATATAATATAAACATGGCGACACAGGATCGAGTCCTGGCCAGCCGCAGTTCTGTTAATGATTCAAAATCATGTGTTTAGTGATTTCATTTTGCTTTTATATTGTATAAAGTTTCTTTGCTGGGAAGGATAACTAATGACAAATAAATGCAGGTCGTATTTGCATTCCATTTGCAGCAATTTAAAATGTATATTTTTTGTTATAATGAATTATGAGAGATGTGGGTGACGGGCGTTGCGGGACACGGGGTGAAGCACCAGCAGCGCCTTCCACAGGAGTGGCCTCGTACGCCACCTCCAACACCATGTTTGGTCTTCCTGCCCTGGCAACCAGTCCTCACAGCAGCGGCCTTTCCCCTCCCTCCTCCAACCCCCCCCCCTTTAACACCCGACACCCCTCTCCCTTTACACCCGACACCCCTCTCCCTTTACACCCGACACCCCTCTCCCTTTACACCCGACACCCCTCTCCTTTACACCCGACACCCCTCTCCTTTACCACACCCTCCCACCCGACACCCCTCTCCCTTTACACCCGACACCCCTCTCCCTTTACACCCGACACCCCTCTCCCTTTACACCCGACACCCCTCTCCCTTTACACCCGACACCCCTCTCCCTTTACACCCGACACCCCTCTCCCTTTACACCCGACACCCCTTCCCTTTACACCCGACACCCTCTTCCCTTTACACCCGACACCCTTCCCTTTACACCCGACACCCCTCTCCCTTTACACCCGACACCCCTCTCCCTTTACACCCGACACCCCTCTCCCTTTACACCCGACACCCCTCTCCCTTTACACCCGACACCCCTCTCCCTTTACACCCGACACCCCTCTCCCTTTACACCCGACACCCCTCTCCCTTTACACCCGACACCCCTCTCCCTTTACACCCGACACCCCTCTCCCTTTACACCCGACACCCCTCTCCCTTTACACCCGACACCCCTCTTCCTTTACACCCGACACCCCTCGCACTGGACACCCCCTCACAGTGGACACTTCCACGCGCTGGACACCCACTCTCATTGGACACCCCTCTCATTGGACACCCCTCTCATTGGACACCCCTCTCATTGGACACCCCTCTCATTGGACACCCCTCACACTGGACACCCTCACACAAGCCACTACTTTCCTTGACACCGGACACCACTCTCTCCCTAATCGCCAATCTTAACGACACTACTGAAAAATACAAGATACAATCTTACGCATACTTACAGGTGTGTATGTACCTCTGTGTATCAAGTCGTATAATTTTTTCTTAATATAAATGCAGCCTCTTTTTGGTAGAATGGTTATCAAAATGATGGGTTTCTCAGGCTGAGATTAGTGTACAGATCAAATTTCACATTCCCTTTATAGGTATTGATCGTTGATGGGTACTGGACATTATTTTACATGAGCCAAGTTTGGTATCAGTTCCAGGCAGCCCATTTCTAAGTTGGGATGGGTTAGGTTGGGTTGCATGCGGTAGGTTAAATTAGATTATAACGGAAAAACTATAAATATAAGATAAATGATAAATTAATTTTCGGCGCGAACAGAAAACGGGCAGCCACTATTCGTGGCTCATGTAACTGTAATATTTCAACTGTTCAAGTTTCCGTCAACAGTCACCCATTTGACTTTTTACAAGTGACGTGATGTCTGTGGTTAAAAGGGTGAGGTGGGGTAGTGGTGGTGGTGGTGGTGATCCTCTTCCTCTCCGAGTATTAAAGTCCTCCCAGCTCCTGGAGAAGTCTTCTTTCAAATATTTGGAACTAATTTAGCTTTTATATGTTCTTGATGAGCTGGCGGCAGCACCTTGCTGGGACCAAGAACTGAAGGATGGCGCAGCTTCTTGAGCTCCTTCCACCGGCATTACTGGTTCCAAGACACTCTTGGATTTTACTATAGTATTTACTCTTGAAACTGTATATTGAATTTGCTTCCACCACTTTCTCATTGAATTTGTTTCCCTCTTCTACCATCCTGAGACACAGTGCCTGCTTCCTAACGTCCCTATATATAGCTCATCCCTCTTCAGTCTCCACTTGCATCTCCTTGTTCCTGCTCCTCTTCAAACAGATTAATTAACCCTATCTGCCCTAACAATTCCTTTTTTATATTTTGCTGTGTCGTAGTCATGTCCCGTGTAGTCTTCCTCTTCCCTACTCATCAGGTTCATTTGAGTTGCAAATATTTTCCGGCTTGTGAACATTCTTGACCAGGTGAGGGCTCCACACTGGGGCAAGGTATTCGAACATAGGCTGTGTATAAAATACTGTAGAATTTTTTGTTGAAAATTTTAACTGCTGTTCGGTTTGTTTGTCCTACATATGTCGCTGAAATACGGCAATTTTTATGGTGTATTGTTTACCTCCATTTTTTTCCGCTATAAAATTTTACTTATTTTTTAGCTTTTTATTGTCCTAGTGTTATGCCTTATTGTGATAAATTGTATTACAAAATAAGGTGTTAACAGTATTTAAAAAAGTGCTCCATAATTTCATAAATCATGTCGGCGTTTTTTTGGAGGCTTGACAGTAAGTCTCACGACTGTCACGGCGTAACGAGAGTGGAGCGATGGGGACATGGCACCGAGATGGCAGATAAGTGGCTTTGGTTATTTTGTGATGCTCAGGCCGTAGGTTGTGTTAAGTTTTGGTTTTGTGCTCATGCGAGCCCTGGGAGGGGCCTGTGTGAGCTGTGGAGAGTACAGATATAATATAGTACCAGCAGGCAGGGAGTACGCAGGCCAACTGGGGTCGCTGCTCATGTTAATTTTCTTACAGCCTAGTTTTAATCAACTAGTATAAGTTTACGAGTGTATTACTTATGGTTTTTGTGATGTGTTGAAAGCGGGTTTGTGTTGTGCGTACGTTTGGTATTATATGTTTATTTTTCTAAAATACAGTTTAGTTGACCTTCCTAGAAGATCAAACCTAAGGTTATTAATAACGGTATTGACCACCTGTCCAGCGCTTTCGTAAGTTTAAGAGGGTGTGTTTATTATAATACGGTGGTTTATTATAATAATTTTGTATCTAACCTCAGACGAATGTTTACCCCCTAGGGTCCCCAACTTCATAACACCTGGTTATACTCTTATCTTCCCTGTCTTCCACTCAGCAGGACATTGTTGTTCTTGGATTGAACTGCACCAACCACTATATTTATGTTCTGTTCTTTTCCCTCTCTGTTTATATCATTATAACATGTCAGGTCATTTTCATATGTTAGCATTCATGGCAGTGATCCTTATGGGGCCCCACTTATTACCCTTTCTTATTCTCTTTCAGACTTCTTTTTTTTTTTCTTTGTTGGAGCACTTTACCTTTTATTCCTTCTTGTTCTAGCTTCTGGTGCGGTACGATATAAAGTGGTTTCTTGCAGTACAGGAAGGTGTCTTCCCACCATCCACATCTTGTTTTAACTGTTACTGTCACAAAATTCCAGTGTGTTCGTAAGACGAGATTTCCTGTCCCTAAATCCATACTTTTTTGCCTGGCATACCCTCTCCTATCCCTTCTCACAATCTGCAAAACTTTTGGTATTGTGAATGTTTAAAATAATGTGTGCACGCACGCACGCACGCGCGCGTGCGTGGATTGAGGAAAACATCCAGCAGTTAACAAGGAAGGGGGAGGTATGCCTTAAGATATCCCTCACAGTATCTCTAACTGGGAGGTATCCGTTAAAATATTCCTTACAAGGTCTCTGAGGTGGTAATGTTGGTCGTGGTGAGAGGTACGAAGGGGTTGATTCGTCCCCTCGTCTGTGTAGTGTTAAAACTCTCGCGTGTTTGGCTGTTTCCAAACTTCCTTCTCTACAAAAAAAATAGCGACCCCAAGAATATTTGTAAAGTTTTACCCTTTACAGTTATTTTCACATCCAGGAGTTACTGTAGTTATTTTTACTCATCCCTGCAGTTATGTTCACTCGTCTAGGATATACTGCAGTTATTTTCACTCGTCTAGGATATACTGCAGTTATTTTCACTCGTCTAGGATATACTGCAGTTATTTTCACTCGTCTAGGATATACTGCAGTTATTTTCACTCGTCTAGGATATACTGCAGTTATTTTCACTCGTCTAGGATATACTGCAGTTATTTTCACTCGTCTACGATATACTGCAGCTATTTTCACTCAACCAGGAGATATATTTTCTCCACTTTACGAATTGACATTCAAATTAGTACATAAAACTTTCTAGTTTAATTTTCGTTCTGCATTTATTCATTGCTTTTGCGTTTCATCTCTTCTTTTTGTTGCATATTTATTCACAAATTATCACGTTTATTGTGTACTTACCGATTTATGTTTGCGGGAGTCGAGACTTCTCTCCTGGCTCCATCTCCCAAACTGATTTCTGACCTGTTGGGTCGTAGCGTATCTACTGTTGAAGCTACGTATTGACAGAGCTAAATCCAGCATTACTAAAGTTAAAAGCTCAGTACCCCAAGGCAGGGTCTTAGTGCCTATACTGTCTATCCTCATATTAGACATCAACAGCACTCGCCACAGTTTGGTCCTAGCATTTGCAGATTACATAATAAGCATGAAAATCACCTTGGTAAAGAACACGAAAAAATTGCAAGTATGGGGGTCTACCTGGAAGGCATTCGGGATCAACGCTGCCCGGTCATGACCAGGCCTCGGGATCAGGCCTCATCAACGAGCTTTACTGGCGTAGTAGTCAAACTCGAACCACATCGCTGATCTGGCCTGACTTGGATCTGCCCCTGAAGACAACCGGGGTCTTGGTACCATGGCTGCTGAGGCTGTTGAACAATCTTGGCCCGACATAATTGTGTTCTTAGTGATCAGTGGCGCCACTTCCTGGGGAGTTGCACGTCTGCAAGTCGCTTTCAGGAGTGATTTCTGTGTGCAGATTAGGACCATTGCAGATACATAATAAGCATGAAAATCACCTTGGTAAAGAACACGAAAAAATTGCAAGTATGGGGGTCTACCTGGAAGGCATTCCGGGGATCAACGCCCCCGCTGCCCGGTCCATGACCAGGCCTCTTGGTGGATCAGGGCCTCATCAACGAGGCTGTTACTGCTGGCCGTACGTAGTCAAACGTACGAACCACATCCCGGCTGATCTGGCACTGACTTTAGGTATCTGCCCAGCTCCTTCTTGAAGACAACCAGGGGTCTATTGGTAATTCCCCTTATGGCTGCTGGGAGGCTGTTGAACAATCTTGGGCCCCGGACACTAATTGTGTTTTCTCTTAGTGTATCAGTGGCGCCCCTACTTTTCACTGGGGGTACGTTGCACCGTCTGCCAAGTCTTGCTTTCGTAGGGAGTGATTTCTGTGTGCAGATTAGAGACCAGTCCCTCCAGAATCTTCCAGGTGTAGATTATGATGCATATCTCTCGCCTGCGCTCCAGTGAGTACAAGTCAAGTGCTTCCAGGCGTTCCCAGTAGTTGTTTGATGGAACTTATACGTGCAGTAAAGGTTCTCTGTACATTTTCTAGATCTGCACTTTCACCTGCCTTGAATTGGGATGTTAATGTACAGCAGTATTCCAACCTAGAGAAAACAAGTGATTTAAAATGGATCATCATTAGCTTGGCATCTCTTGTCTTAAATGTTCTCATTATCCATCCTATCAGTTTCCTCGCTGAAGTGATAGTGGCATTGTTGTGGTCCTTGAAGGTGAGATCTTCGGACATTACCACTCCCAGGTCCTTCACATTACTTTTCAGCTTTGTTGTGTGATTCGAGTTTGTAGTGTACTCAGTTCTAGCTATTATTTCCTCCAGTTTTCCATAACGGAGTAGTTGGAATTTTTCTTCACTGAACATCATGTTGATCTCCTTTGCCCATTGGAAAACTTGGTTTATATCATTGAACCACCCTGAGATTGAAGAAATATTTCTTTATATCCCTATGGCTTGTGTGTCTTCAGCTTCCACCTGTGTCCCCTTGATCTAGGTCATCTTAATTCAATCTCTGTGTTAGTTACCAGTTGTCAAAAGTATTTATCGATAGACACTTTGCCTGTTGTGTATGTGTGTTGTGTACTTATGAATACGTGCATGTTTGCTTATTGGTTTAAAAGGACCTGGAACCTTGATCAAGGTCCCTGGACCGAAGCGTTTTTCTAATAAATATGATCCAGTGTTCTCGCGTGTCTTTTTAAACCAGCGTGTCGGTATGAGTTATCAAGGTTTACACCATGTTTTGTGTGTGTAGAGAGAGAGAGAGAGAGAGAGAGAGAGAGGTGGGTGTCCCGGAGGTAGGAATTCGTAACCCCTGTGGTGACCAGAAACAGGTCACAGGTGGTTGTGGTCGGGGTGTCAATTCTGGAGGAGGGGTCGACTACTACTGCTACTACTACATTAGTAGTAATAGTAGTTGGAGTAAGGGGTAAGGATGGTGGTAGTGGTGATAACCCCATGACCGGCGTAATCCCTGGAGTGTTCACTGAGCCACAAGTGGCACATCCTGTTGTTGCTCTCTCATCCTATAACCCCAACCACCCTCCGCCCTTACCCCTCCTGCCCTCGTGGGAGCGACGACCCCCGGCTCCTCTGCAATGGTCGAGCTCCACCTCTGTGTCCACATCATTGCAGATGACTGATGATAGCAAAGACTGATATCTGCAGTCAAAACTGGATATCCAGTGGCAAATACATATATATATGTCGTGCCTAATAGGTAAAACTGGTCAATTAGCAAGAACTCATCTAAAATTAAGTCCTTTCTAAAATTTTCTCTAATACGTGATATGTGGGGCAGCGGGCATCCAGCAGCAACAGCCTGGTTGACCAGGCAAGCACCAACGAGCCTGGCCCATGGCCGGGCTCAGAGAGTAGATAAACTCTCGAAACTCTTCAAAGGTATAAAGGTATTAATGTAAAAAAAATTAATTTTGCAACAAAAGAATCTTAGAAAGCTTACCTAACCTTATTATAACAAGCTCAATTTAATTTAGCCTTATCCAACTAAATATATTTTTGATACGTTTACAATAATTTAATAATAAACAAACACAATGGAATATATTTTTTTCGTTGGGTTCAGAATGATTTTTGCGAAATTATTGCATACACAAATTTTCGCTTGTCTTATATGGCAAGATCTGCGTTGCTATTTAAGCCAAAATTGCAAGTTCTGCCTATTTATATTAAGAAAGTGGTTAGCATACCCACGCAATGCACACTGTGGGTCATTTAGGACAAGTAGCAGTAGAAACTAGATCCTCTGTCTACTGAGCGCGAGACACTTATTACCATTCAGTATAACCTTACCCCTCCATGTAATACAGAGCATCATTTTCTTTCTTTTTTTCTTTTTTTTTTTGGGGGGGGGGTTGCATTTCGCTTAATATTGAGCTTTGTGAAATATGCAGGCTTGAGAAAATCTTGTGATCAAATCTGCTGATCCAGCATACGTACATTGATTTTTTAATGCCATTTGACAAATGTGGTCAGTGAAAAGTTCTGTTTGTCAAGGCACGGTACTATACCCGCTTATTTTTCTTCTAGTGGGCTACTGAGACTGTGATGTTTAATGATGACAATTTTCATTTATTACGATACAGAAGGATTGAGTAAATTAACAAGATTGGAGTACAAAAACTTGTATCACTCAATGGAGTGCAAGTCTAATATGAGAGACCTACCAGCACTCTACCTGGAAAGTATACCGAGGGTCAACACCCCTTGCTGCCCTGTGGATCAGGGCCTGATCAATCACGCTGTTAGAGCTGACCGTGCGCAGTCCAACTTACTAACCACAGCCTGGTTGGTCAGCAACCGACTTTAGCAACCTATCCAATTCCTTTTTTTTTTTTAAAGGGGGGTGGGTATGTTGGTAATCTCTCTTACGTATGGTAGGAGGCTGTTGAATAATCTCGGGGGACCTTACACTTTCTGTTGTCTGTGTTCTCATGGCACCCCTGCTTTTCGTTGGGGGTATATTGCATAGTCTGCCGAACCTTCTGCTCCCGTAGGGAGTGATTTCCGTGCACAGATTTGGGACCATTCCCTCTAGTATTTCCCAGATGTAAATTATTATGTATCTTTCTCTCCTGCTTTCTAAGGAGTACAGGTTAAGGGACTTCACACATTCCCAGTATACGTGCAATGAAAGCAATATGTACGTTCTCTAGATCCTTGAACAGTACTTCTTAGAATGTAAGCGAGAAAGATATACGATAATTTACACCTGGAAGATTCCTGAGGGATTGGTTCCAAATTTACATACTGAAATCACTACAAATGAACACAAGAGGCTTGGTGAAACAGGGAAGTAATGAGTACACCGAGAACTCAATAAGTGTAAAGGGACCAAGACTTCTCATCACCCTTTATTCATAAGGACGGTACCAGCATGCCCTTGGCTGTCTTCTAGAGGAAACATTGACAAATTCTTCCAATTTCCTCATCAGCTAGGTTGTGGTCCATACGTCAGGGTGCGGGCAGCGGTAGTCATACTGATATTATGTATTTCTGACAGATAGAACACAGAGTAGTAACAAGCAAAATAAAATCTAGCATTAGAAAAGTAAAAAAGCTCAACACAAGGCACGGTCCTTGTCATACAGTATAAGAAATGGAAAAGTAGCAGGAATATATAAGCAAAGTCTTCCATTGTGCAGTGGAGAATGTAATGACGTTCAGTGGTGAAAAGTTTGAACAGTTTAGATATGAAAAGACTAAAGAACTCAAAAGGGACACTGTATACAGAATGCAAGAGCATCACCAAATAGAATGAAACGATAATGAAAACTTCAAAACCATTCTGTTCAAGGCTGGAGAGATACCGGTGCTGGAACAGATACAGAGATCGTTTACGACCCACATAGAGCCAGTAAAGCATTTACTGGACATTAATGGGAACTCCTCCGAGTCCTAATTATACACTCTCTGGTGTGGAGGAGGGAGAGATGCATGATAATTTATAAATGGAAGATACTCGAGGGCATGGTCCCAAATCTGCACATTGCTATAGCATACTGGAATGAGAGATATGAGAGAAAATGTAAAATAAAACCAATGAAAATTTGAGTACCGTGGGGACAATGAGAGAACATTTTATCAATATGCGTGTTCCAGACTGTTTAATACACTTCCAGAGGGTATCGGAAACACTGTCGGGACAAGTGTAGAAGTCTTCAAGAGGAAATTCGACAAGTATCTTCAAATGCCGGATCAACTAGGCTGTGATGGATAAATGAGCCACCAGGCAAGCCTGGCCTAGGGCTGTTCTGCGGGAGTATTAAAACTCTAGAAACCTGTCAAAGGTATATCAAAGGTAAAGGTTGAGATAGTCTCATGATCAGTTCTGTTGAGTTGAGAAAGTCTCTTGTTAAAGTCTCATGTCGTGTGGGTATCGGGAGAGTAATACGGTTGTAATTAAACTCACAGATGGATGGAATTGTAGGTATATTGAGTGAGCGAGGAGGAGTACCCAGTGCCGCAGCTGTTCCGTCTCCTAGGCCTACCCTGAGAAAGAGAGATGCCTCTCTCTGAGCGCACACATGCGCAGGGAACATGACGTCACAGGAGCGTCCCGGGTTCAAGGGATCTCACATATAAAGGCTGGTATACTACACAAGTATGCTACATAAGGTATATGTGACACTCAGGCTTGATAAAAAGTGTCCTGAACGAAACGTCGTCAACAATGATCATGGGTACACAGTAAGTTAAAGAATTAGGGGCCAAAATAATTAACTGGAGTACATTCTAGTATATATTATTTACACATTGTTATTTTCTCTTTAAAACAAATTTAAGAATCTTGATCAGAATTTCTGGTGCCCAATTTTTCAGTAATGAGATACCTTGAAATAAACATTGTGGGAACAAACCCTATTCCCCATCCTTGTCATTTTTCGTTCCACAGGATGGATTGTATACATGACGTAATTATATATGTCAGCTTGAGTTGGGAAACTTTAGTAAGGAAATAAGTGGTATCTGATAACGTTAAACATTCCAACTATGAGTTCAACGCTACAGAAGCTTCGTTGCAGCAGAACTTTATTATTACCCGAGTAATACCATCTCTCAGGATTGTCTGTCACACACGCATACTTTTACCCAACAGTTTAATTCTCCAGCAAGTACTGGAGTTCTTAATACAAAGCTGAAGTGTTTTCTTACACAAGATATAACACTCCAGCAAGACTAGAGTTTTCTAACACATTTTTTTCCCCGGATGCGACACAACAGATGGCTAACACAGATATCGGTTTTTACTCCTAGGTAGGCAGGGGAATAAGGAAACTTGCCCATATGATTCTCCGCAGCTCGTCCTCTTAACCACAGACATCATGGCACTGTTGTGAAAACAGTCAATTGGGTGTCTGTTAAAGGTACCATGAACAGTTGAAATATGACTTGATTTGCTCAAGCCGCGAGCAGTGACTATCCATTTTCTGTTCGCGCAAGATTTTTTTTATCGCCTTTTATGTTATATTTATAGCTATGTTATCCGTTGTAGTAAATATTTTTTTATGTTCAAGGCCACCTAACCTAACTTAGATATGTGCTGCAAACCGTATATGAAGAAATTACTTAATTCCTGGAAGGACGTGTTACAAGGAGGGAACAGACCTCAGACCTTGCCAGTGTGAGTGGAATGTTCTTATTTGTGAGCTACGTGGCACATTCGTTTTAGAATGAGGTATATAGTTTGGTGGATGAATAATAGGTTATATTAAGTTTGTTGTATTTTCGGGGATCAAGGACCGAGCAGTCATTGCTGTTGCTTGCAGCTCTCACTCAGTGTGGTATGAGAGAGGGTGAAGTGGTGTTGATGGAGGCGTTGTAATGGAGATAGTGGCGCTGTAACTTAAGCGGAGTGTTTGTGTTACAGGGAGAGACCAAGAACGTAGTTCAAATGACGCTGTAGTGTAGATTGATGTGGTGAGGAATGAGGAAGATTGGTGTTGTAGTGGAGAGAGGTAGATTGGTGGGATAGAGGAAGTATTGTGGTGGCATGAGAGTGAGAGGCAGACGAGTGTTGGGTGGGGGAGAGGGGGAAGAAGTGGGAGTGGGAGGAAATGATTGACGTGGGGGGTGTATGGGTACGGGGATTTGTAGGGGAAGGTCATGACATTTATCACCCACGTCAAATTTAGCTTCATCACCCTCTCCCCTCTTTCCCCTTCCTCTTGTGGCCGACCCTTATTATGGTGACAACTTAATGGAGATTCTGAACCCATGTTACCTGCCTGTGTGGTTGCTGGTTGAATGAGTAACAATTTAGGTAGCGTTAATATGACAGGAACGAAAAGACCTCTGTAGTAGGTCTGTTGGTCCATGGAATGGTGATTGTAAAACCCCTGCTATTAGCCTGTGTGGTGTGGTGGTTAAATGGGTACTATAGTTTGAGGAATTCAGCCCCTCAACCTTGATGAAGGACTGTCAGTCTCTTAGCTGAAGGACTGGTTAGCTTAGACTACCTCTACTTCTGCTCTCTGCAAGACTGCAAATGAGAAATACTCGAGGTTGAGTAAATATAATTAAATAAATAGTGAGTGATAATGTCAGATCTCTTGTTGAAGGAACACAGCGTTATCACAACTGCAAGAAAAATGATAGGTTCGATACCTGGAACCTTCAGAACAAGAGATGCCAAGTCAGTGATAATCTTCAGGTCAATCGTTCTCTCGAAACTGGAACACTGCTGTGTACTAACTGTACTAACGGCCCACTTCATGGTGAGACTGCTGAGCAGGGAAAACGTTCAGAGAACCTTCAAAGTTTCTATAAACTCAGTTAAGCGCCTAAATAATTGGGAGTGCTTGAAGTCCCTAGAATGCAGGCGATAAAGACACGTCATTATTTACACCTGTACGGTACTAGAGGATTTGGTCCCAAACCTACACACTGAAATTGCTACGTATAAACATGCGAGGTTTGGCAGTCGATATAGGTTAATTCCAATGAAAAGCAAGGAGTGATGAGTACACTGAGCGAGAACTCGATAAGTGTTAATGCAAATATCTAATCAGCTAATCACATGGCAGCACCTCAATGCCTAAAAGCACGCAAACAAGTTATTGTTCAGACTGAACATCATAATGGGGGAAGAAACGTGATTTAAGTGACTTTGAACGTGGAATGATTGTTGGAGCCAGACTGAGTGGTTTGAGTATCTCAGAATCTGCTGATGTACTGGGATTTTCACACAGTCTCTAGAACTTACCGAGAATGGTGTGAAAAACACAAAACATCTAGTAAGTGGTTTTATTTATGAGAGAGAGGCCAGACGAGAATGGCTAGATTGGTTTAAGCTGACAGCTGACTAGAAAGATGACAGTAACTCAACCATACATTACAGCAGTGGTATACAAAAGGGCATCTCTGAATGCACAACATGTGAAACCTTAATGTGAATGAGCTACAACAGAATAAGACAAGATTGGGTTCCACTCATGTTAGCTAAGAACAAGATACTGAGGCAACAGTGGGCACAGGCTCAATAAAACTGGATAGTTAAGAGATTGGAAAATGTCACCTGGTCTGACTAATCACGATTTCTAATGCGACATGCAAATAGTAGGGTCAGAATTTGGCATAAACCTTAGGAATGTGGTGAAATGGGAGATTCGCAATATGAATGTGCAACTCAGAAATCTGCAGCAACTGCGTGATGCTATCATGCCAACAGGGACTAGAATCTCCAAGGAATGTTTTTCGTTTTGAATCCATGCCATGAAGAATTCAGGCTGTTCTGGGGGCAAAGGGAGGGCTTACCCAGTACTAGAAGGTGTACTTAATAAAGTGGCCTCTGGTGTGTGTGTGTGTGTGTGTGTGTGTATCTCTGTGTGTATCTGTCTGTCTTTAAATGCACCATGGAGGAACGAGCAGAGATATATACAAAGAAAGATTGCGGTGAGCCACATGTGAATAACGTTCGAGCCCATGTTTGAACGCTATTCACATGTGGCTTAGCTATCTACATGGCGCCTTAGACCACTCAGCTATTGATGCCTCAGAATGCTAGGTAGCCTAGTTACAAGCCATGTTTCTTACTAATGCCGGACACCAGTGAGTCTCAAGCATGGTCTCCAGCTATACAAGAGAATGAAATAGCAGATCATGCTTGAGGCTCATTGGTGTAGCCAGAGTTAGGAAGAAACATGACTTGTAACCAGGCTACCTAGCATTTTGAGTCATCTGTAGCTGAGTGGTCTAAGACGTTATGTAGGTAGCTAAACCTCACGTGGATAGTGTCCAAATGTGGGTTCGAATCCTGCAGATTGCGATCTTTGGAAGAAAAGCGTGCTGTTTCCCTGTCATGGGTTTCTTACTAGCGATGAAATGTGTCAGTCTGAGCTGAGAGACTTCATTGGGACGATCTTTGCAGTGTAAAGAATTTCGAAAGAGAATATAGACCTTTGATATACCTTTGAAGTTTCGAGAGTTTTTCTACTCTCTGAGCCCGGCCATGGGCTGAAATGCTTTTTAAAAACACAAAATATAATATTAATTCTATCATTTGTACAGTTACTGTGTAAGTGACATTTTATTTCTTGATAAAAAAGAATACTTTTTTCCACTTTCTTTAAAAGTACCTTATAAAAATGTCTGTACCCACTAACCTTTACCTTTCTCCTACCCACCTTCTCTCTTCACCTTCCCTTTCGTTCTCCTCCTCAGTAAGGTAGGTGACAGTCTGATTTCCCCTAATACCGTTTTTATTTTTTTAGTATGTGGATATCCTCATCTTAGATAAGTAAGACGGATGATAGATAGCAGAGTGTATGATTTTATCAGTGGTGGTGCGAGTGAGGTGTAGCGTGCCTTGTGTGTATGATGATGAATCACTGTGAGGCCATAGCTGTATAACCCTTGTGGTTTAGCGCTTCTTTTGATTATAATAATAATAATGTGAGGCCATACCCTCCCACCACACTACCCACACCACCACCACACTACCCACACCACCACCACACTACACTCACCACCACACTACCCTCACCACCACACTCACCACCACACTAACCTCACCACCACACTAACCCCACTACCCTCACCACCACCACACTAACCCACTACCCTCACTACCCCCACTACCCCCACTACCCTCACCACCACACTAACCCCATTACCCTCACCACCACCATCACAACCACTAACCCCACTACCCTCACCACCACCACACTAACCCCACTACCCTCACCACCACCACACTAACCCCACTACCCTCACCACCACACTAACCCCACTACCCTCACCAATACCACACTAACCCCACTACCCTCACCACCACCACACTAACCCCACTACCATCACCACCACCACCACCACCACACTAACCCCACTACCCTCACGACCACCACCACACTAACCCCAATACCCTCCCCACCACCACACTAACCCCACTACCCTCACCACCACACTAACCCCATTACACTAACCTCACTACAGTAACCTCACTACACTAACCTCACTACCCCCTCACAATATCCTCTTTACCACACTCATCCCACTGCCACACTACTCGCAATACACTTGTCATGGGAGGGAGGTGGAACAATATATAACTTCCGCGGTACCAAGCTACCTATGTAACCGTGAACAATATATAACTTCCGCGGTACCAAGCTACCATGTAACCGTGAACAGTATAACCTCCGCGGTACCAAGCTACCTATGTAACCGTGAACAATATATAACTTCCGCGGTACCAAGCTACCATAACCGTGAACAATATATAACTTCCGCGGTACCACTACCTAGTAACCGTGAACAGTATATAACCTCCGCGGTACCAGCTACTATGTAACCGTGAACAATATATAACTTCCGCGGTACCAAGCTACCTATGTAACCGTGAACAATATATAACTTCCGCGGTACCAAGCTACCTATGTAACCGTGAACAGTATATAACCTCCGCGGTACCAAGCTACCTATGTAACCGTGAACAATATAAACTTCCGCGGTACCAAGCTACCTAGTAACCGTGAACAGATATAACCTCCGCGGTACCAAGCTACCTATGTAACCGTGAACAGTATATAATCCGCGGTACCAAGCTACCTATGTAACCGTGAACAATATATAACCTCCACGGTACCAAGCTACCTATGTAACCGTGAACAGTATATAACCTCCGCGGTACCAAGCTACCTATGTAACCGTGAACAATATATAACTTCCGCGGTACCAAGCTACCTATGTAACCGTGAACAATATATAACTTCCGCGGTACCAAGCTACCTATGTAACCGTGAACAGTATATAACCTCCGCGGTACCAAGCTACCTATGTAACCGTGAACAGTATATAACTTCCGCGGTACCAAGCTACCTATGTAACCGTGAACAATATATAACCTCCGCGGTACCAAGCTACCTATGTAACCGTGAACAATATATAACCTCCGCGGTACCAAGCTACCTATGTAACCGTGAACAGTATATAACCTCCGCGGTACCAAGCTACCTATGTAACCGTGAACAATATATAACCTCCGCGGTACCAAGCTACCTATGTAACCGTGAACAGTATATAACCTCCGCGGTACCAAGCTACCTATGTAACCGTGAACAATATATAACCTCCGCGGTACCAAGCTACCTATGTAACCGTGAACAGTATATAACTTCCGCGGTACCAAGCTACCTATGTAACCGTGGCTTTTGTAGGATAACCTTGGCTGCTTTTGTTTGGCTGCCGATCATGTGCTTACATAAATATTACCAGAGGACTTCATGTGTGCCTGACGTGTGCCACTCACCATGGTTGGTCATGGTGAGTGCCATGACCACCACAAACACCACTCACCATGGCTGGTCATGGCGAGTGGTAGTTGGCAGGTCATAGTGGTGGTTGTCGTGTTTGCTGATTGGTTGGTCACAGTGAGTGGTGCACATCTGGAGAACAAACACTGCTTGTTCTCATTTCAACTTTAGGAGTACTCTAGGTGTACCTTGGAGTACTCTAGGTGTACCTTGGAGTACTCTAGGTGTACCTTGGAGTACTCTAGGTGTACCTTGGAGTACTCTAGGTGTACCTTGGAGTACTCTAGGTGTACCTTGGAGTACTCTAGGTGTACCTTGGAGTACTCTAGGTGTACCTTGGAGTACTCTAGGTGTACCTTGGAGTACTCTAGGTGTACCTTGGAGTACTCTAGGTGTACCTTGGAGTACTCTAGGTGTACCTTGGAGTACTCTAGAGACAGATGTGTCCGTGCAGAAAATAAAATGCACCGGAAACTAAAACCAAAACGGAAAATAAAACGAACTGGAAAATATTTCAACGCGCTGCCCATAGATGTCGCTGGAGAGGGAGTTTTATTTCAGTGTTACGGTGTAGTGATGGTGAATGTGCGTTCATGCATCAGGTGTTTACATTCACATTTATTTTTGCATGTGTATTTTATTCAGAATGTGTTTGAAATGACAGCAGCATGCCAGTGATGGTGTGTACTCGCCTATATGTACTCGTCTATATGTACTCGTGTATATGTGGTTGCAGGGGTCGATTCATAGCTCCTGCCCCACTGGCTGTGTGTGTGTGGATGAGTAGGGTCATGCTGCATCATTAACCTCTCTCCACATCATCCCATGATCACCCGGGGCCAGTTCATGATTACCCCTCCTCTCTCCTCCCTCCCCCTCCTTTTCCCATCTTTTTCTCTTGCCTCCCACGCCTCTTCTAATTTCCATCACTCGTCTACCCTCCCCCCCTTTCCCTACTCTCCCTCCTGTCCTCTAGTCTCCCACATTAATTCTCATAAGTATGCATTTGCTGGGGGGTGAATTAAAGTAACCACTTATCTGACCAGTATTTTAGTTTGTCTAGATCCAGTTATAGTTTTTTTTTGTCCACGTCGATTTTGATTCTCCTTGTTAGTTTTACATCAGCAAAGAGGTGTACATCTGCCTCAGTCCCATTCGTTTTGTCATTTACATACAGTATACCAGAAACAGTACGGGTCCTAATACCGATCCTGTGGAACCCCGCTTTAATTTGTTTTCTTACTGGGTCATCATAAGAGTATGACCAAAATGGAGGGAGGCAGAGAAGAGAGGGAGTAGTGGATAAGGGTGAAAATGCGGAAAAGGGAAGTATGAGTAGGAGGAGAAGTAGAGATGAGTGGCCTAACAATATTGTTGGGAGTAGGTACATACATTTAATCATCAGCTAGGATGGGGAGTTTGTGGTAAGCGAGTCCCTTAGGGAACAACAGAATCTGTCATTGGTGGGTCCATGCCACAGCTCCTGGAATCGTTCGAGATCTCTGAAGGTGGTTATGAAGTGCTTTTTGTTCTCTACGTAATCTTAATCTTATTTATCTTGCAGGATGATGAGGACGTTGTAATCGACTTTTAAGGATGAGGTGTGTGTGTGTGTATTGGGTCTTCCTTCTGAGGAGTCCATTGTAGAGTGTATGGTGGTCATATTCTTGGTTATGGTCCATTTTGATGTTGTCCTAGTAGATAATGAAATCATTAGAGATTTTCTTTTTGATTTGGAGGGGGTGGGGGCAGGTGCTGGTTTCTGTCTGCGATAGTTGGACGATGTTTCTTGGTTGGAATCTACGTTAGCTGCTTGCTTCTGGCTCCAGTTGTCAGGTGGTTCTTAGTTTGAGTGTTTGAGTTGAGTTCCCGTTGGCTGCAACCAACCTGGGTAAAAGCTGGGTATGGGTGACATGTGGTTCACCAGTAGGCAATGATGGAATGGAGGTAACTCAGTCGTTAGTGGATCTTGGATTGCTGTTTGCATAAACTTGACGACTCTTGAGTACGTCAGCTGAGAGCAGGTCTTCTGGAAATTTATTTCCGGAAGGTTGTTTCGGCGGAATATGGCGTTGATATCGAGTTAAAGGATCCTGGGAGTGCCTCGTTGTGCGAGTTATGATGTTTTTGAGTATCTTGTTGGGGGCATCTTGGAAGATCTAAGGTGGAGTGGTAGCTGAGGTGTTTTAAACTGTTTTAACAGACTTCTTGGGTTGAACTAGAACTTGCCGGGTAGCGTAGAGGTATGTGAGATATACGGCCGTTGACTAGCTTGACTTTATTTGGAATAATGGGGTTCTCAGCGGGCAGGGTGAGGTAAGCTGAAAACCAGTCCTGAAGGGGAGCTGTTGTCTCGTAGGCCGCCGGTCTAGGAGTGAGGCCGGGGTAGTATGTTTTCACACTGAGCTGGGTAGGTCTATAGATGGCGCGAAATATGAACTCAGCTGGGCATACATCGTAGGCTTACTGTCTACAGAGGATTGTGGCATGGGCTGGGTTATTACTGACATTTTGGACAATCACTCATCGTCTCTTTTTCTCTTTGATCTACCATAGTACGTTCCCTGTTATTCTTGCCTGCACGTTTTTTGCCCCAGTCTCTTGTGAGGCACTGTGTCAAATGCTTTCTTGCAGTCTAAAACTATGCAATCCACCCATCATACTCTCCTGTTTCACTTCTGTTACTTTGCAATGGAGCTCCAATATGTTTGCAAGACAAGATTTGTCATTTCTAAACCCATACTAATTGTTGTTTATTACATCGCAAATTCTCCACCACTCTCCTGATCTTCTGCATTACCTTGCATGGTATGTACCTCAACGATACTGAGCTGCAGTTCACAGTTTCCTGTCCGTCCGTGTGTGTGTGTTTGTGTGACACTTGATTAGGGCCAAGGTTATATTAATAAATATAAGTATAAATCTCGTTCAGCTACTGAACCCATAGTGGAATGCTTGACGATATCTTCATCTGCCTACTGGAGTCTCCCATCTCAAGCTTTACAGACTTCTCTAATGTGTTAATGGATTATGACAGCGATACATAGCATTTCTTCCCACCATGTAATTATCGGAATAGAGCAGCAGCACACTGCGTTTTTATTTAATAAAAAATGAAATGTTTGTTCGTGGGGAGCCGAAGTGATGATTGTGACGAGAGGGGGAGGAAATGGAGAGGTTATGGTGGTGGTAAAGTTAGGAGTAATCCCGCTAGGGGTGCTGGTGATACAGGGACTGATAAAAGTTTAGGTAGTATTAATGATACCAGTAATGTTAAGTGCTTTTGTTAGAGAGAGAGAGAGAGAGAGAGAGAGAGAGAATTTGTAATTGGAGAATAATTTCCAGGTGAGAGAACAGTTTTAATCATCAGAGTTATAGCTGTATAAATGTCTGAGTCAGACAGATCAACAAATATTGGCAGTAGAGAGACTGACAGTTTCCGTTAACAAGCTTAGCTCACGCCTCACTAGCCTTTACCTTGGTGGAATACCGCTGTAACAGGAGCTAACGGATTCCTGTTTTAACGGAAATCTATTTTAACTTAAGCTCTTCGTGCAATTCGTGTTCCACCAATTTGTCATGGGATTGATGCAACACATTTTATCTGTTGGCAAATAGGACCCAGTACGTGAGCCAATACCTCCGCCTAGTGCCAGATCAACCAGGCTGTGATGGATATATGGCCGCGGATGACACCCGGATTGCCATGGCAGTGACCTCCATTGAAGACACTGCAAAACTCCAAGTGGACATCAACCAGATCTTCAAATGGGCCACTCAAAACAATATGAAGTTCAACGAGGAGAAATTTTAACTACTCAAATATGGAAAACTTGAGGAAATAAAAAATGTATCAAGGTATACGACAAATTCTAACCATACAATAGAGCGAAAAAGAAATGTGAAGGACTTGGGAGTGATAATGTCAGAGGATCTCACCTTTAAAGACCACAACAATGTATCTACCTCATCGGCTAGGAAAATGATAGGATGGATAATGAGAACCTTCAAAACTAGGGACGCCAAGCCCATGATGACACTCTTCAAATCACTTGTTCTCTCTAGGCTGGAATACTGCTGTACACTAACGGCCCCCTTCAAGGCTGGCGACATTGCAGACCTGGAGAGTGTACAAAAAACTTTCACAGCACACATAAGTACGATAAAGCACCTAAATTACTGGGAACGGTTGAAGGTCCTTGATCTGTATTCCCTGGAACGCAGGGGAGAGAGAATGATAATATACACTTGGAAGGTCCTGGAGAGATTTGTACCAAACAGGCACACGAAAATCACTCCCAATGAAAGCAAAAGACTCGGCAGGGTATGCAACATTCCCCCGATGAAAAGCAGGGGCGCCACGAGTACACTTAAGAGACAACACCATAAGTGTCTGGGGCCCAAGATTGTTCAACTGCCTCCCAGCATGCATACATTAGGGGGATTACCAATAGACCCCTGGCTGTCTTCAAGAAGGCACTGGAGAAGCGCCTAAAGTCAGTACCTGACCAACCGGGCTGTGGTTCGTACGTCAGTTTGTGTGCGGCCGGCAGTAACAGCCTGGTTGATCAGACCCTGATCCACCATGAGGCCTGGTCTCAGACCGAGCCGCGGGGGCGTTGACCCCCGAAACCCTTTCCAGGTAAACCGAGCTGCCAACAACAACAACAGCAGCCTAGTTGACCAGAGAAGCCTGACCCCCAGCTGGGGGCTAAGTCACAGATGTATCAGGCATAATAATAATGTAGCAGTCACTACTAAGTTAATCTGTCCAGTGATTGCCCTCTATAGCAGGCTCTTTCCATAGCAGGCTCTTTCCATAGCAGGCTCTTTCCCTAGCAGTGTTCTTCCATAGCAGGCTCCTTCCCTAGCAGTGTTCTTCCATAGCAGGCTCCTTCCCTAGCAGTGTTCTTCCATAGCAGGCTCCTTCCCTAGCAGTGTTCTTCCATAGCAGCCTCCCCCCACAGGAGCCTCCCCCTACAGCAGCCTCTATAGCATCTACCCTCCACTCCCTTCTCCCTTCCACCTCAAGTACTCGACAAGAAGCAGTTTCTTCATTCTTAACAGGTCACATCATCGGCTCTAGCACACACTGGTAACAACCTTTACATAAACCCTATACGAGGGCACCAACCCGGGCAGCACTCCATAACCCTAGCTTCTAGTGCCATTATTAAGGCCTAAGATAAAAACGGATCACATTTTGACACTTAAGATATACCGTGGTTGACGGGGATGTGGTAGGAAGAGTGGTTGTGGTGGTGAGGAGGTGACAGGAAGGATTGTGGTGAGTGTGCGGGTAGGGGATGGTAGGAAGGATGAATATGATGAGTAGGCGGAGAATGGTGGTAGGAATGACGGTTGCATGTTGACAGTGCATGGATTTAACACCCCCGCGGCCAGATCCCAAACCAGACCTCCCGGTTGCTAACCAGATCAACCAGACTGTTGGTGCCAGACATGCGCACTCCAATATTTGCATCACATCCCGGATGGAAGTCTATCAGATTCCCTTTTGAAGATGGCCAAGGTTTGCTAATTTACCTTAAGCATGAAGGAAGAGTGACCTACCAGAGAAGACTGAGTCCTGTGTTACTGGTTGCTGACGATGGGGCTTCTCGAGTTCACCCCAAGCAAATGCAAGGTCATGCGAGTTGAAGGTGAGGTCAAACCGGACACAGAGTACAGCATGGGCGAAGAGAAGCTGCAAATATAGTTAAAAAGACCTTAGGGTAAATATAACATCAAACTTACCACCAGAACTAGATGTACTACAAACTATAAAATCAGCATCAAATGCAAGAAAAGCAAACATCAGAATAGCATTGAGGAATTTGAATAAAGAATCTTCAGAACCTTGTATGCGAAAAAGTTAGGTCAAGCATTGAGTTTGCGGCTTGTATACATGAAGTTCGAAAAAGGTCCAAAGGTTTGCAACCAAGTTAGTACCAGAATTGGGAGTAATGCACTATGAGGAGAGGTTGAAGGAACTGAACAAGACGACTTTAGAGGAGAGAAAGACAAGGGGAGATGATTACGATATGCAAAATTTTAAGTGAATTAAAATTCCATCTATGGAAGAAATTAAATGACCGAACTAATGTCATTTAATTTACAAGATTTGCAAAATATTTAAATTTACATAGCTTTGTCTAAATCTAACTTATTTTGAAGGGGATATTTAGAGAAATTTTGGAATTGAATTAGTAGAGCAGATACGGACATACTGAATCACGATCAAAAAGAGACGGGTGGAAGCCGAGGATACAGATAACCCATAGGAATATAAGAAAGTATTTTCTTTGGGCTTACACTAATTCAGAAGTGGAAGGACTTGCACGAGGCAGTGAAAACAAAATCAGTACATAGCTTCAAGAGTAGATATGATAAGGTTCAAGAGGCCAGAAGTTAGTGATGCCGATTCAAGTGGTCTAAGAGGTGGGGCCAGTGCTAAGTCTCCCGCACATCAGAAAATGAAACTTATGACGACGTTTCGGTCTATCTTGACTAGTCAATGGTCCAAGTCGGACCGAAACGTCGCCAAAAGTGTCATTGTCGTGTGTGTGGTTATTTGTGTATGTTGTAAGAAGGCAAATGTCTGCCGAGAACTTCAGGAAAATGCGTACGAATACGTTCACTTAGGAATTAACATCATAACGTGGTTGCAATGACAAATAATAGATGTGAGAGAGGAGAGAGGAGGATAGGTGTGTGAGAGAGAGGAGAGAGCAGGATAGGTGGTGTGTGAGAGAGAGGAGAGAGGAGGATAGGTGTGTGAGAGAGAGGAGAGAGGAGGATAGGTGTGTGAGAGAGAGGAGAGAGGAGGATAGGTGTGTGAGAGAGAGGAGAGAGGAGGGTAGGTGTGTGAGACAGGAGAGAGGAGGGTAGGTGTGTGAGACAGGAGAGAGGAGGGTAGGTGTGTGAGACAGGAGAGAGGAGGGTAGGTGTGTGAGACAGGAGAGAGGAGGGTAGGTGTGTGAGACAGGAGAGAGGAGGGTAGGTGTGTGAGACAGGAGAGAGGAGGGTAGGTGTGTGAGACAGGAGAGAGGAGGGTAGGTGTGTGAGACAGGAGAGAGGAGGGTAGGTGTGTGAGACAGGAGAGGGGGGGATAGGTGTGTGAGACATTAGAGGGAAGGATGGGTCTACCTACCTGGAGTGTACCTGGAGGGTGTTCTGGGGTCAACGCCCCAGCAGCCCAGTTCTTGACCAGGCCTCCCGGTGGATCAGGGCCTGATCAACCAGGGTGTTACTGCTGGCCGCACGTAGACCAACATACAAACCACACGGCAGATCGAGTATTGACTTTAGGTATCTGTCCACCTCACTCTTGAAGACAACCAGGGGTCTATTGGTAATTTCCCTTATGCCTGGTGGGAGACTGTTGAACAGTCTTGGACCCCAGACACTTAGTATACTAAGAGAAAACACAATAAGGGGGCACCATTAGTGTACTAACGGCGCCCCTTCTTTTCATTGGGGGTATATTGCACCATCTGCCCTGTCTTTTGCTTTCGTAGGGAGTGATTTATGTGTGCAGATTTGGGACCAGTCCCTCTAGGATTTTCCAGGTGTAGATTATGATGTATCTCGCCTACGCTCAATTGAGTACAGGTCAAGTGACTCCAAGCATTCCCAGTAATTAAGGTGTTTGACAGAACTTATATGTACAGTAAAGGTTCTCTGTGGGTGAGACAGGAGAGATGAGGATGGATGGGTTGCATATTCCTGGCTGAGGTTCGCTAAAATGTCATACTACGTGCGAAAAATAATTTATGCCGAGCAAATTGTTTTATGGGGATGACGTAGCGAGGAACTGGACATTGAAGGTAATTAAGCACTGAACAGATGCTTATCAAGGAACTGATCATAAAATGCATCAGACGCTGAATTACATGATAATGGGCCGGATGCAGCCGGATGAGTCAGAGACGAACCTCCCGGAGGGGGAAGGCGGTGAAAGATGGAGTTGAAAATTAAATATGATAACGAATATGGACAGACCGGTTGAGCGAAGGTGTTGTTATCCGGAATGCGAGTGTGGAGTGCACGTTCGCTTGTTATCTGGAATAGGAGTGTGGAGTGCACGTTTGCTTGTTATCTGGAATATGAGTGTGGAGTGCACGTTTGCTTGTTATCTGGAATAGGAGTGTGGAGTGCACGTTCGCTTGTTATCTGGAATAGGAGTGTGGAGTGCACGTTTGCTTGTTATCTGGAATAGGAGTGTGGAGTGCACGTTTGCTTGTTATCTGGAATATGAGTGTGGAGTGCACGTTCGCTTGTTATCTGGAATAGGAGTGTGGAGTGCACGTTTGCTTGTTATCTGGAATATGAGTGTGGAGTGCACGTTTGCTTGTTATCTGGAATAGGAGTGTGGAGTGCACGTTCGCTTGTTATCTGGAATATGAGTGTGGAGTGCACGTTTGCCTGTTATCTGGAATATGAGTGTGGAGTGCACGTTTGCTTGTTATCTGGAATATGAGTGTGGAGTGCACGTTTGCCTGTTATCTGGAATATGAGTGTGGAGTGCACGTTTTCTTGTTATCTGGAATATGAGTGTGGAGTGCACGTTTGCCTGTTATCTGGAATATGAGTGTGGAGTGCACGTTTGCCTGTTATCTGGAATATGAGTGTGGAGTGCACGTTCGCTTGTTATCTGGAATATGAGTGTGGAGTGCACGTTTGCCTGTTATCTGGAATATGAGTGTGGAGTGCACGTTTGCTTGTTATCTGAATATGAGTGTGGAGTGCACGTTTGCCTGTTATCTGGAATATGAGTGTGGAGTGCACGTTTGCCTGTTATCTGGAATATGAGTGTGAGTGCACGTTTGCCTGTTATCTGGAATATGAGTGTGGAGTGCACGTTTGCCTGTTATCTGGAATATGAGTGTGGAGTGCACGTTTGCTTGTTATCTGGAATATGAGTGTGGAGTGCACGTTTGCCTGTTATCTGGAATATGAGTGTGGAGTGCACGTTTGCTTGTTATCTGGAATATGAGTGTAGAGTGCACGTTTGCGTGTTATCTGGAATATGAGTGTGGAGTGCACGTTTGCTTTTTTATCTGGAATATGAGTGTGGAGTGCACGTTTGCTTGTTATCTGGAATATGAGTGTGGAGTGCACGTTCGCTTGTTATCTGGAATATGAGTGTGGAGTGCACGTTTGCCTGTTATCTGGAATATGAGTGTGGAGTGCACGTTCGCTTGTTATCTGGAATAGGAGTGTGGAGTGCACGTTCGCTTGTTATCTGGAATATGAGTGTGGAGTGCACGTTTGCTTGTTATCTGGAATAGGAGTGTGGAGTGCACGTTCGCTTGTTATCTGGAATATGAGTGTGGAGTGCACGTTTGCCTGTTATCTGGAATATGAGTGTGGAGTGCACGTTTGCTTGTTATCTGGAATATGAGTGTGGAGTGCACGTTTGCCTGTTATCTGGAATATGAGTGTGGAGTGCACGTTTGCTTGTTATCTGGAATATGAGTGTGGAGTGCACGTTTGCCTGTTATCTGGAATATGAGTGTGGAGTGCACGTTTGCCTGTTATCTGGAATATGAGTGTGGAGTGCACGTTCGCTTGTTATCTGGAATATGAGTGTGGAGTGCACGTTTGCCTGTTATCTGGAATATGAGTGTGGAGTGCACGTTTGCTTGTTATCTGGAATATGAGTGTGGAGTGCACGTTTGCCTGTTATCTGGAATATGAGTGTGGAGTGCACGTTTGCCTGTTATCTGGAATATGAGTGTGGAGTGCACGTTTGCCTGTTATCTGGAATATGAGTGTGGAGTGCACGTTTGCCTGTTATCTGGAATATGAGTGTGAGTGCACGTTTGCTTGTTATCTGGAATATGAGTGTGGAGTGCACGTTTGCCTGTTATCTGGAATATGAGTGTGGAGTGCACGTTTGCTTGTTATCTGGAATATGAGTGTAGAGTGCACGTTTGCCTGTTATCTGGAATATGAGTGTGGAGTGCACGTTTGCCTGTTATCTGGAATATGAGTGTGGAGTGCACGTTTGCTTGTTATCTGGAATATGAGTGTGGAGTGCACGTTTGCCTGTTATCTGGAATATGAGTGTAGAGTGCACGTTTGCCTGTTATCTGGAATATGAGTGTGGAGTGCACGTTTGCTTGTTATCTGGAATATGAGTGTGGAGTGCACGTTTGCTTGTTATCTGGAATATGAGTGTGGAGTGCACGTTTGCCTGTTATCTGGAATATGAGTGTAGAGTGCACGTTTGCCTGTTATCTAGAATATGAGTGTGGAGTGCACGTTTGCTTGTTATATGGAATATGAGTGTGGAGTGCACGTTTGCCTGTTATCTGAATATGAGTGTGGAGTGCACGTTTGCTTGTTATCTGGAATATGAGTGTGGTGCACGTTTGCTTGTTATCTGGAATATGAGTGTGGAGTGCACGTTTGTGTTATCTGAATATGAGTGTGGAGTGCACGTTTGCTTGTTATCTGAATATGAGTGTGGAGTGCACGTTTGCTTTATCTGAATATGAGTGTGGAGTGCACGTTTGCTTGTTATCTGGAATATGAGTGTGGAGTGCACGTTTGCTTGTTATCTGGAATATGAGTGTGAGTGCACGTTTGCCTGTTATCTGAATATGAGTGTGGAGTGCACGTTTGCTTGTTATCTGGAATATGAGTGTGGAGTGCACGTTTGCTTGTTATCTGAATATGAGTGTGGAGTGCACGTTTGCTTGTTATCTGGAATATGAGGAGTGCACGTTTGCTTGTTATCTGGAATATGAGTGTGGAGTGACGTTTGCTTGTTATCTGGAATATGAGTGTGGATGCACGTTTGCTTGTTATCTGGAATATGAGTGTGAGTGACGTTTGCTTGTTATCTGAATATGAGTGTGGAGTGCACGTTTGCTTGTTATCTGAATATGAGTGTGGAGTGCACGTTTGCTGTTATCTGAATATGAGTGTGGAGTACGTTTGCTTGTTATCTGAATATGAGTGTGGAGTGCACGTTTGTTTGTTATCTGAATATGAGTGTGGAGTGCACGTTTGCTTGTTATCTGAATATGAGTGTGAGTGCACGTTTGCTTTTATCTGGAATATGAGTGTGGAGTGCACGTTTGCTTGTTATCTGGAATATGAGTGTGGAGTGCAGTTTGCTTGTTATCTGGAATATGAGTGTGGATGCACGTTTGCTTGTATCTGGAATATGAGTGTGAGTGACGTTTGTTGTTATCTGGAATATGAGTGTGGAGTACGTTGTGTTATCTGATATGAGTGTGAGTGCACGTTTGTTGTATCTGATATGAGTGTGAGTGCACTTTGTTATTTTCTGGAATATGAGTGAGTGCACTTGCTTGTTATCTGAATATGAGTGTGAGTGCAGTTTGTTGTTATCTGGAAGAGGATGGGAGGCGTTTGCTGTATCGGAATATGAGGGAGTGACGTTGCTGTTATCTGAATGGAGGGGTGCACGTTTGCTGTTTCTGGAAATGAGTGGAGTGACGTTTGCTCTGTTATCGAATATGAGGGATAGCACGTTTGCTTGTTATCTGAATAGAGTGTGGAGTGCACGTTTGCTTATATCTGAATATGAGTGTGGAGTGCACGTTTGCTTTATCTGGAATATGAGTGTGGAGTGCACGTTTGCCTGTTATCTGGAATATGATGTGGAGTGCACGTTTGCTTGTTATCTGGAATATGAGTGTGGAGTGCACGTTTGCTTGTTATCTGGAATATGAGTGTGGATGGGTTTTCTGTTATCTGATGGTGTGGTGCATTCTGTTATCTGAATATGAGTGTGGAGTGCACGTTTGCTTGTTATCTGGAATATGAGTGTGGAGTGCACGTTTGCTTGTTATCTGGAATATGAGTGTGGAGTGCACGTTTGCTTGTTATCTGGAATATGAGTGTGGAGTGCACGTTTGTTTGTTATCTGGAATATGAGTGTGGAGTGCACGTTTGCTTGTTATCTGGAATATGAGTGTGGAGTGCACGTTTGCTTGTTATCTGGAATATGAGTGTGGAGTGCACGTTTGCTTGTTATCTGGAATATGAGTGTGGAGTGCACGTTTGCTTGTTATCTGGAATATGAGTGTGGAGTGCACGTTTGCTTGTTATCTGGAATATGAGTGTGGAGTGCACGTTTGCTTGTTATCTGGAATATGAGTGTGGAGTGCACGTTTGCTTGTTATCTGGAATATGAGTGTGGAGTGCACGTTTGCCTGTTATCTGGAATATAGGTGGAGTGCACGTTTGTGTTATCGAATATGAGTGGAGTGCACGTTTGCTTGTTATCTGGAATATGAGGTGGAGTGTAGTTTGCCTTTTTGTTATCTGGAATATGAGTGTGGAGTGCACGTTTGCTTGTTATCTGGAATATGAGTGTGGAGTGCACGTTTGCTTGTTATCTGGAATATGAGTGTGGAGTGCACGTTTGCTTGTTATCTGGAATATGAGTGTGGAGTGCACGTTTGTTTGTTATCTGGGAAAATGAGTGTGGAGTGCACGTTTGTTGTTATCTGAATATGAGTGTGGAGTGCACGTTTGCTTGTTATCTGGAATATGAGTGTGGAGTGCACGTTTGCTTGTTATCTGGAATATGAGTGTGGAGTGCACGTTTGGTTGTGTTAAAACTTATAGTGGTGGTATTTACTACCTATACCAGTGTGACTGACTTCTTGGTTGTGTGTGTATGTGTATTTGTTACCATTTTGTCCTAGGCACATGTCAATTAGACACTAGGCCTGTTGTATATGTGTGCATGTTAGTTATCATTTGTGTGTGTTTGTGGGAGGGAGGGGGGATGAGGGAAAGGGGGATGGATAAAGGGGAAGATGAGGCATTGAAGGAAGATATATAGAGGGAGGGGGGGAGAGGGAGGTTGTCTCTGGTGGGGATCTGTAATATGCTCTGGTTATACCACACATTAGCATACAACGCACCTTATTATACTGATATGCTAAACACACTTTGCGAAGCCTATACCGCTCATCGCCCAGTTTTATGATTTTTTTCTTGTGGTTTATTCCCTTCTACGAGGCGCCTTGATGAGGGAGAAGGATTTAGATCCAAGGAATTAGAGCTATCCTCTCCTTGGATCAAGCGTGATTACTTTCCATTTCCAAAGCGCTGCATGATCCCTCCTAGGTTTAGCGCTTCCCCCATGAACATAATACAAGAAAGTCACATACTCTCTTGCTGATTGTCTGGTCAGTCAGGCTGTTGCTGTTAGTAACCCGCTGGCCCACGTGATCATCACAGTCTGGTTAATCATGCATTTGAAGGTAGTGATGCAGTTTCCTCTTGAAGATTTCTACACTTGTACCGGCATTGCTTCTGTCATTGGCTATTAACAGGTTAAATAATCCTGGACCACTGATGTTGACACAGTATTTTCTTGTGCCCATAACTTGCCTGCTTTTCACTGAATTTATTTTACACTTCCTCCCATCTCTCTCTCTCTCTCTCTCTCTCTCTCTCTCTCTCTCTCTCTCTCTCTCTCTCTCTCTCTCTCTCTCTCTCTCTCTCTCTCTCTCTCTCTCTCTCTCCCTAGTAAGTTATGATACTGTGTACACCGGGGACCTGGTCCACCAGTATCTCACCAGATACAAATTGTCGGTATCTTCTCTTTAGAGTGTGCATTCAAAGTACTTTAAGACGTTTCCAGTAATTTAAATAACTTATAGATTCTTTTTAGACAGTAGCGATCGTTGTATATTTTTCAGTTTATAAATAACATATCTGAAATTGTTATTATTTTTCATGATTTTTTTCCTGTTTCTGATGTTTTATGGAATGGTCTGCCGTGTTCATTTTGATTCTCATTCTTTCCACACATGAATCTGGGAATAATTATGTCAGCTGACTCTTCATTAAAATAACACTTATAAATAAAGATCGTTTACGGCTCACATTGAGCCATTGAAACATCTAAATTATTGGGAACGCCTTCAAGTCTTGAACATGTACTCATTGGAGCGGAGGAGAGAGAGATACATGATAATATATACCTGGAGAGTACTTGAGGGCCTGGTCCCAAATCTGCACACTGCCATAACATACTGGAGTGAGAGATATGGGAGGAAGTGTAAAATAAATCCAGTGAGGAGCAGGGGTGCGGTGGGGACAATACGGGAGCACTGTATTAACATCCGGTGTCCCAGACTATTCAACATCTTACCAGAATATATCCGAAACATCGCTGGAACCAGTGTAGAAGCCTTCAAGAGGAAACTGGACAAATATCTTCATCAGGTGCCAGATCAACCAGGCTGTGATGGATATGTGGGGCAGCGGGCCTCCAGCAGCAACAGCCTGGTTGACCAGGCAAGCACCAGACGAGCCTGGCCCATGGCCGGGCTCAGAGAGTAAGGCAAATATCACAATAACCAGAAAAATGATGGGGTGGATAATGATAACTTTCAGAACAAGGGAAATAGTGCCAATAAAGCTAATAAAACAATTAAATTGCTGGAACGCCTCGGACTCCTAAATACTATGTACTCGCTGGGGCGAAGGAGAGAGAGAAAAGAATGAGTGAGCGAGAGTGAGATAATATATACATGGAAAATACTTGAGGGCCTAGTCCCAAATCTGCACACTGCCAAAGCATACTAGAGTGAGAGAATGTAGAATAAGTCCAGTGAAGGGTAGAGCGCCGCGTGGACACAGGAGAACATTGTATCAACAGTCGTGGCCTCAGACTTTTTAATATCTTACCAGAATTCTGAGTTTTTCTACTCCCAGAGCCCGGCTTTAGGGCAAGAACAAGTGTAGAAGTCATCAAGAGGAAACTTGACAAGTACCTCCACCAAGTGCCAGACCAAGCAGACTGTGGCGGATATGTGGGCCAGTGGGCCGCCAGCAGCAACAGTCTGGTTGACCAGGCAAGCACAAGACAACCCGGGCCCAGGGCTCGGCTCCAGTATATTAGGAAAACAAATGTCTGCTCTGAGGATGAGCAATAGTGAGGGTGTTAGCACCGTGCGTTGGGCTACTGAAATGTTTGCTTTACTGAAACTCGATTTTGTTTACTACCAATCTGTTCTCGATTAGCAATTTTAATATTTAACTCCTTACTTTTCCTGATAGTCCATAAAATGAGGTCAGTAAATATATCACTTCATGATCACATCTGTCAAATACCTTGGCAAAATCCGTCTAAACCACATCTACATTTTGGTTATCTTCCTAAGCTTCAATTGTGCCAAGATATTTTTGTTGTAATCCCTGTTGACTTTGGCTGCTCCTAAGAACACTTGCGTGCACGTGTTAATGGTACTTTGTATTTCATTACAAAAACCGAATTCCAGGAATCAGCTGGAGGTGTCGCGTGTATGAGCATGTTGTTTATTTTTTCTTCGAAGTCTCGACGATGTGTTTGTGACAAATATATAAATCTAGGGTGGGCAGAGTTAGTGAAGAAATTATCTGAATTTTCAATTCTCATGGTGTTCTTTCAGGATTTCGTTAATTTCTTTGTTGTCTGTGTATGAATTTCATCTAGATTTTTGGTCTAATACTGGATATTTGCTTATGTGAAAAAAGTTTACGAATTTTCCTAATTTCTTGAATGACTTTTTTTTTTTTTTTTTGTGTGTGTGTGTAGCCTTTTAGGTTTTCTCAGCTTCGTTCAGCTCTTCCATAAATTGTTTTGGGTTAAGAGTGCTCAGGATGGTTTCCCATGGACTGTTTGTTAGTTCATTGTTGATTTCATCCCAGAGATCCTGTTGGCTATCCTTTAGTTTATCAACACAAAAATTTATGCTTGTATACACTTCAGTGAGGTTGTGATCACAGTTTATTGTACTCCAGATTGATATACAATTATATAGCATGTATACATCAGGCCAAAATTAAATACATTACTGCGCACATGCCAGTATATGCAATGTTTTGTGTAGGTCTCTAATTATTGTATTTGCTGTAATATTTTACCGTATTATAGATAGAAATTTGTATGAATCTCTGTACTTTTGAGAAATTTTGGTGATGCCATAATGAATCTTGATCTTTTAAGTCTTTTCCAAAATATTTACAATTTGACTCTCATTATTATAGTTTCTCAAATAGCACTTCAATATCATTACCAGTATTAGAGGTAATTATTGAATTATCTACTCTAGCATAGGATTTATTTTTTGTGCAAATATAATCTTGTGGTAAAAATGAGCTTAATGATTTATATTTTTACCATGATATTCCTAGCAAACATAATTAAGATAATTCTACTGTGCTTATATATTTTTTCTAATTTCAGGTAAGTAGCGAGGCTGTCAGCAGCAGCAGTAGAGGAGGGGAGGTAAGTACCTCTTGAGGAGTTGGTTTTACTGCTGCAGAAGGCAAGGTAGGGCAGGTAGGATGCTCTGCAGTACATGGTTTATACCTCCTCCACATTCGCTCCTTCAAAGGGGTACCTTGATGCCCGTGAAGCTGGGCTGGATAATACATTGGGCACAGTAAACAGCGCCCAGGACAAAGTTTTAGGCCCTCCAAAATCTCAGGCAAGTCAAAAATGAGAATGGAAAGCCGCTGAAAAGTTAATTTGCTCCAACTGAATTGTTTTTATGTTATACAATGTCTCGTCAACTAGATGATGAATATGATGACTAGAAAGGGTGTGTGATGAGTTACCAGGGAATATTGCAGCCATCTTCATAACCGACGTGTGGTTTGCAACTTTCAGTTTGCAAACCACATAGGGTTTGCAACGTATGTGGCCTCCACGGTATCGCAGGTGTTTACCCGGCCTCGTTGTCGCGATATCTTATTCCCATTTTTAACAATTTTTTTTTTTTTTTTTTTTTGTTATTTGGGGTTTAAATGCGTTAAATATAAATAAAATAACTTGAACGTAATCTAGGCTCCCTGTAACTTTTTCAAGAGTTAGACAGTCCATACTAGAAATAACTAATAGTTCCTCACCATCATTCTTGATGGACTGAACACATTAACTCCAGGCTGAGGGACTGATTACCTTAAACTCCTCATATTCCACCTTTCTCTGCATTGGACTGAAGAAGCCACTGGCTAGCGAGGCGTTTCTAGAATATTGCACAAGTGTCTCATTTATCAACTTGTCGTTTTTTAAACAATTTGTTCAAATTTGGTCACAATTAAGAGCGTATCAGCAAAGAAAATATGCTAATGTCACTATTTTTAATTCTTGCAAATTGCCCATTGGAAGTAGCAGCGTAAATGCATGCATGGATTGAGCGTGTGTTTGTTGTGATTGTGCAACTGCAGTGTGCATTACGCCTCCCTCATTGTTGCTGTTCACTCGACTGTATAAACATGAATAATAGTGATGTTGCCACTTGATGGATTAGAGTGAAGGGGGGGGGGGTAAAATGTGGCTCGCAGGAGCAGCAGCTGACGGCATGGGAGGTGCAGCAGCAATTGTAGCAGTGACAAATGCAGCAGCAGTAGTGTTTCAAGCTCAATGTGGAGGCTGCATAATGTTTATAACTGTGTGGAAGCTGCATAATGTTTATAACTGTGTGGAAGCTGCATAATGTTTATAACTGTGTGGAGGCTGCATAATGTTTATAACTGTGTGGAGGCTGCATAATGTTTATAACTGTGTGGAAGCTGCATAATGTTTATAACTGTGTGGAAGCTGCATAATGTTTATAACTGTGTGGAAGCTGCATAATGTTTATAACTGTGTGGAAGCTGCATAAAGTTTATAACTGTGTGGAAGCTGCATAATGTTTATAACTGTGTGGAAGCTGCATAATGTTTATAACTGTGTGGAAGCTGCATAATGTTTATAACTGTGTGGAGTCTGCATAAAGTTTATAACTGTGTGGAAGCTGCATAATGTTTATAACTGTGTGGAAGCTGCATAATGTTTATAACTGTGTGGAAGCTGCATAATGTTTATAACTGTGTGGAAGCTGCATAATGTTTATAACTGTGTGGAAGCTGCATAAAGTTTATAACTGTGTGGAAGCTGCATAATGTTTATAACTGTGTGGAAGCTGCATAATGTTTATAACTGTGTGGAAGCTGCATAATGTTTATAACTGTGTGGAAGCTACATAATGTTTATAACTGTGTGGAGGCTGTATAATGTTTATAACTGTGTGGAGGCTGCATAATGTTTATAACTGTGTGGAAGTTACAGTAAGAGTGTTTATAGCTTACTATGGAGGCTACGGTGTTTATAGCTCACTGTGGAGGCTACAGTAAGTGTATTTATAGCTCACCATGGAAGCTACAGTAAGTGTACTTATAGCTCACTGTGGAGGCTACAGTGTGTGTATAGCTCACTGTGGAGGCTACAGTGTGTGTATAGCTCACTGTGGAGGCTACAGTGTGTGTATAGCTCACTGTGGAGGCTACAGTGTATGTATAGCTCACTGTGGAGGCTACAGTTTGTGTATAGGTCACCGTGGAGGCTACAGTGTGTGTATAGCTCACTGTGGAGGCTACAGTGTGTGTATAGCTCACTGTGGAGGCTACAGTTTGTGTATAGGTCACCGTGGAGGCTACAGTGTGTGTATAGCTCACTGTGAAGGCTACAGTGTGTGTATAGGTCACCGTGGAGGCTACAGTGTGTGTATAGGTCACCGTGGAGGCTACAGTGTGTGTGTATAGCTTACCGTGGAGGCTACAGTGTGTGTATAGCTCACCGTGGAGGCTACAGTGTGTGTATAGGTCACCGTGGAGGCTACAGTGTGTGTATAGCTCACCGTGGAGGCTACAGTGTGTGTGTATAGCTTACCGTGGAGGCTACAGTGTGTGTATAGCTCACCGTGGAGGCTACAGTGTGTGTATAGCTCACTGTGAAGGCTACAGTGCGAGTGCCAGTATGTTAGTCTGGAGGCTAGAGGAACAGTGTTTCAGCATTTCCTCACTGGAGAATTTTACAGTATAGTGTGTGCTGCTTTGTGGGATCCAGGAAATGGCTTCGCTTTAAGAACAAAGTTTTATGAACTATGTCTTAGCTGAGGCAGTGTCCAGTAGAACTTAACAGGCAGCACACTGAGGCACATGTGATAGTGTACGTGAGTAACTCACAATCGTGAGGTAGTAGTCTTGATTTTACTATTTTTAAGCACATTTGTAATATTAATATTTTAAAAGTATCTGTCGGTATCAGCGAGCTTTTCACCGATACCGATACTATAAATAAAGCCGATACTCGGCCATTCCGATGCTTATTAGGTTGGTTTAAATATTTAAAATGTTATAATGATTTATAACTAGAACCTGGCTATCACTGGAGTGCTCAGGTATGGTGCTAATTGACAGGTACGGTCCTGGACCAGCAGGCCGGATGGATGTCACCTGCCAGGTGTAATTAACCCGATCACCTGGACCTTCCAGGAAGACGACAATGATGACAGCGGAAGTTGATTAGTATCCAGCTGCTGCTGCTGCTGCTAATGAACCTATTGAAACCTTTTGCAGCTTTAAATGGAAGCTGCTGTTGTGAATCGAATGTTGATGGTTGCTGTTTATGGGTTGTAAAAGTAGAAGGTTTTGAAGTTTGAAGATCCAAGAGGTTTCGAAGCTTCAAGAAAGTCAAAAGGTTTTGAAGCCTTAAGAGAGTCCAAAAGGTTTTGAAGTTTTGATGGTTTTAAAGCTTTGATAAGAGACTCCATGGTGAAGATTAGAGTACGTCTTCATGAGCCAGGGAGATTAGCAGTTAGTAAGGTGGGCCGTCAAGAGTAACGTGTTATTAAGAGAGACCCAAAACAGTTTATATATTGACAGTAGGGCACATTGTGTGTGAATCACTTGGAGCTGCCAGGGCTCGCACAGAATTTCTTGTGAAACTTGGGATTGATTGCGTTGGGATTAGGCACTGAGAGCAGATTGGACTGGAAGGAGGCTGCTTACCTTCAGTCTTGGTGTATATGCCTGTACTAGATGGTGACATCTGTCAAAATTTAGTGATTAAACCCGACAATTATGTGAAAAAGACAAGTATCGATTATTAAGATAATCTTGATAATCGCAGTAGAGTGTAAAGATGTCAAGGTTAACTGACCTTTTTTCTGTAGTCATCTATTGGTGTAGCATTTAACTCGATTCCGAATTATATTAAATATTTACGAATTGTATTAAATATTCCTATATTATCTTTAAGTGGTTCCAGGATTATCTTCCCAGTTATAATAGTAAATACAGTAATAGTAAAGTATGCATTCCATGCATCACTCCCCTCATAAAGTTATATTAGGCAAGCAACTAGGAGGCATGGTCTCTGCTCACACCTTTTACCAGAACAGTTGCACTGGTATATTGTGTAGTTGGTAGCGTCCTGGAATAATGGGTATGGAGAGAGCTTAATTTTGTTGTCGAAATGAGTACCATGGGCCGACAGGAGAGTTTATGTATGTCACCTCTGACCTGTCCTTCATATGTCCAGTGAATGAAGCATAAACATGGTGTGCGTAGCTCAGCTCTTGTCTGGACCAAGACTGTTTAGATGGCAGCACGGGAGCAACATGGCGGCTAGAAGGTGAAGGTGAGCCTCACCGGATGTGCACGTCTGGGACCAGGCGGCGGGGGCGGTGATCCTTGAAATCGTCTAAAGGTAATCTCAAAGGCTGCTCTTTGAGAATGTGCGAAAGCTGGCCACTGAATTGCTTGTTTTGCACTTAACTGACGGGAGATCGAGCCTTCACTATTCTTGAACTTATTGAGCCTCACGGATTATAAAAAGTATTATTATTATTTATTGACTTGCATGTATACTATAAGTGTTATAAGTGTGTTAAGAGTTATATGTATATATGGAAGTGCTCTTGTCAAAGGGGCTATCCGTATGAGTTGTGGTGATGTATGGTTACCCGGGTCTTACAAGTGACACTTAAGAAAACACTTAGGAATGGTCAGGAAAAGATACGAATTATCAGAAAATTACATTTAAAATAATGCGAGGGTGAAAGAACCCTTGAACCAGGTCACAGGTAATGATCAGAAAAGTTACGCCTGTTTTTTTTTATATTCGAGGGGAAGCACTAAATCTGTAGGGGTCGTGCAGCAACTGAAGGATAAAAGCTTGTCCTGGAACCGTCATTTATTCATACTGTCAGCAGTATACATTGAGTTGCTTAAATGCACTCATTTCTGTTTGAGGCAGCAGTTTAGTCTAGGAGCTTGGAGAGTACACTCATGACTGTTTTATTATGATTGTGTACACGTTGTATTAGAGAACACTTAAGATTGTAGCTGATAACAATCTCGAGGGGACGTTTATTGACCTGGGTTACTGATTTATGTGGCTTGCTGTACATCTTCCCGGGTCTCTTGAGAGGTGGTGAGCAGGAACGGGGTTTTGAGTGGGGGGAGGCGTGGAAATTATGGAATGTGTGGTGGAGGGAGTGTTTGGGGTGGGGCAAGGTGGAGGTGGTGAATGTGTGGTGGAGGAAATGTGTGTTAGGGAGGTGGTGGGGAAGGAGAGGTTGGAGTTTGAGACAAGATAGTTGTGGGTTGGGGAAAGGAGTGGCGGGTCAGACAAGGTGAAGGTTGAATTGATTTGGGGTTAGGTATAGTGGGTAAAAGTGTATGTGCAAAGGGAAAGAAGCTTTTTTTTTATCTAGCAAAATTGGATACATCAAGTTATTGCTACCTTATTCTATAAGGAACTTCCATTGTGGGTTATGTTCATACATAGTGGTAAAAATCTGTCAGCCTTAGCTGAGAGACTTCAGTAGAGCAATGAGGATATCGTCGAGCATTCCATTATGGGTTCATCAGGTACAGCAGCTTCAAAAGTTGCGTTCCAAGAGAGCTGGAATTTAATATTTGGGAATGACCATCTCTCAAGAAGTGGAGAAGCTGGCGGTGAGGGGGAAAAAGGGAATGGATGAGGGGAAAAGGGTAATGATGGAGAGGAGTGGGTCTGGGTTGTGTGAGTGGGAGCAGGTTTACGATAGCTAAATATAAAAAAAAATGTATTTCCGCATGTCTTTCTTGTTGGTGGCGTGTGTGGCTGCCTTAAAATGTAGAGACTGGTATTGGCAGCTGGTGATAAAGTCTGCCTGTGATCTACAGCCAGCTGCCTCTGCCCACTCTTCTATATTACCACCCAACCACCTGCCCGCCCCGCCAGAGAAAAATATTATATATAACTTTTCAATATCGCCTAAATTTATATTGCGCCCCGCCTGAATTCCGAATCTTGCTAACCTAAATATTGTGTGTGTGTGTGTGTGTGTGTGTGTGTGTGTGTGTGTGTGTGTGTGTGTGTGTGTGTGTGTGTGTGTGTGTGTGTGTGTGTGTGTGTGTGTGTGTGTGTGTGTGTGTGTGTGTGTGTGTGTAGTGTAGTGTAGTGTTACGTAAACGAATGGTAATCTATAAAACACAATCCTCTCTTGTTGGTCGTTGACCCATATTAAGAAGAGAAGCAGTCCTAATATTGATCCTTGTGGGACCTCACTCATTACAAACTTCCCTTTTGGTGTCACATCCCATCTGTTACTCTCGACCTTCTGTCATTCAGGTACTCCCTGAACCACTGGAGCACTCTGCCTTTCAATTCTCTTCCTCTAGCTTCTGGACTAATATCTGGTATGCAACTGTGTCAAATGCATTCTTGCAGTCCAAGAAGATACAATCCGCCCAGCTCTATTTTATTTTATTTTATCTCTGTGATTCAGTTATAGAACTCGGGCATATTTTTAACTCCAGATTTTTTACTCTTAAATTCATGCTGGATTTCTGTGAAGAATCTTCTGTCCGAGTGCTACCTTTTCCATACAGTCTTCTCCAGATTTTTTAAAAGTATGCATGTTAAAGATACTGGTCTCTTTCCCCTTTTTATACAGGGACCACATTTGCCTTTTCCAAATCTATGGCAGTTGTGCGCTTGCGTGCGTGTGCATGTGTGTGTGTGTGTGTGTACTCACCTAATTGTGGTTGCAGGGGTCCAGACTCAGCTCCTGTGTGTGTGTGTGTGTGTGTGCGAGCGCGCGCGAGCGCGTACGTGCGTGTGCGCACCTCTCCAGAGAAGAGAGAGACAGGTAGGTAGGTATTCATTCCGTCTGCTTTCCACTATTTATAAAGAAATGTTTCGCAGTGTTCATTTTTGCACCGCTTTTTCAGTTTAGAATTGTGATCCTTTATTAATCCTACCGATGATGCTGAAAAAAGGTCAAGTACTTTCATGCATTTTATTGACGTTACTTGCGGTGATGACTCGTTGTTTCCTGCTATCAGTATCTTCAGTTCGTAACTTAAATTTCATGGCAGAAGAAGCCATTCTGCAGCATGTCTTTTAAATAAAATACACAGATATAAAACACGCTTTTATTTGGGAAAATGTTTTTATGTAGATTTTTTATTAAGTCAATCATTGATTTGATAAAGCTCATCACTGAGTGAATTAACTTCAAGCTTTACACTCCGCAAATTGACTTGGTAAAGCTCTACGTAGAGCGAAAATTTATCACAATAAAATGTTGTTTTGTGTGTTTTCTCAGTTACCATCAGCAAGATGCCGCATCTGTAGCTACGGTATGTCTTTGGAGTTCTCTTGTATTTTCTTGTTTGTTTTTGGTGTAGCATCATACTTGTTTGTGTTTGATGCTAGTGGTACTTGTTTGTTTTTGGTGGGGACACCTT
>WNWK01000962.1:60000-150000 GCA_009830355.1 Cherax destructor
ATAATGTTTATTACCCAGACGTTAGTGACCGTACAAGATATCTCCTGAATCTTCAGTTGAACATTTTTTTGTTTCTACAAAGTTTTATTAAAGTTCAGTTATATGTCACTCTTCATTCTCCCTCATTGATGTTTGGAAATATGAACTGATTTTTTTTTATCTGGTGCAGTGGAGCAACTTTACTAATTGATACAATCGCCTAAATAGGCTCCTGTCAGGTTGGGAGATAGATGCCTGTCCTGGCATAGTGCCTATTATAACACCTCGTCACCTAAATTTCCTTTCCCTTCCCTCTTCATCTTTCCTTCCATCCCTTTGTAACCCCGTTTTATTTCCCAGTTCCTCTACCCCTTCCTCCCTTCACTTGTTCCTCGAAATAGCAAGCCAGGTACCTACTTACTGCTAGATGAATAGGGGCAGCAGGTGTAAGGAAACATGCCCAATATTTCTATCCATGCCGAGTATCAGATCACGGACACTATGAATGTGAGACGAGTGCGTTGCCAACTGAGCCACAGCACACCAGTAAAAGTAGTTATCTTTATGTTAGCTGATTGTTGTGGATCGCATCCATAGGAAAATGTGTTAGAAAAACTCCAGTGCTGCTGGAATATCATATTCTGTGTAAGACACACTAATTCAGGGAAAGAAAACACTCCAGTCCTGGTTAAGAAAATTCTAGTAAATGCTAGATGTTTTAGGTAAGAGGTATCTATATACCTAATGAAATTTAAAAAAAAAATACTGAGATGGGGAGTTTAAGCTACCTGCTGCCTCGCTAAAAACCCAGGAACCCATTTCTTGGTCTAAATAGCGGAGATATTTCCTCTTTTGTCAAAAGTTACTGATACTTAAGCTTATGATTTGGAAAGAACTATGGATATGGTTTAGACTACGATTAATGAATTGTTTTAGTGTAGATTATTTGTGTAATATGAGAGTAGTTCAGCCACGTTATAAACAAATAGAGAATTGTATAGATTAAATGAACGGTTTAGTTAAAATTAGTAATGATGTCTGAGAGTTAATAATATCAACTTTTTAATTAGAAACCCTGAATAACAAAACTGTTTCAGAGCTTTGTGTATCAAACCTCATAACAGTAACTTTTAAATCAACCAGTTTATGATGGCTATGTAGGCGTGCAGGCAGGTATGTCACAGGTATAAGATTCAGGAATTTAAAGAATCCTTCAGAACTTTGTACATGACAAACGTTAGGCCAGTCATTGAGTATGGTGCCCCAGCATGGAGTCCACACCTGGTCAGAAACGTGAAGAAACTGGAAAAGGTCCAAAGGTTTGCAACCAGGCTAGGAATGAACTATGAGGAGAGGTTGAAAGAACTGAACCTGACGACCTTGGTGGAGAGAAGGACAAGGGGAACATGATTACTACGTACAAAATCTTAAGAGGAATCGATAGGGCTGATATGGACAGCCATTTTAAATTAAGAGAACCAGGATCCAGGGAACACAGGTGGAGACTGAAGACACAGACGAGACATAGGAATATAAGGAAGTATTTATTTAGTTTGAGGAACACTGTATACAAAACTCAAGAGGATCATCAAATGGAACGAACGGAACATGTGAAACACTTGGGAATAATTATGTCAGCTGACCTTTCTTTCAAAGAACATAAAAAGACAGAGATCACGACCGCCAGGAGGATGACGGGGTGGGTAATGAGAACTTTTAAAATAAGGGAAATAATGCCAGTGGTGACACTTTTCAAATCGTTAGTGCTCCCTCATTTGGAATATTGCTCAGTGTTTACGGCCCCGTTTGAGGCAGGAGAAATATCAGAGTGAATAAATATAGAGATCGTTTACGGCAACGCCTTAGTCTTGAACATGTACTCACAGGAGAGGAGGAGAGAGAGAGAGATGCATGATAAAATATACCTGGAAAGTACTCGAGAGCTGGAACCAAATCTACACACTGCCATAACAACATACTGGAGTGAGAGAGATGGGAGGAAGTGAAAAATAAACCCAGTGAAAAGCAGGGGTGTGGTGGGCACAGTAAGAGAACACTGTATCAACATTCGTGGCCCCAGATTTTTCAACATATTACCAGAAGATATCAGAAACACTGCTGGAACAAGTATAGAAGTTAAGAGAAAACTGGACACGTATCTTCACCAGGTGCCAGATCAGCCAGGCTGTGATGGATATGTGGGGTAGCGGGCCTCAAGCAGCAACAGCCTGCTCGACCAGACTAGCACCAGACGAGCCTGGCCCATGACCGAACTCAGGAAGTGGTAAAACTTGAAACTCATCAAAGGTATATCAAAAGATGGTCGAAAAGTGGAATGACTTGGATGAGGTAAACTCAATACACAGATTCAAGAGTAGATGCGCTCGCATACGCGCGCGCGCGCACACACACACACACACACACACACACACACACACACACACACACACACACACACACACACACACACACACACACACACACACACAAATGCAAAGTCATGAAGATCGGGGAGGAGCAAAGAAGACCGCTGACAGAGTACAGGCTAGGTGGACAAAGGCTACAAACCTCGCTAAAGGAGAAAGACCTTGGGGTGAGTATAACACCAAGCACGTCTCCGGAAGCACACATCAACCAGATAACTGCGGCAGCATATGGGCGACTGGCAAACCTAAGATTAGCGTTCCGTTACCTTAACAAGGAATCGTTCAAGACACTGTACACCGTGTACGTCAGGCCCATACTAGAGTATGCAGCACCAGTCTGGAACCCACACCTGGTCAAGCACGTCAAGAAATTAGAGAAAGTGCAAAAGTTTGAAACAAGGTTAGTTCCACAGCTCAGGGGACTGTCCTACGAAGAAAGTTTGAGGGAAATAGGACTAACAACAATGGAGGACAGAAGGGTTAGAGGAGACATGATAACGACATACAAAATACTGCGGCGAATCGACAAGGTAGATAGTGACAGGATGTTCCAGAGAGGGAACACAGATACAAGGGGGCACAATTGGAAGTTGAAGACTCAGATGAGTCAAAGGGATGTTAGGAAGTATTTCTTCAGCCATAGAGTAGTCAGGAAGTGGAATAGTCTAGCAAATGATGTAGTGGAGTCAGGAACCATACATAGCTTTAAGACGAGGTATGATAAAGCTCATGGAGCAGGGAGAGAAGAGACCCAGTAGCGGACAGTGAAGAGGCGGGGCCAGGAGCTAAGTCTCGACCCCTGCAACCACAATTTGGTGAGTACAGGACAAAATGGTGACACACACACACACACACACACACACACACACACACACACACACACACACACACACACACACACACAGGGACAGAATGTTCCAGAGATGGGACACAACAACAAGGGGACACAGTTGGAAGTTGAAGACTCAGATGAATCACAGGGATGTTAGGAAGTATTTCTTCAGTCACAGAGTGGTCGGGAAGTGGAATAGTTTGGGAAGCGATGTAGTGGAGGCAGGATCCATACATAGCTTTAAGAAGAGGTATGATAAAGCTCATGGCGCAGGGAGAGTGACTCAGTAGCGGCCAGTGAAGAGGCGGGGGCCAGGAGCTATGACTCGACCCCTGCAACAACAACTAGGTGAGTACACACACACGCGCGCGCGATGATCAATATTAGGGCATAATCACATCAGTTAGTCGAAAATTAAGATGTGGGACCAAGAGCTTTAACTTAATCCTCGTCCCTCATCCTGCACACTGAAACAGTTAATATCACGCATTACACACAGTCCCCCCCCCATCACCCATCCAGTATGTGAACATTTATCAGCGGGTGAGGAAGCTGCTTTAGTCTGGTTCGATATTTTCAGGTCTTCAACAAGCTCATTATTCAACATTATCAGGCACTATCTAGATCATCAGTCAACCTTGCTGCAGCTGGATAGCAGCCATGGTTCAACGTCCCTGGCAAATATGTGCACACGAGCAGGTCCTAGATAAATGGGTGCACAGAGGCTCTTATGCTACACCAGGGTACCTGTGATCTCAACTAACCTCATCCCCCTCTCTCTCTCTCTCTCTCTCTCTCTCTCTCTCTCTCTCTCTCTTACACACAGGGTTTGACAAGGTTAGGTTAAGGATCTCTAGCTTTATTGACGAGCTATTTTCAAGTTAAGGATTCCTAACTTTATTGATAAGCTAAGAGCTGTTACCTACATCAGCTCATTTGAAAGTATTTTTATTGTTATAAAACATACAAGTAAGGAACAGGATGAAGTTAGAGCCATCTGGGGGCCAGCATTTTCATTTAATCAACTGACTTTATCTCGTTGACATCATAATGCTGTACGAATGTGTTCCAGACTCGAGTCATCCTGGGGATAAATGATCTCAGATGAAGTGGTGTTCTGGAGAAGGGTACAGCCAGAGTGAAGTTGCTGCTTTCTGCCCGTCTTGTGGTATAGAAGCGTGCTTCTCGCTGTCCTCGAAGTGGAGCCAAGTGTGGCACTTTGACAATGTTGGCCTTGTACATGTCAGTAAGGCCACCCACATCCCTCCTGTGTTGAAGGCTCTGCTGAAATGACAGATCTATCCAGGATGGATCCAGGCGAGAGATGAGACGTCTTGCTCTGTTCTCTACTCTGTCAAGCAGTCGCAGATAAATGGGGGGGGGGGCGCAGGCAAACCAAGAAAGTGGAGCATACTCAAGGTGTGAGCGTACTTGTGCCTCTCTCTCTCACTTGCTTGCTCGCTTTCGCAAAGTTGTGTTGATGCCCTGGACACGTCGGGTAAAAATGGGAAGATGCTGAGACCAAAGCGGCCATCTGGAGCTGGCTCTGTAGCACTGTGTCAATCACGGTAACTTTCCGAGTCCTCGTACGTATGTTCCTGGAAAGTGATGACCCTTGTTTTAAGATTGCGAAAAGGCGATGTAGGGTTCAACAGAAGAAGAGTGTCCGGTCCTAGTCTATCCAAGAATCTTCACAGTGCGATGATGCTCTGAGGATATGGTACATGGCTTACCCATAACCACCTGCTTGCAGGTGGTCCTGTGTCTCTTGTGACTAATGGCGGGACACGTTTTAAATGTATATGAATGATATACAATACCGACAAGATGAAGAATTACACACGTGTGCAACATCTGGGTATCTTTATATGTAGACGTTTCGCCATCCAGTGGTTTTACTAACAAATTCAAGGACATAATGGGAAGACTGTAGAACTATATACAAAAGATAAGGTAATCAGTCCCTCAACCTTGGAGTTGAAGAACACCGTGTTCTTCAACTCCAAGGTTGAGGGACTGATTACCTCATCTTTTGTATACAGTTCTACAGTCTTCCCATTATGTCCTTGAATTTGTGTTGGTCAAGCCAGTGGATGGCGAAACGTCTACATATAAAGATAACCAGATGTTGCACTTGTCTAATTCTTTACATTTTAGTTGTTTTATAGCAACTTCGACATTTTCACCCTTGTTAAAAAAGATGAACTATGGCGACAAGTGTCATAAGGGTTCTTAAGGGGAGTGACGGTGAATGGCAACTCACTGAGACTGTTATACTAGTAAATTGAGTAAATACGTGGTAGGAAGCCCAGCCTGCAGACTGATGTCGTGACTGCCTTGAAGGTACGCCAGGGTACGCCCTCGCTCGACCCAGCCTTACGGGTGGCGCAGTGTCATAGCAGGTTCAAACCTATGCTGACATAGTATTTGAAAAGTCCGTGGCATCACGGCTAGCGTATTTGAAATATGCTGACACACGTAGTTGGAAACAAGTCACAAAATGCAAGCATTAGGAATTTTTATCAGAAACGTTTCGGTCTTGGAACCTTGGTCAGTTCCAGCTCCTAGGGCCGAAAAGTTTCCAATAAAATGTTCTAGTGTTTGAATTTTGTGTCTTCCCGACTACTTTTTGCCAATGTCAAGATTTATATGCTCGTGCATGTGTATGCGTGCGCACTCGTGTGTGTGTGTTTGTGCGTGCGTGCGTGCGCATGTGTGCGTGCGTGTGTATGTGTGTGTGTGCAATGCAATGGATCAGAGAATATCAGGCATCTGGGAGGCAACAACGAGTCATGGTACGTGAGGTGTCAGAGTGGGCGCCTGTGACGAGCGGGGTTCCACAGGGATCAGCCCTAGGACCTGTACTGTTTTTGGTGTATGTGAATAACATAACGGAATGGATAGACTTAGAAGTGTCTCTGTTTGTAGATAATGTGAAGTTAATGAGGAGAATTAAATCGGTCGAGGATCAGGCAGGACTACAAAGAGACCTGGACAGGCTACAAGCCTGGTCCAGCAACTGGCTCCTTGAATTTAACCCCGCCAAATGCAAAGTCGTGAAGATCGGGGAAGGGCAAAGAAGACCGCAGACAGAGTATAGTCTAGGTGGCCAAAGACTGCAAACCTCACTCAAGGAAAAAGATCTTGGGGTGAATATAATATCAATCACATCTCCTGAGGCACACATCAACCAGATAACTGCTGCAGCATACGGGCGTCTGGCAGACCTAAGAATAGCGTTCCGATACCTCAGTAAGGAATCATTCAAGAGACTGTACACCATATACGTCAGGCTCATTTTGGAGTATGCAGCACCAGTTTGGAATCCACACCTGGTCAAGCACGTCAAGAAATTAGAGAAAGTGCAGAGGTTTGCAACAAGACTAGTCCCAGAGCTAAAGGGATTGTCCTACGAAGAAAGGTTAAGGGAAATCGCCCTGACGACACTGGAGGACAGGAGGGTCAGGGAAGACCTGATAACGACATATAAAATACTGCGAGGAATTGACAAGGTGGACAAAGACAGGATGTTCCAGAGATGGGACACAAACAAGGGGTCACAGTTGGAAGTTGAAGACTCCGATGAGTCAAAGGGATGTTAGGAAGTATTTCTTCAGTCATAGAGTTGTCAGGAAGTGGAATAGCCTAGAAAGTGATGTAGTGGAGGCAGGAACCATACATAGTTTTAAGACGAGGTTTGATAAAGCTTATGGAGCAGGGAGAGAGAGGACCTAGTAGCAGTCAGTGAAGAGGCGAGGCAAGGAGCTATGAATCGACCCCTGCAACCACAAATAGGTGAGTGCACTCACTCTGCAGTGCTTATTCGCTATTAAAAACCAGTTGGAATAAATATATTGAAAGCAAGCTGGCCTTACTACCATACGCTACGAGGGTAGAGGATGGGTATCAGGGTGCATAATAGAGCTATTGTTAAACTGTAAAAGCTACGAATGTACAAGTAACGTTTCAGTGCTAACCTCTGAGGGTTGAGCACTCCTGGTGGTGGTACTTGGAGCTGGGACAAGTTCATAGCGCTCACTAACTCGCCCCGACAACTCAATTTATACCCACGTAACTTAACAGTGTCTGCGGGACGGGCCAATTTTTTACTCTTAACCAGGAAGGAATGACCAACGTAATGTTATTGTTTTTAAGTACTGTTGGATGTACTTTCATCCCACTCTCTCTCTCTCTCTCTCTCTCTCTCTCTCTCTCTCTCTCTCTCTCTCTCCTCTCTCCTCTCTCTCTCTCTCTCCTCTCTCTCTCCCTCTCTCTCCCTCTCTCCCCTCCCCTCTCCCCTAACCCCTCTTCCATTTTCCACTTAATCCTGACACTATGTAATTTAGGCCTCCCTCCAACACGCAGGAAAATGTGAATGACAAGCAAGGTCGAGTGGACGGGGAAGAGTTCGTCAGCGTGGAGTCGACTGATTACCTCATACTACTACTCTTCCACCGAGCTTCTCTGTATTGGACTGAAGAAGCCACTGGCTGGTGAAACGTTTCCCCATTAAAGATTCTCAAATGTTGCTCAAGTGTCTCATTCTTCAAGGGTAAAGAGGAACACAGCAGGATAGCTAATGGCCCACGAGGGTAGAAGAAAATCCCAGCTGGACGAAACCCCATAGGACAGTGCTTCTCTTGTTCTCAGGCTACCTCCACTGTTACTTCTAATACTAATATCTCTTTGCTAAGTCTCTGTCCCCTTTTTCACTACCACTACTGCCTTCTTATTGCCACCTCGACCACAGTTGCAGTACTACTACCACCACCACTATCGCTACCACTACTACTACTAGTAGTACTACTACTACTACCACCATTACTACTACTACAACAATACTATTCCTTTCGTTATTCTACTCCCGTCCCCGCCCCTCCTCTCGTATATATTCTTGCTCCCTTTCCTTCACGCTTTCGTGTGACTGGTTAATGGTCCGAGTCTGACCGAAACGTCATGAGTTTCTCTCATATATGTGCGGGTTATTTGTGTAATGAGGATATCGTCAAGTATTCCAATAAAAATTCAGCTGCTACGACAGCTTCAAAGATTTTTTTTTTCAGCAAGAGCTGGAGTTACTACTACCTGCTAAATATAATCTCTCAGGATGGCCTGTCCCACACACAGGATAAACTAATTGTTTTGTTATTGCTTCAAACGAGAAGACAGTTTGCAAAGAATGAAAAAATAGTAAAAAATCTCCCGAAAGCACCTTGTCACCGGCAAAAAGTCACTGTGACAACTCCCACCTTGTATGAGGGCTGGTCAAGGACTGGACTGCGGGGGCGTTGACCCCCAGAACACCCTCCAGGTAGACTCCAGGTTCACAATGCTTGTCAATAAAAAATGCATTTGGGAAAGAAAAGTTTGTGGCGGGGAGAGAAATTTAGACTATTACATATCTAAGAACTCGTATATTCATCAATATGGAATATGATTGCAGATTCATTATTGCAGTTGTCTCTGGACATTTTAAATCTATATTATATGTCTGTTAATAATTAAGACACATGTGCAGCAATTGGGTATTTTTGTTGTTGAAACGTTTCGCCTACACAGTAGGCGAAACAGTCCAATACAGAGGCATCAGGTGTAGTAGTGAAATGAAGATGTAATCAGTCCATCAACCTTGGAGAAATGGTATTTGAGGTGGTCAGTCCCTCAGCCTGAGGGACTGACCATCATCAAAAAAAAGCCTACACACCATGTTATTAACATTACTGCGTGTAAAGCACGGCAGTCAGCATACACACAAAGGAGAGAGGTGATGGGAGGGAATGGGGAGGGAGGGAGACGGAAATGAAGAGAGAGGAAGGGGAAAGAAACAATGGTTTTGAATTGTAGCAATTAATGGGAGGGGTAAGGGCTAGAAAGGGGATTGGGAAAGGCGAATGGGGATTAGAGATGGGTGTTGAGGAGTTAAGGGAATAATAATAAAAATCTTTATTTCTACAAGTTCAAGGTATACAGGCCTAGCTGACATCAATGACATACTACTATATAGAAAGCCCCTTGTTATGTAGAGCTTTTCGGGCAAATTAGGTCTTTTGTCCTCAGAATGTGACCCACACCAGTCGGCTAACACTCAGATAACAATTTTACTGATGAGGGGACAGGGTCAGCAGGTGTCTTGAGGAACCACGTCCTAATGTTTTCACTCGTACCGGAGATCGAACCACGGACCTCATTGTGTGAGCTGAGTGCGCTGGCAATCGAGCTACGGGAAGCTGTCTACAAACCTGGTTTAATCTGTTTAGACAGGAGCAGCAGCGATAGGTAGACGGTTCATACGTTGGACTACGTTCGGCCAGCAGTAACAGCCTGGTTGATCTGGCCTTGATCCACCAGAAGGCCTGGTCCGAGAACCTCCCGTTCTCGGCGTTCACTCCCTGAAGTGTATCGTTTTAGGTTGCAGTTTCGAGCCACAGCTCCTGGCCCCACTTCGCTGATCCCTACTAGGAACGCCTGGGAACGCCTTAGTCTTAAATATGTACTCACTGGAGCGGAGGAGAGAAATATATATGATAATATGTAATAAAAATGTTTATTTCTACAAGTATATGTACATGGTATACAAACCTAGCTGACATAAGTGACATATTACTACATAGAAAGCTTGTTATGCAGAGCATTTCGGGAAAATTAGGTCAATTTTGTCCCAGGATGCGACCCACACCAGTCGACTAACCCAGGTACCCATTATTACTGATGGGTGAACATGGACAACCGGTGTAAGGAAACACGCCCAATGTTTCCACCCCTTCGCCGGGAATCGAACCCGAACACCTCACCGTGCCAAACGAGAGCTTTTGCCACCAGGCCACGGGGCACCTGGAAAGTACTGGAGGACTTGGTCCCAAATCTGCACACTACCATAATAACATACTGGAGCGAGAGATTTAGGAGGTAGTGCAGAATAAACCTTGTGAAAAGCAGGGGTGCAGTGGGCACTACAAGGGAACACTGTATCAACATTCGTGGCCCCAGATTATTCAACATCTTACCAGAAGATATAGAAACACTGCTCGAACAAGTGTAGAAGTTTTCAAGAGTAGTGAACAGGGCAAGATCCAGCATCAGCGAGGTCAAAAGCTCAGTGCCCCAAGGCACTGTCCTGGCACCTCTGCTGTTTCTCATCCTCATAGCAGACATAGATAAAAACACCCAGCACACTTTTGTATCATCATTTGCAGATGACACTAAAATAAGCATGAAAGTCACTACGGTAGAAGACACTGAAAAATTACAGGAGGACATAAGCAGGGTCTTCCAGTGGGCAGTGGAGAACAACATGACGTTCAATAGTGATAAGTTTCAGCTGCTTAGGTATGGAAAAAATGAAGAACTCAAAAGGAACACTATATGCAAAACGCAAGAGGGTCACCGCATAGAACGAAAGGAACACGTTAAGGACTTGGGAATAATTATGTCTGCTGATCTGTCTTTTAAAGACCATAACAAGACAAAGATCACAACAGCCAGGAAGATGACGGGGTGGGTATTGAGAACTTTCAAAACAAGGGAAATAATGCCGATGGTGACACTCTTCAAATCGTTAGTGCTCCTTCACTTAGAATACTGCTCTGTGCTGACGGCCCCGTTCAGGGCAGGAGAAATATCAGAGCTGGAACAAATTTAGAGATCGTTTACGGCTCACATTGAGCCATTGAAACATCTAAATTATTGGGAACGCCTTCAAGTCTTGAACATGTACTCATTGGAGCGGAGGAGAGAGAGATACATGATAATATATACTTGGAAAGTACTTGAGGGCCTGGTCCCAAATCTGCACACTGCCATAACAACATACTGGAGTGAGAGATATGGGAGAAAGTGTAAAATAAACCCAGTGAGGAGCAGGGGTGCGGTGGAGACAATACGGGAGCACTGTATTAACATCCGGGGTCCCAGACTATTCAACATCTTACCAGAAGATATCTGAAACATCGCTGGAACCAGTGTAGAAACCTTCAAGAGGAAACTGTACAAGTATCTTCATCGGGTGCCAGATCAATTAGGCTGTGATGGATATGTGGGGTAGCGGGCCTTCAGCAGCAACAGCCTGGTTGACCAGGCAAGCACCAGACGAGCCTGGCCCATGGCCGGGCTCAGAGAGTAGATACTCTCGAAACTCTTCAAAGGTATATCAAAGGTTCAAAGGTAAGGAAACTGGACAATTGTCTTCACCAGGTGCCAGATGAACTAGGGTGTGATGGATATGTGGGGCAGCGGGCCTCCACCAGCAACAGCCTGCTCGACAAGGCTAGCACCAGACGAGCCTGGCCCGTGGTCGGGCTCCGGGAGTAGTAAGACTCGAAATTAATCAGAGGTATATCAAAGGCCCGCTCTCTCTGCTCCATGAGCTTTGTGTGTGAGAGAGAGAGAGAGAGAGAGATACCATATGGTCTTCCTCTCTCCCCCTTTCTCTCCTCCTTCCCTAGTCCTTTTCTGTACTTCTTTATCTTTCCTCCCTCCCTATACACTCTTGTGTTTCATCATAAGTTAATTTTCCCCCTCTCCTCCCTCCTCTCATGAACTGGTCAGGCCCTCCTTTCCTTTGCCCTCGTCAATCATCATCCCTCCCTTCCCTCCCCATCCCTTCTTTCTCTCCCTTATCTTCCCCTTGTGGGCCGCAAGATTTCCCTTTACCCTTTTTTCTATTTTCTCCTCTTCCAATACCTTTGGTATACCTTCGATGAATTTCGAGAGTCCCCCCTCCCCCATCACGGCCCATGGCCAGGCTTGTCGGTGCTGGCGTACAATCAGGATGTTACTGCTGGCCGCACGTAGTCCAGCGTACGAACCACAGCCTGGCTGATCCGGCTTTGACTTTAGGTATCTGTCCAGCTCCTCTAGAAGACAGCCAGGGGTCTATTGGTAATTCTTCTTATGGCTGGTGGGAGGCTGTTATTCTTCTGATGGCAGGTGGGAGGCTGTTATTCTTCTGATGGCAGGTGGGAGGCTGTTGAACAGTCTTGGGCCCTGGACACTTACTGTGTTTTCTCTTAGTGTACTAGTGGTGCCCCTACTTTTCATTGGGCGTATGTTGCATCGCCTGCCAAGTTTTTTGCTTTCGTAGGGAGTGATTTGTGTATGTAGATTAGGGACCAGGTGTAGATTATGATGTATATCTCTCGATTGCGCTCCAGTGAGTACAAGTCAAGTGCTTCCAAGTGTTCCCAGTAGTTAAGGTGTTTGATGGAACTGATATGTGCAGTAAAGGTTCTCTGTACATTCTCCAGATCTGCGATTTCACCTGCCTTGAATCGAGATGTTAATGTACAGCAGTATTCCACATATCTATTACAGCTTGGTTGATCCGGCACTTGGTAGATGCATTAGTTCAGTTTTTCTCTTGAAGACTTCTCCACTTGTCTTGGCAGGGTTTGATTTGCTTTGGTAAGATGTTAAATAATCTTGGAACACGGGTGTTGATAGTATTCTCTTATTGTTCCCATGGCGCCCCAACTTTTCACTGGGTTTATTGTACATTTTGTCTCCTATCTCTCACTCCAGTATGTTATGGCAGTGTGTAAATTTGGTACTAGACCATCAAGTACTGTCCATGTATATATTAGCATGTATCTCTCCTCCGCTCCATTGAGTACACCTGGTCAAAGACTGGGCCACGGGGAAGGAGTTGACCCCCAACACCCTCCAGGTAGACTCTAGGTAGGTACATGTTTGGAAATAAATGGTATAAAATACCGACACAATGGAAAATAACTAAGAGAGACCTTATGCAAGTTGCCCACGCAGTGCTTATCGAGTCACAGACAGATCTGTCTGTGACTCGATAAAGCTACACTGGTCAAAGTTGTCATAGGATACATTAACTGCTTATGTGTTTATTTTTCCAGGTACATGTTTAGAACTTAGGTGCGTTCCCAGTAATTTAAATTCTTTATTGGCTCTATGCAGGCTATAAATGATCCTTATACCTGTTACACCTCTTATATCTCCCCCACACTGAACGAGGCAGTCAACACTGAACAGTACTCGGAACGAGAGACCACAAGCGGTTTGAATAGCGTTGCCATTGGTACTATTTCTTTTGTTTTGAAAGTTCTCATTATCCACCCACATCATTTTTCTGTCTGTAGCGACATTTGCCTTACTGTTATATTCTCCACTGCCCAGTGAAAAACTTTGTTCAAATCTAATTGCAGTTTTTTCCTTGTCTCATATTGAATAATTTTCATGTTTATTTTGAAATTGTACGAGTTGATACTGACAACAAGTCTCCCCAGCCCCAGTTCCCTCCACCCCAATTCCCTTCACCCCTAGTTCCCTAGTTCCCTCCACCCCTTCTCTCTCCCCTCAAGGAGCGTATTAACACCGCCCCGCACTGAGTAAAACGAGGGGAAATATTCTCCCCCTTTCCCCCTTGTGTATAAATGTTGCAGGGGCGGGTGTGCCCCTCCAACTCCTCCCCTCTCTCCTTCCATTTTCATTCCCTCGCCAAACAACCCCTTATCCTCTCCCAGTGGCCCCCTTGACTTCCACATCTTCCTGACCCTTTATCCTTTCATGTTACTCTATTTTTGTCTCATCTCTCCCTCTAGGCTTCTCTTCCATCCAAGTCTTCTTCCCTCCCATCTCAGTCTCCCTCCTCCCTCCAGTCCCAATCTCCTTTTCTCCCCTCCCGATCCCCCTTCCTCCTTTCCAGTCTCTCTCCCTCCCTCCCTCCCTGTTACCATACAGTTTTCCCTCCCAGTCTCTCCAGGGGGTCTGCCCTCTTGGAACGTCGTTGATGTTGTCTTTGGGGAATTGGTCCACTTTCAGTTTGTTGCTGATTATCTCTGGTGGTGGTTGTCTTCGGTCCTATGCTGCTGTTGTTACTGTTGCTCCTGCTGCTTCTCCCACTACGTTTCTCCTGATGCTTCTGGTATGACTGTTTCCTCTACCAACATTATTCTGATGGTAATAATTTTATCAGGGCGAAGTGTCAGTGAACATGTGTCTACATACTTAAGCTGGATACAGTGTGTTTGATTTTCGTGGACTGGGATATTTACATGCTTACCTGTGAGGCACGAAGGCGTGCATTTAACAGACAAGCTCCATGAACTGCACTAATAGTGGTCAGTAATTCGTATTATTGCCAATATTGGTTATAGCAGAAATAGTAGACATTTTAGAATTAAACAGCCGTAGTAGGATTACAGCCATGGAACAAATAGCTTTATAAGAAATGTTGGGTAGTTAATATAGATTTCAAGTGCCTTAAGCGTGCCGCAGCCTTCATGAATGGTGCCTCAATGATGTTGAAAGCTCGTTACCCAAGGAAATGGTTAATGTTTGTCAGGAAACAAGTGTTTCCTGACCTGGGTCTTAGTCATATGACCCTCAGCTGGAGCTTATGGTCATCTGACCGAGGCCTTCTACCCCTTTAAAAATTAGGGTTTATAAAGGAATTGGAGGTGGCCTCTTTCTTAGGTCAAATCTGATTATCTCCCTTTTCCCAGGCGCTGTATGACCCTTACGGGTCTACCACGCCTCCGTGAATATAATAATGTTTACTGCCATTTATTCTTACCACTGCTCCAGTATTAACATGCTGCCTTGAAACCACTCTCTCGCGGTGTCTCCAACTCTTACATCGTCATTTAGTCTTACTAAAACATGCATACAGTGTACGCATACACACGCATGTGAATACCCTTTAGTTGAAGCACCACTCACTCTACACACGGCCCCGCCAACCTCAATACACCAACGTTAAATTGTCAGACGTGGAATTGAAAAGGGCTCCCGAAATTTATTGTATGGATCAAAGACCAAATTTAAAAATAAAAATTATGCGGGTACAATCGAGAATTTCTCTCTCTCTCTCTCTCTCTCTCTCTCTCTCTCTCTCTCTCTCTCTCTCTCTCTCTCTTCTCTCCTCTTCCTTTTTTCCCTCTCCCTCATATACCGTTTTCTCTTGTCAATAGTGAAAGGCATGATGGACCTCTTACACCCTCTCCTCTGAACTACCTCCCTCTCTCTCTCTCTCTCTCTCTCCTCTCTCTCCTCTCTCTCTCCTCTCTCTCTCTCTCTCTCTCTCTCCTCTCTCTTCTCTCTCTCCCTCTCTCTCCTCTCTCTCTCTCTCTCTTCTCTCTCTCTCTCTCTCTCTTCTCTCTCTCTTCTCTCTCTTTCTCCTCCATAATTTTTCTATCGTCAGTTTTTCTCTGTCAATAGTGAAAGGCATGATGGACGCTCCTTAACACCACGTCTGAAGGTGCAACTTATTTCCCTTCAAGATGCTAGAGGTTATAATGAGAGCTCCTATAAAACTAAAGGAGAGGTAGTAGTGAGGAAGGTGTGGAAGAGAGAAGAAATAGAGAGGAAGGGAAAGAGCAGACCCAGGAATGTGGAAGTATAAAGACAATCAAAACCGAAAAGGGCAGTAAAATGGGGTGGGGATGCAATGAAAAGGTTGAGGAAGTGGAATGAAAAGGAGAGGTGAAAGAGAGGAAGGGACAGGTGGTGATGGAGTAAAAAGAGGTGGAGGAAGTTGAGTAAAAGACGGGAAGGTGGTCGAGAAGGGAGAAGTGGAAAGGGAGTGAATATGAAGAAGGTGGAGGAATTGGAGTGAGAGGAAGTGGAAATGGAAGAAGAGGAGGGGCTGGTTTAAAGGGATCAGGTAAACAGGAGAAATATTACGAGAAAGGAGTGAACGTGAGAACGACATATGATGAAAAGGAGGGGTGGAAGAAGAGGAAGAGGATTGAAAAGAGCAGGGAAGTAGAGTGAGATGAAGGTACTGACAGGTAAAGAAGGTAGAGGAAGAAGGCAAGACTAGGACAGAGCATCAAGGAAGTTAGAAAGGCAGATAATAAGGTAAAATTCACGAGGTAGGGATAAATTTGTGAGGAATGTAGGAAAGAGCTGAAAAGAGCGAATTATGTATGAAAGAACAGAGAGAGACGGAGAAAAGGAGAATTACAGAGGGAATTCGAGAGTAATATGTGAAGTGGAAGAAACAGTGGTGGTTTTACGTTTGTGTACATGGAAATGGAGAGGAACAAATTAATGAAGAGGTGGTCTTCCTCTTCTCATCCTTATTTCTTTTCCTTTTTTTTATTATTGTATCTTTCTGAATGGTGTTCAGAGATTAGTTTGTTTTAAGCATACATAGTTTGTGACCCTCTGGCAGTGCAGTCTGCCTCGAATCCTTCCATCCTGACGCACTTAAAAATAAATAACATTTAGCCTTTTTTGGAAATAATAATCGTCGTCGTCGTCCTCCGTTTTATTTATTTATTTTTCGTTATTAATTGCAGTTTAATCTTTTCTCTCCTTCCTTTATAGTGTACTGTGTCTCAGGTTTGCCCTGTTCCGTCCTTCATATCCATGATCTTGCATTTGTTTGGGTTAAACTGCGATAATCAGTTGCCTAGTTGGAAACCCTTCTGAGTTTTACATCATTAACAAAAAAGAACACACGTAAATAGATTTTATTTGGGAGATCATTAACGTAACGTCTACGTAAATACATAACTAGAACCTTCAGAAAAAGATATCCCAAGCCAATGATGGCACTCATCAGATCACTTGTTCTCTCTAGGCTCGATTATTTCTGTGTACTAACGGCCTCCTTCAAGGGAGGCGGAATTGCGACTGGAAAATGTAGAGAACTTTCACAGCTTGTATAAACTTGGTGAGATACCTAAATTACTGGGAGCGCTTGAAATCGCTAGAACTGTACTCCTTAAAACGTAGGCGAGAAAGGTGCATCATAATATATACCTGGATGATAGGGGTCCCAAACAACCCGCACACCAAAATTAATACTTATGAACACAAGAGGCTTGGGAGACGGTGCAGGATACTTCCAGTGAAAAGCAGGGAGCGACGGTTGCACTGAGAGAGAACTCGATAAATTTAAAAGAACCACAACTCATCAATACCCTCCATGCATTAAGGAGATCACCAACAAACCCCTGGTTGTCTTCAAGAGGGAACTCGACAGATTCCTCAAAAGCAGTTCCTAATCAGCCGGGTTGTGATTCATGCGTTGGACTGCTGGCGGCGGGCACTAACAGCTTGATCGATCAGGCCAGCAGCCGAGAGGCCCGGTCTGGGATCGGACCGCGGGGCCAGTGACCCCTGGAAGCGACTCCAGTTAGAAGTTACTAGACACTGTTCACTAGTTAATAATATAGTTCATTCCTCTTACCACTGAGGAATAAGACTCGTGTGTAACGCTTGAATATCTTGCAATAACGTTTCACCTGCACAACAGAATCTTCAGTTGAAAATAGGGAAATACAACATTAGAAACAGAAATAGTTTTGAAGTAATCAGTCGGTCACTCTTGGTAGGATGTGGTCAGCCCCTCAAGCGTACATCATAGGTATGCGGCCAGACCTTGTATATTAGAACAGAAGTGAGGTGAAGCAGCTGGAGTTGACGTCATAGATGAACATGGCCCCACTAGTGCAAGTGTTGTATTTCATAACATCACTGTTAGTCATCCGCTTCTTGAGCTGCCATCTTTATTTCCTGGGTCACTCTGTTAACGCAGCTTTATCCACTCTATAACTACCAAGAGGAGTTTTTTTGTGCTTGATAATTTGTTTTTACATGAGCCGAGTCCCTGATCCTTCCCTATTGTCTAGACCAGCAGTGAAGACTATGGAGCTGAGTAACAGGAAAAAGGATCTCACTTTAAGAAAGCTTTGAAGGGAAAGTTACCGCTTCATTAGTGGAGTCAGTGAATCAGAGGGGATCGAGTCCCGGGTACAGCTGGACAACATTAAGACTTGTTTCCATAAGACACCTACTGTCCCTGTTCACCCATCAGTAAAATGGGTACGTGGGTGTTAGTCGACTGGTGTGGGTTGCATCCTGGGACAAAATTGACCTAATTTGCCTGAAATGCTGTGCAAAACAAGGGGCTTTCTTTGTCATTGATGTCAGCTAGGCCTGTATACCTTGTACATGTACTTTCAGAAATAAAGATATTATTATTAATCAGATTGTATTGAAGTCAGTGAATCAGATTGTATTGGTGAAGTCAGTTATGAATAAGGGGAATATCAGTGACTTATTATAAGGTCAGGAGGAAAGACTGACAAGGTCACACTTTCAAAGTTCTCACTGGGTATGTATATATATTTTCACTGCCATCTCGTCTCGCCCCTCCTCGCCCAGTCCCGCCTCACTCTTATAAGGGACAGGTAGGAAAATATATATGAAGCTTGTGGCTTTTATATTTAACCAGTATTTTTGGGTATAAACAAGTATTGTTTATGATGACACAAGTAGAGGAAATAGACAATTCCAGGACTGAACAAGCTCCCAGGATCGAAATGGTTTCCTAATGTTTGTCTTACCTGTTTGTTTACGTTTCCTTAATTTTCACTGGAATCACATTAGGTGAGTCCTCAACACTAGCACTTTCATCATCTGTTTTGTGTTTGTTTTATAGTTTGTACACCAACTGTTGCACGAACGAACGAACGAATGAACGTGACTTATCTCGGCACTGCTCTCATTGGTTGCCGTCACGTGACATCCCGGGCACTGCCCTCATCGGTTAGTTGTCGTCAAATGATATCTCCGGGTAGTGCTCTCATTGGCTGTTAGAGGTTACTTGACATCAACAAACAATCTTTAATTTAAAAGTTAGATTTGTTGTATAGATTGAGTTAGGGAAGTAAATAAGAGCTGAGGTGATTAATATTGTGGAGTTAAGTTAAGAGGGGAAGTGGCAGGACAGCTGAGCTAAACGTCCTTCGGAGAAGAATGTATTATCCCAGAGACTTCGTAACGCAGGATAACTCAAGCCAATAAATCTGGCTTTATTTTCATTGCGGTCCTTTGATCATCTTCCCCCAGGATGCGACCCACAAGTTTAGTAACACCCAGATACCTACTTACTGCTAGGTGAAGAGGGGCAATAGGTGTAAGCATTCTCAGCGTTACCACTCAGCAGGGAAGTGTCGAATCCCGGTCCTCCAGTTGTGAGCCGAAGGTGCTAAAACCTGAGCCATGAGCCACGATGGTTTTGCAAAGAATAAGATTTAAATGTACTGTAGTGTAGATCATTCGAGAAAATCTTTACTGTAAAAAAAACCGTGGGTTTGGTGAGCTTTAAAAAAACGCCATTACTTAAGTCCTGTTATTGTCTACTTTCATCTGTCTGTATTACGCTTAGCGGACGGAGGATCGAGCCTTAGTTGCTCGTTTGCCCTCACCCACCCGGGTTTAACTCCACATTAATAATAAAGGTAACAGTAAAATAATTACTTACAAAAAAATTACTCTGAACCAGTAATGCTGTTATCCCACATAATCAAGATTTTTTTTTTAAGAAGTAAGATTGGCATTCACATGGAAGAGCAGCAGTTGCACAACGTAGGTCAACATGGGTACAGGACAAGCCGCTCCTACCTTTGACAATTGCTGGACTATTACGACATGATCTTAGATACAATAAAGAACAAACTGGAAATGTAACTGCGCACAAAATGCGTGCAAAAGGAATAACTGAAAGGTTGGAAGATGTGTATTTATATTTCTAACAGATAGAAACCAGAGTAGTAGAGCAAATCATAGACTGCTACAGTGAAAAGTTGTTTCTTATACTCGTATAGACATGGACGTAATCATAGCCATGTATCATCCATTGCAGACAATACTAGAATTGTAGAAGTGACATCATAAAAGGCACAGTGAGTCTCCAAGCTCATAACCAAGACTTCAAGTGCACTACTGACAATAATATAATGTTCAGTGAGAACAAATTTCTGTTACTACTTTCGGGTAAAATTAAGAAAATAAAAACAAGCTCAGACTACAAGACAAACTAAAATAACTCGGTAGAGCCTAAGTCTAATGTGGAAGACCTGGAAGATCTCACGTTCAAAGAGCACAACAATATTGTTATTGCATCTGCAAGAAAATGATAGGTTTGGTAACTAGAACGTTCAAAACAAAGAGATGCCAAGACAGTGGTGATACTCTTCTAGTTACTCGTTCTCTCTAGATTGGAATATTGCTGTGTACTAACGACCCCCTTTAAGGCAGGCGAAATTGCTGTGCCGGAAAATGTATAGAGAACCTACCTGGAGTCTATCTGGAGGGCATTCCGGGGATCAACGCCCCCGCGGACCGGTCTACGAACAGTCAAGCACCTAAATATCTGGGAGCACTTGTAGTCCCTAGAACTGTATTCCTCAAAATGTAGGAGAGAAAAATACATCATAATCTACACTTGGAAGATACTGGATGGATAGGTACCAAACCTGCACACCGAAACAACTACATATGAACACAAGAAATTTGGCAGACGTTGCAGGATACCTCCAATGACAAGTAGAGAATCGACGAGTATATTGAAGAGAACTCAACAAGTGTAAAGGTACCAAGACTCAACACCTTTTCTTCATTCATAAGGGATAATACCAACAACCCCCTAACTGTCTTCAAGAGGGAACTCGACAGATTCCTCAAAACAGTTACTAACCAGCCGGGTTGTGGTGTATACATCGGAAAGCAACAACAATAACTACAGGTTCGTTTAACTTGTTCCCATCTCCCACATCCCTTCCCCATTACTATTTATTCCCTTATATTTTCCTTCCCCATTAATTTTTCTTTTTATATCCATTTCTCTCTTTCTCCTTTCCTCTCCCCTTCTACCATACCCTTCCCACACTCCGTCACCGACCATCCCCGGGTGAGGGTTGAGGTCTGGCCGTGCTGGAGAAATCCATCATATTGTCAGGCGGGGAGGGACCAGCTGTCCTTTATATGTCCTCTTAGCCATACCCCGACATCCTGTCCGTAAGGGAAAATACTGTCCGTGCAAGAGCCATGCTGTTCGTACAGGTCCATCCTGTCCGTACAGGTCCATTCTGTCCGTACAGGTCCATCCTGTCCGTACAGGCCCATCCTGTCTGCACAGGCCCATCCTGTCTGTATAGGCCCATCCTGTCTGTATAGGCCCATCATGTCTGTATAGGCCCATCCTGTCTGTATAGGAGTATCCTGTCTGAACTGGAAAAATTAAATGCAGCTCGTAAGAATAAAATGCTAGAGAAATAATGTAGACAAGAATCCTGGTACTGCCGACAAGTGCGCGGACAGAAACATAAATTGCAGAACAAGGTATCTTCATCGGGTGCCAGATCAACCAGGCTGTGATGGATATGTGGGGCAGCGGGCCTCCAGCAGCAACAGCCTGGTTGACCAGGCAAGCACCAGACGAGCCTGGCCCATGGCCGGGCTCAGAGAGTAGATAAACTCTCGAAACTCTTCAAAGGTATATCAAAGGTATAAGGTTTTACTGGGACAACGTTTCTCTCTGTTTAGATCTTTATAGTGTCATATTTTACTCTTTGTAGAGCTTCATTACTTGAAAAAGCTCTACGTGTCCCAATGAAAGCCAGTTACGTAAATTGTTTACCTGTGGCCGGTTTCGAGAGTTCTGCTTCCCCGTTGATTGCCTGTTCAGTCAGGCTGTTACTGTAGGCGACATAGATTCCGTCGTACAACTAATGTGCGGTAGTGTAGCAGCGTACTGCTGACATATCCAATTTTGCTAAATAAATAAAAAAAAGTTAATGTATTCTTCATAAACTTTGTTCTAGAGAGAGGCAATTCCAGGAACAGCTGAGCTTTGTGTACACGAACCTTGGGGCGTCGACACTCCAGATGTATAAGAAGGGTAAACCGTAATAGGAGAGTTGAAGGCATTTCCGTGAGAGGATTTGTTCATGGTAGGTGGTATTTTCGAACTAAAATTATTGGTATTATCATCATCATCATCCAGGTGTCGTAGGAATTGTGTTATTGTTGAAAGTGAGAGCGAGGAAGGAGGAACGAAGTACGCGGTATCACACGAGAATGTGAAAAGGAAAAGGGAGGGGGAGGAAGAGTGGTGAGGAGGGAAGGTTTGTTGACGAAGATTGGGAGGAGGAAGAGGTGTAAAGGTTGAGTGAGGAACAGGAGGAATAGTTGAGTGAGAAAAATGTAAGGAGTGAGGGAAGAAGATGAGGAATTGTTGAGAGAGATGACTTGATATATGCCTTTGATAGGTTTCGAGAGTTTGTCTACTCCTGCAGGGCGGTCCTGGCCAGGATGAGGATGCGGGAAGGTTTAGCAAGGAAGACTGAGGAGGAAGGAAAGCTTGGCGAGGAAGATTGAGAAATAAGAGGGAAGGTTAGGTGAGGAAGAGGGGATAATTCGAGGGAAAGCGATACAATGAGAGGTAGTTGAGGACGAAGGGTGAGAAGATTGAGGATGAATTATAAACGAGAGGAGAGAGAGAGAGGTTGGGAGGGAGGAATAGGGCGTGAAGGAGAGCAGATACTTCACGTAGTAAAGGAGTAGTAAGAAACATTGAAAAACATTTAGTGAATAAAACGGGACAGCTTAACTAGGAGGCCAGGTCTGGGACCGGGTCGCGGGGACGGTGACCCCCCGAAAGCGTCTTGGTGATATGTCGGTAAAGTTAAGTACTTTTGTTGTGGTATTGAGTGTGAATATGTGTGTGTGAGAGAGAAAGAGAGAACAAAACCAGATTAAGCTATTTTTAATATGTCGACAATTATATTATTATTAAGCCTATTACGGGCCTATAGGTCTCATGCAGTGCATGAGACCTATAAGCCCATAATAGACGTGGGAAAGAATGTTAATTAGAAACTAAGTGATGATTATAGGCTAGAAAGTAAGAGCTGAGTCAAGCTAGGTATTTCTCGCAGCTTTTAACATAAACGTCAGTTTCCATGGTTAAACTGAGAGAGGTTAGATCAGATTATACTCCTATCTAACCTCCGTTACTTAATGTCTCACTAATAATTATTAATTTAGCATATTACTTGTATCATACCTGTGACCGCCTTCGAGGGCTCTTCTACCCTTAACTATTTGTATCTTTAAGAGAAGTAACATCCTAACGGCAATATTGTTTACTTGCGACACTAATCGTTACTGATTCAGTGTCATCATTAAAGGCACTTGACTCACATACTGACTTTAACAACACGCTCATTGGAGAAGCCCAGCATAGATATTCAATTATCAGAGTTACCCCAAATTACCCCTACATTCTAAAGTTGATAAATTAGCCAAAAAAGCACCCTCCCAGGCCCAAATTCGTGGGACTCTGTGTTCATTAAAAACTGCAAGAAACCCCTCTCGCATTATGTGGAGTGTCACCTATTGAAGCATTGTAAGCAGAATTTATTGCACACTGAACATCAGGTATAACTTCATCCCAGGTTGCACTATTGGGATTGATAGTGGCTCTCAAGACATCGAGTACTTTCTTATTAGTTCTTTCCGCTAAGCCATTACTGGCAGGATAGTGAGGAACAATGGTCGATTTAGAGATCTTGTACAAAGTACACAAATTTTCAAGAATCTCACTACAGAATTCACCTCCATTATCTGTTATTAGGGACTTAGGAGTTGTATGCCTGCAGATTATACGTTTTTTAAACGCTTTAGCTACTGTCTCGGCAGTCTTATCTGCAATTTAGTTAACAGATCTAGCGCAACTCTTTCCCATGGTTCACTAGTAGTTGGATACACCTGGATTGGGCTTATCCTTAAACAAACTAGACCTGATAATATTGACTTGCGCACCAGAGTCCATGAACACATGAACGGGCGCATTAAGAACATATGCTTGTACTAAGGGACCTATTGTTGCATTGGAATTTATGTGCAAACGAGGAGGAGGATTGTCATTAGAGAAGGTTTGTTCCACTTCATCCCCAAAAATATCTTCGTCAAAGACGTTTGAAGCAACATCATCAATGAGACTTTCTTCTTCGAGACTGCTTAAGGCATTGAAGGAATTACTAAAAGGATGGAGTACTCATTATCACCTACTGTCACCACGGGGCGGTTTGACTGGGGTGCTTGAGTTCCCCCGAATTGGAAGAATGAGCCTGGTTCTGGTTATTAACTTGAGAACCACAACCTCTATTTCCTCTCCTGGTTCTGCGGTATGAACGGCCACGGAAAGATATAAAGGACCTAAGGTTGTAGAGAACATTGCACTCAGATGTGTCATGTCCATGTATTCTCTGATAAGTATAGTACAGCAATTCTGATTGAAAGGCTTGTGACCCACTAACAGTTGGTAAGATGCAAAATACTACTACTGAACTACTACTGACACAAGGAACAGCTATTTAAAATTGACTACTGTCTGGAAAAACCTTCCATCCCCAGTTACCTAAAGTCAGTGCTGGATCAGCCGGGCTGTGGTTCGTACGTTGGACTACGTGCGGCCAGCACGTAGGGGGGAGGGATAATGAGAACTTTCAAAACAAGAGGAAATAGTTCAAGTGGTGACATTGTTTAAATCACTTGTGCTTTCTAGCTTAGAGTACCGTTTTGTGTTTATGGCTCCTTTCAGTGCAGGAGAGATATCAGAACTGAAACAAATACAGAAGTCATTGACAGGTTTGCATATAGCCAATAAAGCATTTCAGTTACTTGGAACGCTTCATCCAGGCAGTGATGGATATGCGAGTCAGCGGACCGACAGCAGCAACAGCCTGGATAACCAGGCAAGTACCATACAAGGGTGGTTCAGAGCAGAGCAGGAAAACTCTTGGAACTCAGCAAAGGTATATCAAAGGTATACCGTTGTGGTCTCTTGTCCTGCCAGTTCAACATACGAAAGTCTTCCTTTTTTCTTTTGTATTTTTTTTTTCATTTTCATTAAGTTTCTCTCCTCTGCCTTCCTTCAGTTAGGTGCCTTGATGCTGGTGAACGGCTCTTGTTTCTAGGAAGTGGAGCTATACTTGGATTAGGTTTAGCACTTCGTATAGTGTACCTGTCTAGTCTATTTAAGGTGGGGGTGATGGGTGTACCTGTCTAGTCTACTTCAGGTGGATGATGGGTGGAGTGGGTGTACCTGTCTAGTCTACTTAAGGTGGGGGTGATGAGTGTACCTGTCTAGTCTACTTCAGGTGGATGATGGGTGGAGTGGGTGTACCTGTCTAGTCTACTTCAGGTAAGGATGAAGCAGGTGCTCAGTCATGGGGTAACATGACTAGTCAGACTGGTCAAGAATACCATTTAACTTTTGTACTGAAATAGGCAACGAGTGAGGCAGGTTTTGGAGCCAGTATCTTAGTGGTGCTTTCCCCCTCTGATCGCTTTTTGAAGCACCTGTGGCCAGTTTCCAGGGTTATTCCAGCAACCTGGCCTGGCTTTTACTGTTATCTGATCAAGCCTGCTGTTTGTACTGGTGGTCAGCAGATCACAACCCGGCAGGCTAGTACTTGCAGTCTCTAAGGATTCAGTGTCCTTACGAAAGATTCTAACTTTTCGACGGTCCTTGTTTAAATATCTAGTCAAGACAATCAGGGTGACCTTCGAAGGAAACACATTCACCATTACTCGCACCTTTTTTCTGGAATAACATTATACTAATCGTTGAAATTATATTAATTTCGTTTGTATATTTTCATATATTGATTTTTTAGATCAAACGCCTGACGTTTATAATTGTTTAATAAAAGTTTTACTTGGTCATGAACCGGGCCGCGGGGGCTTTGACCCCCGAAACACCCTCCAGGTATACTCCAGGTATACAGTATTAAATTTTTACTTTCGTTGTACTTAATGAATTTTGAATTCATTTTATTACAATGGCCGCCATTGTACACGGTATTTGTGAGACTCGTGAATCTTGATAAATTTTGAATTCCTCTAAATGTGCTGAAGAATAATAGAATAAGAGAGTTGTTTGGTGGTATGATTTATGGTGTTTGTAATGTCAGTGCTACTAACCACCAGCTCTTGTGCCCTGGCTGGTAGCTGTCAGTCGTGTGGAGTGACGACGCTTCTCTCTTAGTTTGCAATATTTAATTTTTGTATCCATAGGAGGAGTTGCACTTCTATCCTTGTAATGTACTTCGCTTGATCTCGGACCTCGCACTGAACACATTACTTTCGTTCCACTGGCTCCATGGATGTGAAGATAGGCACAAGTTGTAGATCAAGGTTTTATTAGCACAACGTTTCGCTCTATGTAGACTCGTAGAGCTTCTATCAAGGCAGAACGAAACGGCTCAATAGAGCTTCTTCAGCAACGTTTTGTGGGAATTTTAAATTCCAGTGTATCAGTGCTCTTCACTACACAGTCTGCAGGTACAGGTCCGTCTCAACTTCACCCCCCTTCCTTCCCTACATTCTCCACCTGACTCATCCTATATATACACTCGTGTACTCTTTGTCTAGCTTGGTAGATCTGTTTGTGACTTGATGAAGCCCACTGAGTGGGCGAAACGTAGTCAAAGGAACGCATTATACTGGATTTGTGTTTATTTTTCTTGCCTTTAAACTAAGTAGGTTCATTATTGAGTCATCAAGTTCAGGTCTTAGTGTTTCTGGGCATCGCATTCCTCTCAACTCCGGGACACGTTGCTGTTGAAAGTGTTTTTTTTGGGTGGGGTTCAATGCTGGTGTTGTTCCACCCTTGCCTGGGATCGAACCACGGACACGCTGTGTACGTGGTTCGATCCCAGGCAAGGGTGGAAACATTGGGCGTGTTTACTTACAACTGTTGTCCCGTTCACTTAGCAAGCAAATAGGTACCTAGTTATTAGACGACTGCTTTGGGTCGCATCTTGGGGGACAAGATTGAGGACCCCACTGGAAATAAGACATTGTCCCTTGATGACGCATTGCCTTTCTTGGGTTAGCCCGAACAAAATTTCATCTCTTATCTAATAGCCTAACCATTTCGCCCTGGAGTAATTTGTCTAGCACCCTGTGTGTGTTAGTTACCAGTTGTCGATAGGCACTTGGCCTGTTTTGTGTGTGTATGCGCGCACGTGCGTGCGTGTGCGTTTGTGAATGCTGGTTCGTATGCAGGAACATCAATGTCAAAGGCAGTAGTGGAGAGAACGATTAATGCTAATAATTCTAAACCATTACCCGCCGCCGTCGCAGCAACAGCAGTAGTATAATGTTTGGTGTCGTTGTTTCTTGCAGAGTGCTTGGTTGTTTTAAACATCCCCCCCACCTGGAGGAAGGGGAAAGGGGTAGGCCAGGAAGGCTTGTATATTAGTGCCACATTATTATGCCAGCCATGGGTAAGTTTTCAATCTACAGGTGTCATAAACTGCTTGGCAAATGGAAAGTAATTAGGTTTAATTCGTGAGTTAATAGGGTTATCAAATCTTATTCCTTGAGTAGCATTGAAAATGGGTTGGGCAGATATTTTTATTGAGTTTGAAAGGGATGTGCCTATTATAAGTCAGTAGGCTTATAATAGGCCTTCAAAACTGTTTTATCAAATCTTAGAAATTTCAAAATAGATTTAGAAGCTTCTGAGCAAAATACAAGTCTAGAACCTCTTCTAATTTACCAAAAAATCGCACTTAGGGACTCTATAACGATGTTTCGATCCCTTCTAGACCATTGTCAAGTCACAACTGGGGCGAGAAGAGTGGCGAAGGCCAGAAGACTCTTTTTATTCCTCTTATAATGTTACCCTGAACGTGATGCAAGGTGAAAGTCTGCCCATGTTAGTGAATGTCACTTTTTAATTAAAAAGTTCAGCCTCTTGCGGTGGCCGCCAAGCTCATGTTAAGCTTTACAAGTGGTGTTGAACACTTTACAAGTGGTGTTGAACACTTTACAAGTGGTGTTGAACACTTTACAAGTGGTGGTAGACACTTTGCAAGTCTTCCCTTAGGGGAGACACCTTGATGCCAGGAAGGGGACTCTTGATCCAGGGAACGGGACTGTACTCTCCTTTGGATCGAACCTAAAAGCCTCATATTCCTATAGTTTTATGTGATCCCTACTGATTTAGCGCTTCTCCCTGAATAAAATAAATGCACTTAATGAAGCCGTTAATTCAAGAAAATCAAAGGTATTCATACATACAGTGGTGTGCACAGTGTGTGTGTACGGTGGTGTGCACAGTGTGTGTACGGTGGTGTGCACAGTGTGTGTGTGTGTACGGAGGTGTTTATATGGGGGTGCATATAGCGCAACACGTGTGCAGCGTCCAGCAGTGTACGTTGCGAGGCGCTATAGTGCAACTCGCTCTACTGAAATTACAGCTCTGCCCTCACCTTACCCGCGGTATCGAATTTAAGACATTTTTCTCATCGAGTGTATTTTTTAATGGCAGGAGCATGGGTCACTTGGGAGATATGCCACGACTAGACTGTGGTGGCGGCGACGGCAGGTACCAGCAGTGGTAGATAGTAAGGTGGAGGCTGAATGGCAGTAACAACAACAGTGTGAGAAAGAAGCAGAGGAAGAGGAGGAGGAAGTAGGTGATTGTTGGGATGATAGGGAAGAAGTAGATTGTAATTACGGAGATGAAGGGGCTGGTTTGGAAATTGTGATCCCCTTGTCAGTGGTGTTGGGTATATGTAGGGAAGGAATAACGAAGCAAGATAAAGGTAAGGCAAAGAATACAGAAAAGGAAGGCACAAACATATATTGGGATGAAACAAAGAAAGGGAGGCAATCCCATGTTGGATAAAGTTTAGCTCATTGGGACCAGTCCTACAGGGCAACACACGAGTTATTATTTACTGCTGCACAATAGCTGAGGAGAGATGTTGGTAGGAATTGTCGTGACAGGAGCAGCGGGCCTCACCTTGTCCGATGGTATTGTGTGTATAACTTGACTGCTTCTAGGCATCTCTTCCTTGTTTAGTCTTCCTATTTACCATCCTTGTGTTATATTGACAAATACTTAGACCTCATGTTTTAGAACACTAGGTTGGTAGTCTAGACAAAGTGTCTAGACTACCAACAGTTATGTACACACAATGCAAACGGAAATCGGGGAGCTTTCAGCATCAAACTACCTCTTGCATCATAACTCAGTCTCCGGAAACATGGACCAACACATGACCTCACAATGTAACACCTCGATCCACACCTTCCAGACCCTTTTCAGTAGCTGTGGAGCATACAAGAACGTGTATGTTCCTCTGTTACATGATCAATCCCACGTTATAGCAAAATCTTCTTCAAGAAATCTGAAGCCTTGCAATAGTACATAGGTGATCTTTAATAAGGCTAATGAATTACCTAACTTCATATAAAAATATTATAAGCAATATAAGTCCAAAATGTATAACATAATAATATTAATAGATCCTTAATTAGTTGTTTTAGGCACATTTCTGGTCTCCATCATAAATGTGCTATCAGAAAGCTTTCCCACGAAAACATAAGCACTAAACACCTCTCTTGATAAGTGTAGAATAAAGGAGGGGGGGGGGGAAGATTGAAATGCACATATGAAAAAAAGGTATAAATATAGGAAATATAAATATGGTACTAAAAGTGTAAAAGCAGAAGAGAGTCACAACCTCAGATTTACTGTACAAGGGTATAGGAAAACATTTGTTGTGGGAGGGTTGAACTGTAGGTTAGACAGATACATGAAAGGGAATGATTGGTCGCGTGTAGGACCTGCCACGCAAGGGTTAGTAGGCCTACTGAGTTCCTTTTGATGTTATGAGTTGTTAGGGAGTGAGAACTTTCTTCCTTACTATAGGATTAAGGTTGTAGTCTTCAGGTAAGAGCTGTTTTCCCACGTCAGGTCACATATAAGTCTGGTTCCAGCAGTAGACATCAAAATAATGTTTAACTGGAGTTTACCTGGAGAGGGTTTCGGGGGTCAATGCCCCCGCGGCTCGGTCTGAGACCAGGCCTCATGGTGGATCAGGGTCTGATCAACCAGGCTGTTACTGTTGGCCGCACGCAAACTGACGTACGAACCAGGATATATTCATTTTAATGTTAAGCAATCTACAAATAGGATATAGGTATCCTTCCGGACCCATACTTCTCTCTACCCCTCCCTCTCCCATCCCCATCCCTTTATCTACCTCTGCCCAATTCCTTTCCTATCTCTGCCCTATCTCGCGCCCCCTTCCCTCCTTCATCCCTTCCCCAATCCCATTCCCTCACCTCTCATACCGCCTGATACCCCCCACCTCCCATCTGTCCCCCACGTAGACCACACAAATGCGAGCACCACCCCAACCCTTCCTCCTCACAGCACCACTTCCCACCTCCCTTTCTCTCTTCACATCATTTACTCGCTACTGCTGCTACTTCTCTTTGTCCTTCCCCCCTTTCCTCTGTTCTTTCTCTTACTTTGTCTTTCTTTCCCAAAGTTCTCTCTTGCACTTTTACATAAATTTTTCCGTTAGGTTCACTCAGGCAAATTGCTGTTAGATGGCGGTACGTGAAACTGAGCGGCTGCCTTTCAGGGAGCGGCTGCCCTTCAAGTACATGTCAGGAGCAGCCAGTGGCTAATGGACGGCGTGTAATGGGTGGAGGGGCGGAGCCCTTGTTGTTCTGATTTATAGCCCGTACCACGCCCACACGCCCGCCCACTGCCTTCCTCATGCCACGCCCACTAACTGCCTCCTATACACCACGCCCGCGTAACACGCTCGCTGCCTCTCACACGCCATTCTGGGAAATAAGCACTTTTTTGAGCATCAGCAGTGTAAGGGTTACTGTATTACATATGAACAACATTGTGGGAATCATAACCTCAATAACTAGACTCCCCAGTATTCTTAAACTGTCCGCCTAAGCACATTCGTGTATCTGGGTATGGAGCCTCCGTGCCGTGACTTGAGGCTGCCAGCCTCTACTCTGGTCTCACTCACAGGCCACCTGCCGGAAGGACAATGTCTAACCCTTCTAGGACCTTGGCTGTGGTTGCTCCTCTCGCTCTGCCTGGTGTACCCGCTGTTAATAAACCGTCATCTAGTCTGCCGTGACTCTACTGTAACGCCAATTAACCCTTCAGCCACGGACAAGGTGGATTGTTTATACCAGCCCCATCTGACGTCCAAGAATTCACTGACTGCGTACCTACGCACTCTGCCCCAGACCCTGACCTATAGAACTTCACTTCATCAAGAATTGCAAGAAACCATTATCACACTTTAAATTTTCTATGGGATGATCATTCCACTCATTTTTAATGACTGGAGGATCATCGCAGTTATTGAAAATGACGTATAGACTCAGTCCACAAAAGTGGTAGTAAAGCAGTAGCAAAAAATTGTAGACGGATAGTATTGACGTTCCACGTTATCAAGCTTTTTGAGAAGATTGCCAGTCTCCTGGAATCCTAGCAGTTGAACAACCCAAGTCAGTATGGGCTCAGAGCAGGTCGCTACTGCTTCTCGCACTTGCTGGACCATTTCCACTTGGTCCTGGATATACCAGAAGACAAAAAAAAAAGGTGTAGTGTACACTGACTTTGCAAAAGTCTGACACGTGCGACAATGGGGTAATTGTAGAAAAAAATATTCAGAAGGGATAACTGGGAAGGTGGGCACATATATTTTTAACTTCCTAAAAAACAGAACCCAAAAAGAAATAGTAAACAGGAAAATCAGGAATAACAGTGAAAAGTTTCTCTTGCTAAGACACGGTACTCGCTCCACTTGTCTTTGTTTTCATATTTGACATAGACAGGGACAGAAAGCATAACACTATCTTTTGAGATGATACCTGAATTTGTATGAAAGTGGCATCCATAGAAGACACAGCGAGCCTCCAAGCTGATATCAACCAAATTCCAATTGTTTCGTTACGGTAAAGTAAAGAATTAAAAATGAGCTCAGAGTACAAGACAAACTGATCACTTTGTACATCTGGGATTTAAAATGTCAGACGATCTCACTTTCAAGCAACTCAGCAATGTTGTTATCGCCACTGCAAGGAAAATAACTGATTGGATAATTAGAACTTTCAAAACAAAAGGCCAAGCCAATGATACTCTTCAAGTCACTCATTCTCTCTAGGATGGAATATTGCTGTGTACTAACGGCCTGCTAGGCAGGCGAAATTGTAGGACTGAAAAATGTACAAAAAATAGTTCCAGTTCATATAAACTCAGTCAAGTCCCTAAATTATTGGAAACGTTGTTGTCTGTAGAAAGTAGGCGAGATAGATACATAATCTACACCTGAAAGTTTTTGGAGGGATGACCTCAAATCTTCACACCAAAATAATTACATCTGAAAACAAGAGGCCTGGCAGGCTGTGCAGGATACCTCTGATGACAAGCAAGGAAGCGATGAGTTAACTGAGAAAATATGTAAACAAAAACCACGAGGCTTCATCACCCTTTATGTATACCTTTGATGAGTTCCAGGAGTTTATCTACTCCCAGAGTCAGGCTTGTCTGGTGCTTGACTATTCAACCAGGCTGTTGCTGCTGACGGCCCGCTGGCGCATATATCCATCACCAGGCATAAGGGAAATTACCAATAGACCCCTGGCTGCCTTCAAGAGGGAACTGGACAGATACCTAAAGTCAGTACCCAACCAGTCGGGTTTTAGTTCGTACATTGGACTGTGTGCGGCCAGCAGTAACAACTTGGTTGATCAGGCCCTGATCCACCGGGAGGCCTGGTCAAGAAATGGGCCACGGGGGCGTTGATTCCCGGATCACCCTCGAGATAGACTCTAGGTAGGTAGGTAGCCTGGTTGATCTGGCACATGAAGATACTTGTCCAGTTTCCTCTTTAAAGACTTCTGCACTTGTCCCAGCAATGTTTCCGATATCTTTTGGTAAGATGTTGAATAGTCTGGGGCAATGGACATTGTTACAGTGCTCCCTTATTGTGCCCACGGCGCCCCTGCTTTTCACTGGGTTTAATTTACACTACCTCCCATATATCTCCAACATGTTACGGCAGTGTGCAGATTTGGGACAAGGTCCTCAAGTACTTTCTTGGTATATATTATCATGTATCTCTCTCCAGGAGTACAAGTTTAGGACCTCAACGCATTCCTAGTAATTTAAATGCTATTGGCTCTATGTTGGCCATAAACTGTCTCTGTTATCTGTATTAGGGAAATTACCAACAAAGTCCTAGTTGTATTCGAGGGCACTCGATATAGTCCCTGAATCAGTTCCTGATCGGCCAGGCTGTGGTGCATACGTTGGATTGCGGGCGGAAGGTATGAACAGCCTGATCGAAGTGACTACGAGGTTATAAAGCATCCTGAGCTGCGAAACTTCATTCAGTAAGGCAATGAAAATATCATCAAACATTCCAGCAAGGTTTCAGCAGCTACGATAGCTTACATTACATTCCAGCAGAGGTCAGGTCTCTTATTACTGGAAAATTACCATCTCTCAGGTTGGCTTATCCCCAACACACATATGGGTGAGTACTGCTGGTGTCTATACACAGTACCACTGAAACCGTCTTGTAAAAAAGTCCCTGGTCAGGTGATTTTCGTCAATAAATACTGACAATATGAAGTTTTGGGACTTGTGTGGCAGAGGCGGCGGTGTACAGGTGGTGAGTGTTGGTGATAGCAGTAGTGATGGATGAGTGTTGGCGATAGCACTAGTGATGGATGAGAGGGGCGGTAGTGACTGTGGTGATAGCAGTGATCTTTCCGCCTCCGTCTAGGTGGGTGGGGGTTACTGTGGTGATGGCAGTCAACTATCCGCCTCACTTTGTCCGTATGATGTCAGGCGCGGCGCCACCCAAAAAGAACCTATCAGAATATATCTCTAATTAAAGTAGACGCTCAGATAGTGAATGCAAAACTTCTTTGATCCATCTTGCATTAGCATGTTAGAGGCGGAATGTGAAGCAGTTTACTTACAGTTTACATACCCTCGTTCCGAGGGTCAACGCCCCCCGCGGCCCGGGCCTTCCGGCGGATCAGGGCCTGATCAACCAGGCTGTTACTGCTGGTCGCACGCAATTCAACGTACGAACCACAGCCCGGTTGATTGGGCACTGACTTTAGGTATCTGTCCAGCTTTATGAAGACAACCAGGTGGTATATGGGTAATTTCCCTTATGTATGATGGGAAGCTGTTGAATAGTCTTGGGTCCTAGACACTTGGTGTTTTCTCTTAGTGTACTCATGGCACCCATACTTTTCATTGTGGGTATGTTGCACCGTCTGCTTAGTCTTTTGCTTTTATAGGGAGTGATTTCTGTATGCAGATTTGGGACCAGTCCCTCTAGGATTTTCCAGGTGTAGAATATGATGCATCTTTCTGCCCTGCACTCCAGGAAGTACAGGTCAAGGAACTTCAAACGTTCCCAGTAATTAAGGCGCTTGATTGAACTAATACGTACAGTGAAAGTTCTCTGTACATTCTCTAGATTTATAATTTCACTTGTCTTGAATGGGGTGGTTAGTGTACAGCAGTATTCCATCCTAGAGAGAACAAATGACTTAAAGATGATCACTGGCATGGGATACCTTGTTTTGAAAGTTCTTATTATCCATCCTGTCATTTTGCTTGCAGATGTGATAGTGACACTGTTCTGAGCCTTGAAGGTGAGATCCTCTTGATATTAACACTCCCAAGTCTTTCACATTAGTTTTTCGCTCTATTGTGTGGTTAGAGCTTGTAATATATTCCGTTCTATTATTTCCTCAAGTTTTCCGTAACGGAGTTTCATCTTCAGAGTTTGTATTTACAACTAATTATATCTAATTTGTGACTTACGGGAACTACCAACAAACCTCTGGCTGTCTTCAAGAAGGAACCTAATTCCTCAAATCAGTTCTTGCCCAGCGGGGCTATGGTGATGTATATGTTGGACTGCGTGCAACCAGCATCAACAGTCTAGTCGATCAGACCAGCAATCTGGAGGTTTGGTCTGGGACCGGGCCACGGGGGCGATGACCCCGCGAAGCGTCGTACGATAAACATAAGTTTGAAATCTTCATGCATTTCTTTTGAAAGATGTGGACTGTGAAGAGGGATAGTGGATGGTAGTGATTTAGATAGTGCTTGCAAACGGTGGTGGTGATTGTTACGATAGTGGTGGCAGTGATTTGCCTGGAGACGATTTCGGGGATCACCGCACCGAGGCACGGTTCGAGACTAGACCTTCTAGTTGATGTCTTGAACAATCAAGCTGTTAATGCGAACCACAGTCTCGAGTATGCAGCACCGCCAGACTTCACAGGAACTGAGTAAGTTCTCATGTAGAAGAGGTTAAACAGAGGATGGGCTCTTGATTCAGGCAGTTGAAGCTATCCTTCCCTGCCTTAGATCAAACTTAAGTTCCTCCTGTTTTCCAGGTATTGTATAAGTTTAATGTTTTTCATTGACTAATATAATAACACAAGTTCACTACCTTCGCTCGGAAAAAAGTACTGAAATCCCTCTGATTCATTTGTGTATGTAATCTCCACATGTCCCCTGGTGTTCCCCTAGTGAGCTTACTCAACGATTTGTACTAACCCAGTTAACCCAAAGATAAACAAGGGTGTCAGAACACACTATCAACATCCAAGTTACACACCTCAGCTTCTACCAGTGACTACAAGAGAGATCGACCTAACGAAGGTAGAAATTTTAAATTAGAAACTGGACAAGCTTCTTCAGGAAGGATACCAATAGCCTAGTTTATCAGCTGTATTGAAGAAACGAAGGAATCTTCAGGGGAAAAACTAGACCAGTAGGAGTGGATTCAAATTAGAGAAATTGAGATTAAGGATATAGGCAATAAAGTTCGGAAGCAGTGGAACAAACCACAGGTAATCATTGAAGCAGGATTTTGGTTGCTTATATATATATATATATTATATATATATATATATATATATCATATATATATATATATGATATATATATATATAGTATATATATATATATATCTATATACTATATATATATCATATATATATATAATATATATATATATATATATAATCTATATATATGTTCCACTAACCCTTTATTAGGAACTCCATTTAAGTGTACTTGTTCGTTAATGCAAATATATAATCAGTGGCAGTTCTGTTGACGAAAATGCCTTGGTAATGAGAGGGGTCAGAGGAGAATGGCCAGACTGGTGCAAACTGACAGGAAGTGACAGTAACTCAACTATGTGTTACAACAGTGGTATGCTGAAGATCTCTGAATACACAACAAGTCGAACCTTGTAGATGAATGGTTCAGAGAACCGACAAGTTATAAATTAGACACATATGCAACACTTGGGTATCTTTATTGAGGAAACGTTTCGCCACACAGTGGCTTCATCTACAGCCTGTCTGACACAGCAACATCTTGGGATCTTGATACTAACGAATTCTTCAACACTTGTCCAACCTTTGGACGAAGACCTACTTCGACTAGTGGATGATACCACTATGACCCCGCCTCCTCCTGCTTCGTCTCAGTATATAAGCCACTACGCCCTATGCTGTAGTTTCTACAAGATTGATGAACTGAACACATCGACTCCAGGCCGAGGGACTGATTACCTCAAACTCCTCCTCTCCTTACACCTTTCTGCTTTGTATTGGACTGATGAAGCCACTGTTTGGCGAAACGTTTCCTCAATAAAGATACCCAAGTGTTGCATATGTGTCTAATTTATAAGTCGAACCTTGAAGTGGATGAGCTACAACATCAGAAGGCCACACTATGTTCAGGAACAGGAAACTGATTCTACAGTGGGCACAGTCTCGCCAAAACTGGACAGTAGAAGATCGAAAAAAAAACGTTGCCTGGTCAAACGAATCTCGATTTTTGTTGCGACATGCAGATAATAGGGGTCAGAATTTGGGTAACTCTTTGGGATGTTGAACGGGAGATTTGCATCATGAATGTGCAGTGCCTACGTGATGCTGTCATGTCAACATGAACCTAAAATTTCTAAGGAATGTTTCCAGCACCCTGTTGAATCCATGCCACGAATTCGGGATGTTCTTAGGGCAAGTGGGGCCTTAACCAGTACTGGAGTTTACCTGGAGAGGGTTTCGGGGGTCAACGCCACCGCGGCCAGGTCTGAGACCAGGCCTCATGGTGGATCAGGGTCTGATCAACCAGGCTGTTACTGTCGACCGCACGCAAACTGACGTACGAATCACAGCCTGGTTGGTCATGTACTGACTTTAGGTGCCTGTCCAGTGCCATCTTGAAGACAGCCAGGGGTCTATTGGTAATCCCCCTAATGTATGCTGGGAGGCAGTTGAACAGTCTTGGGCCCCGGACACTTATGGTTTTCTCTCTCAGTGTACTCGTGGCGCCCCTGCTTTTCATCGGGGGAATGTTGCATCTCCTGCCAAGTCTTTTGCTTTCATAGGGAGTGATTTTCGTGTGCAGGTTTGGTACCAATCCCTTCAGGACCTTCCAAGTGTATATTATCATGTCTCTCTCTCACCTGCGTTCCAGGGAATACAGATCAAGGACCTTGAACCGTTCCCAGTAATTTAGGTGCTTTATCGTACTTGTGTGTGCTCTGAAAGTTCTTTGTACACTCTCCAGGTCTGCAATGTCGCCAGCCTTGAAGGGGGCCGTTAGTGTACAGCAGTATTCCAGCCTAGAGAGAACAAGTGATTTGAAGAGTGTCATCATGGGCTTGGCGTCCCTAGTTTTGAAGGTTCTCATTATCCATTTTATGATTTTCCTAGCCGATGAGGTAGATACATTGTTGTGGTCTTTAAAGGCGAGATCCTCTCACATTATCACTTCCAAGTCCTTCACATTTCTTTTTCGCTCTTTTGTATGGTTAGAATTTGTCGTATACCTTGATACATTTTTTATTTCAAGTTTTCCATATCTGAGTAGTTGAAATTTCTCGTCGTTGAACTTCATATTGTTTTGAGTGGCCCATTTGAAGATTTGGTTGATGTCCGCTTGGAGTTTTGCAGTGTCTTCAATGGAGGTCACTGCCATGGCAATCCGGGTGTCATCCGCAAAGGAAGACACGGAGATATACCTTACATCTCTGTCTATGTCAGAAATGAGGATGAGGATTAGAATGGGAGCGAGTACTATGCCTTGTGGAACAGAAGGTTGTGCCTAATAAAATTGGCACTGTGTGCAAGTTGGTCGAGTAAATCAGTATGTGAGAATTGGATTTGCTTAGTATGGGCTAGTAACAAACTGCAGTATTCCTTCGTTCTTGTGTAACAATATTCTAGTTGATCACGTGATCACCAGGGAAGCCTAGCCTCAGGACGAGCCACGAGAGCAGGAAAAAAGTAAAAACCGGTTAGAAATAAAGATGTGGATGGAAGAGGAGGGAGAAGTAGAGTTGAGAAAGAAAATAAAATGATGGATGACTTTTACATTCCTGCAACCGGTTTAGAAGTTTCTCTTATCCTGGTAATCCGGCCTTAGGTCAGGCTTCCTTGTTGACTGACTTTTCAGCCATAATAGTCTAGTAGATCTAGCACTTGGCAGAGATAGAAGATGAACGGATGGGTGGGTTGTTTTGAAGGATAGCTAGATGTTGTTGTTGTGTGATTTGTTAATATTGGAATATTGGTTTACTTGGTTTAAAGAAAAGACTTTGTTCTTGAATATTGGTTTATTGGGTTTAGAGAAAAGATTAAAACTCGAATATTGGTTTATTAAGTTTAAAGCAAAGACTACTGCTAGAAAGAACAAAAAGTCACAATACCGTGACTGGAACAATATACAAATAACCCGCACATAGGAGAGAGAAGCTAACGATGTTTCGGTCCGACTTGGACCATTTACAAGTCACACTGATTTATAAATGCTCCAAGCCGGACCGAAACGTCGTCATAAGCTTCTCTCTCTCTCCTGTGTGCGGGTTATTTATGTATTAATGCTAGAACACTTTTATTTTTAGGTTAAAGGCATCTGCTAATACATGAATATTCTATTGGGTTTAAAGCAAAGCGTAATGCTTGGATAGAACTCAGAAACGTCGTATGAACTTTTCCTCTTTAAATTGTGAGTTCTTTGTGAATTGTTCCAGCCAGGGTAATGTGGTTTAGTCGTGAATTATTCCAGTCACGGTATCATAGGTTAGTCGTGAGTCTCCCGTCCTTCAAGAACTGTCTGGGGAGTCTCCCGTCCTTCAAGAACTGTCTGGGGAGTCTCCCGTCCTTCAAGAACTGTCTAGGGAGTCTCCCGTCCTTCAAGAACTGTCTAGGGAGTCTCCCGTCCTTCAAGAACTGTCTGGGGAGTCTCCCGTCCTTCAAGAACGTCTGGGAGCTCCTTCCTTCAAGAACTGTCTGGGGAGTCTCCCGTCCTTCAAGAACCGTCTGGGGAGTCTCCCGTCCTTCAAGAACCGTCTGGGGAATCTCCCGTCCTTTAAGAATCGTCTGGGGAGTCTCCGGTCCTTCAAGAACCGTCTGGGGAGTCTCCGGTCCTTCAAGAACTGTCTGGGGAATTGTTCAGTGAAGAATAGATGAAGTGAGAGTGAACCTGCCTGGCATTAGCCAGTAGGCCTGCTGCAGTGTTCCTTCGTTTTCCTGTTTTTGTCTTCTTATTAGACATGCATTAATAAGAGGACATTTTGTTCAGCTGATGTCAGATATATTAAGAAATGAATATCCGAAATAATTGAGAGTTGAACTAATGGATTTGTAGATGGATTATGACTTTACACGGTTATTTTTAATTTAGCAAAAATCGACAGAAGAGCAGTGTGGTGCTAGCCTATTCTGTGTGATAGTTAAATAGTGGGAACAAAAGCTAGCTATTAGGGTGATAGATGGGGAGGATGATGAAATCATTTATGGAGAGCTGGATTCATTGATAGATGGCTGTATAGATAGATATAGATAAATGGATGGGAAAGGAGCAATGGCTGTGCATCATGGGTGAGAATGGTTGTGTCAACAGCTTCAGGTCTGCTGCTGCTGCTCAGCTTGCTGATGCTGCTGTTGCTGCTCAGCTTGCTGCTGCTGCACAGCTTGCTGCTGCTGCACAAATTTATGCTCATTACCATAATAAGCTTCAGGAGCTGAATTTCAAATTATCCCCAGATATTTTCTGTTAAGTTAATCCTCTAATTCGTCGTAATATTTTACATCAGTCCGCTCAGCTAGCAGGAGATTGACCCCAATTGCAATATCCATAAATGTTTAGTGGGATTAATTATTCTTGTATTGGTTCTCTCTTGATTTTGGTATCTTGCTGGGAGTTACAGATTGTGTGCCTCGCCTGGTCTGAAATGTTGAATATTCATTACTGATGGGCCAGATCCTGATAGCCATATTTTAACACTACCAGACGTTGGAAGAGTCATTGTAGTATAATGTAATCCTTTAATGACTACGTTTTATCCACGCAGTGGGATTTTATCAAGTCACACTGATGAAGCCCATTGCGTGGGCGAAACGTTAATAAAGGATTACAGTATACTGCATTTGTGTCTTTTCACCGTCGTGTATGTATTTGATACTAGTATCTTTCTAGTATCTTTCAAGATGGCAGGAATTGGCAGGTATAATAGAGAAACACTAGATAGTTACAACAACAAAACTTTATTATTGACAAGGTGTCGTTGTGCTCGCAAAGAAACGTGTGTGACGCACTTTGTTGTACACCGAGTGTCGTACTACCACCTGCTGGTTCTGTTACTTTAGTCTGATAGTATTTATTTATGTTGAGTTTTTTTCGTGTTCGTGTTTTTATTATTGTATTTTTGTGTGTTGTATACGTATTTGTTTTTATTGCTAAGTGACTTTAAACAGTGAAAGTACTTTGTACATACTACTATACTACTACTATACCACTACTACACTACTACTACTACTACTATACTACTACTACTACTACTATACTACTACTACTACTACTATACTACTACTACTACTACTATACTACTACACTACTATTATACTTCTGCTACACTACTACTATACTTCTACTACACTACTACTACACTTCTACTACACTACTACTACACTACTACTATACTACTACTACTACACTACTATTACTATTATTACTATTACCACCACCACTATTGCTTCTATCTGACACTAACTAAACTTTGCAAGCACTACTGGCAACACCAGAGGTTTTGACTTGACCATGGTCCAGGACTGACCAATACGTAATCAATAAAGTGCTGTTTTTTGGTAAATGATTCCAACCACGGTATTGTGGTTTCCTGTTATTCTTAAAGATTTTTGTTACCTTTAATTTTGTTTGGATGATAAGGAATAAAATGTACGTGGCTCAGCTTGTATTTTTGATGTCTATTAATAGTTCCGCAGACCATTCTCAGACTAAGCCTTCTAAATTGGATGTGAAATATTACAGGCCTGAGAACTATTAAGAAAATGCACAGGAAAGGAAATATGTGTATAGAATGCAGGTAGAAGTCTTCAAGATTTACCTGACATTTTAGATGTTTGAAACAGAACACAACACTACTTTTGAAAGGTTTAAGAGGCTTCTGTTTCACACGTATAACTGGACGACAATACCTCCTGAGTGATTGTTGTCTACCAACTTACCACTATGTGTGTGTCTACCTGTAGTAGATTCCGAGGGTCATCTTCCCAGCAGGTAGCCTGGTCCAAGACCAAGCTACCTGCTTGATGGCGTAATCAATCAGACTGTTTGTGTTAGCAGCCCGGCTGATCAGGGGCTGACTTAAGTTAGTTCCCTCTTGACGACAGTTTGGGTTGTGTTGGTAATTTCCATTGTCTTTATGTATATGTGCGTTTGTATGTGTCTAGGATATTCGAGGTAATAGTAAACAAAGCCAGGAGAAGTGCAACTAGTTCCACCGGACACATGATAGTGGCCTATCAGATGAAGCTCTTTAGCTTAAAGGCAGAAAAAGGTGTTAGGTGTAGACTGCCCTCTAACTCTGTGTAAACTTCTCCACTTAATTGGGTATGTGGTGTAAACTGCTCCGTTTATATAGATATGTAAGCATTGTTGAATGCAAAGGATTGTGGTAGTCCTGGCGATGAGGATTGTTACCATAGACAGGCCTCTACACAGTATTCATTTGAGAGTCTGAGATTTGGAAAATATGTGTACAACGTTTTAAGTGCGTGCGCGCCATCGGAGGGTCATATGTTTGTGTTTTGTAACTGTTTGAAAAAAAGAGCCTTTACCCCTGTGTGTGTTACATCTCCTGTCCCCGGAGCTACACACTGTTGTTGGCTTATTGGCGTGCAGTTTAAGTAGCTGTTGCATTATGTAATTTGTAGTGTATTGAAGGTTGAATGAGAGTTTGTAGTCTCTTATTCTAAGAAGGAGAATGTTAAGTAAATATAACCTTTTACACTTATGCGCTCCACAGATCTTCATTATTTTTACCATACATCCTAACCTCATGAACTATTTTCATTAGGATCCAATAGCATGTAGAGAGAAAAATACTCATGATATTTATTTTTAAGACTTTTCATCTGGCTCACAATGAAGCAAATCCTATTTAGTGCCTCAAAAAATTGCTGAAGAAACTGGCAGGATGTTTAACGTGATGTTTGCTCTTGCTACTGGAGAACTACGCATGTTATCTGTTGCATACAACCAGTGCTGGGTCTTGTTTTGTGGACACCAACGGTGAAGAACTGTGCTAAGCAAAGGTAAGTATGAAAACAAAGGCAAGATGCAGAACAAGCTTGTATGGGGAGACATTTCTCTTTGTGTAGACTTTGATTAAGCTTGATAAAGCTTTACACAAAGCGAAACGTTGCTCCAGCAAAACCATATATTCTGGATTCAAATTAGATAAGTTTAGATTTAGAAAGGATATAGGAAAGTATTGGTTTGGAAATAGGGTAGTTGATGAGTGGAACAGTCTGCCTAGTAGGGTTATTGAAGCTAGGACCTTGGGTAGTTTCAAATTTAGGTTGGATAAATTCATGAGTGAGAGGGGTTGGATTTGAGTGGGAATTGCACATGAGTAAATAGAATTATCAAAGCTTATTTCTTGGGTAGCATTGAAAATTAGGTTGAACAAATATTCTGTTAGTGGGATGGAATGTGAAGGACTTGCCTAGTATGGGCCAACAGGCCTGCTGCAGTGTTCCTCCTTTCTTATGTTCTTATGTTCTTATGTAAATACGCCAAATCATTTACGCATATAAGTCGCGACAAACAAGTACGTATATGCATCCAGTACTGAAAACCGGAATTCCGCTGAGTCTTTGTCTCTTCCTTTTTTTCTCACTATTTGCTTGGCTCGCAAGTCCATTAAATTATCTTTTCCCGTATCAGTTTCGTTGGCAGTCCAAGTCAATGAAAAACGTTTTTAGAATTCATTCATCAAACTTCAGTTCTTTTCAGCCAAAATTATTTTGAAATTAACTTTCCAGGGACGTCAAGAGTGTCAAAATTTTAGCACTTATGGGACTGGGCGAGATTTCTAGAGCCTCATCAATCACCAGAAGTTCTTTCTACCTTGAGCATTTTGCGTATTTGTCCTTCTGGCAACAGATAAGATAAATTATAGATATAAATCCAGATGTACTTCATATATCTCTCTGGGGACCTAGTTTCTAGGTCTTTTGTGTATCCATATGCTCCTGCGCTGCCGTCATCAGGATGGAGTGCACAATAAACTAACCGTTTCAACGGTAAAATCTAATACCATTTACAGGAGAGAAACATCTCCAGGTCTCGTTGTTACTCGGCATCCTTGATAGCCATGTCAGGCCCTTGACTCGAACGATTCACGTCATTCAAATGAGGGGAAAAAAAAAAGTCCGCAGGAAAAAGTCAGGCCCAGAATAAAAATCTGGATCTTCACATTTTTTCATTAATTTTGTTCTTGAAGAAACATGGCACCGTCTCCCCCGAAGTTTAATAAACTGAGTGAAAATTTGACTTCGTAAAAGCCAACGAATTTCAGAGGAATATAGTATGATATTGTGTTCTAAACTAACTTCTTGGCAGACAGTCTTGATGAGACGATGATTTGTGACAAGTTTCTGTTGTAATTCACGACCTTCACGAAAGCGAAGACAGCGTCTTTTATGGAAGCTTATGTTGATACAGGAGGCATCGAGTGATAAATTATGCAGCTGTTGTTACCAGGCCTGCAGGCCCAGATTTGTTTCCTGATCAGCCGGGCTTCTGTGCATAAGTTTGACAGCATGAGACTAGCATCAACAGCCCGGTCGATTAAAACAGCAGTCGGGAGGCTTAGTCTGGGAATGGGCTGCTGGGAAATGGGTCCTCCGAAATCGACTCCAGGTAAACAGTGATGGGCTCCACTTGAGTGCTCCAGTCATAGTGAACAACTGAGTCATAATGAACTCATCCACTGCCTTTGTGGTTGACTTACTTCACTTTTTTAATTTTTAAGGTTATAATCATGAATGATTTCTACTGTATATTCCAGCTTGGCTTTATATAATAAGATGTTAAAAGGACCCCAATGGAAACAAGTCACTGTCTGATTTTTGGGGTTATCCTAGGTAATTTATACGTATGTTACTATGTATTATAATTGTACTTACTTGTGCCTGTATCTAAATAAACTTACACAAATGGTTCGCAGAAAATGAATTCATCATTGATTGAACCACACACAGCACGGAAACCGGCGGCTGAACCTCATAACCGGTTCATTACCTGGATACCTTGTATACCTGGTAGTACACTGGTAGAGTACATTATGTAAGACATAATGGACGTTTCGTTCATCAGTGACTTCACTTCATAAAGTCCCTGGTGGGCGAAACGTTTCGCAGTGAAATGCCGTAACCTGTATTGTTTGTTTACACACTTTATATACCTGTTTATTGATTTAAATTATTTACTAATTATTATTATTATTATTATTATTATTATTATTATTATTATATGTTGGAGCACTAAAACCGTATGGCTTGTACATAGCCTGAAGGAATGGGAGGCAGAGACAATTCCTTGAATTAAAACCCTCTTCACTGGCGTTTAGGAACCTGTCTTAGGGACGCGTTGAGTGAAACATGATGGGATATTGCATTTAATTTTCCACGAAGCCTCCACTGAACCTCTGGAGGCTTCATGAATCCCAGGTTAAGAACCCCTTAGTTAAGCACAGGGTTTATTTCCTACTGATAAAACGAGCTTCGTTGTCCTGAGAGTTAAGGGAAATAAAAGCTGAAAATAACCCAAAATAGGTCACGATAAATGACTGTCAGGTATTCTGTTTATTCAAAGCAGTATTCTGTTTATTCAAAGCAATATTCTGTTTATTCAAAGTAATATTTTGTTTATTCAAAGTAATATTCTGTAGTCAAAGTAATATTCTGTTTACACCCAAATAATATTCTTTTTATTCAAAGTAATAGGACCTTTAATTACAGAAGCTTGAGTCTGTCAAGGATGGAATGCAGGAGACTGAGCTCAATATATCTTAAGTGGTGATAAAAGCATAGAGGTTGACGAGTGCAGCATCTGGTGCTGAGACTGGCAACAGACCAGCTGGTGCTGAGACTGGCAACAGACCAGCTGGTGCTGAGACTGGCAACAGACCAGCTGGTGCTGAGACTGGCAACAGACCAGCTGGTGCTGAGACTGGCAACAGACCAGCTGGTGCTGAGACTGGCAACAGACCAGCTGGTGCTGAGACTGGCAACAGACCAGCTGGTGCTGAGACTGGCAACAGACCAGCTGGTGCTGAGACTGGCAACAGACCAGCTGGTGCTGAGACTGGCAACAGACCAGCTGGTGCTGAGACTGGCAACAGACCAGCTGGTGCTGAGACTGGCAACAGACCAGCTGGTGCTGAGACTGGCAACAGACCAGCTGGTGCTGAGACTGGCAACAGACCAGCTGGTGCTGAGACTGGCAACAGACCAGCTGGTGCTGAGACTGGCAACAGACCAGCTGGTGCTGAGACTGGCAACAGACCAGCTGGTGCTGAGACTGGCAACAGACCAGCGGGTGCTGAGGCTGGCAACAGACCAGCTGGTGGTGAGGCTGGCAACAGACCAGCAGGTTCTGAGGCTGGCAACAGACCAGCAGGTGCTGAGGCTGGCAACAGACCAGCTGGTGCTGAGGCTGGCAACAGACCAGCTGGTGCTGAGGCTGGCAACAGACCAGCAGGTGCTGAGGCTGGCAACAGACCAGCAGGTGCTGAGGCTGGCAACAGACCAGCAGGTGCTGAGGCTGGCAACAGACCAGCAGGTGCTGAGGCTGGCAACAGACCAGCAGGTGCTGAGGCTGGCAACAGACCAGCAGGTGCTGAGGCTGGCAACAGACCAGCTGGTGCTGAGGCTGACAACAGACCAGCAGGTGCTGAGGTTGGCAACAGACCAGCAGGTGCTGAGGTTGGCAACAGACCAGCAGGTGCTGAGGCTGGCAACAGACCAGCTGGTGCTGGCAACAGACCAGCTGGTGCTGGCAACAGACCAGCTGGTGCTGGCAACAGACCAGCTGGTGCTGGCAACAGACCAGCTGGTGCTGAGGCTGCAACAGACCAGCTGGTGCTGGCAACAGACCAGCTGGTGCTGGCAACAGACCAGCTGGTGCTGGCAACAGACCAGCTGGTACTGAGGCTGGCAACAGACCAGCTGGTGCTGAGGCTGGCAACAGACCAGCATGTGCTGAGGCTGGCAACAGACCAGCTGGTGCTGAGGCTGGCAACAGACCAGCGGTGCTGAGGCTGGCAACAGACCAGCAGGTGCTGATGCTGGCAACAGACCAGCAGGTGCTGAGGCTGGCAACAGACCAGCTGGTGCTGAGGCTGGCAACAGACCAGCAGGTGCTGAGGCTGGCAACAGACCAGCAGGTGCTGAGGCTGGCAACAGACCAGCAGGTGCTGAGGCTGGCAACAGACCAGCAGGTGCTGAGGCTGGCAACAGACCAGCAGGTGCTGAGGTGGCAACAGACCAGCAGGTGCTGAGGTTGGCAACAGACCAGCAGGTGCTGAGGCTGGCAACAGACCAGCTGGTGCTGGGTGGCAACAGACCAGCTGGTGCTGGCAACAGACCAGCTGGTGCTGGCAACAGACCAGCTGGTGCTGGTGCAACAACCAGCTGGTGCTGGCAACAGACCAGCTGGTGCTGGCAACAGACCAGCTGGTGCTGGCAACAGACCAGCTGGTGCTGGCAACAGACCAGCTGGTGCTGGCAACAGACCAGCTGGTGCTGAGGCTGGCAACAGACCAGCTGGTGCTGGCAACAGACCAGCTGGTGCTGGCAACAGACCAGCTGGTGCTGGCAACAGACCAGCTGGTGCTGAGGCTGGCAACAGACCAGCTGGTGCTGAGGCTGGCAACAGACCAGCATGTGCTGAGGCTGGCAACAGACCAGCTGGTGCTGAGGCTGGCAACAGACCAGCAGGTGCTGAGGCTGGCAACAGACCAGCAGGTGCTGAGGCTGGCAACAGACCAGCTGGTGCTGAGGCTGGCAACAGACCAGCAGGTGCTGAGGCTGGCAACAGACCAGGGTGCTGAGGCTGGCAACAGACCAGCAGGTGCTGAGGCTGGCAACAGACCAGCAGGTGCTGAGGCTGGCAACAGACCAGCAGGTGCTGAGGCTGGCAACAGACCAGCAGGTGCTGAGGCTGGCAACAGACCAGCAGGTGCTGAGGCTGGCAACAGACCAGCTGGTGCTGAGGCTGGCAACAGACCAGCAGGTGCTGAGGCTGGCAACAGACCAGCTGGTGCTGAGGCTGGCAACAGACCAGCAGGTGCTGAGGCTGGCAACAGACCAGCAGGTGCTGAGGCTGGCAACAGACCAGCTGAGGCTGGCAACAGACCAGCTGGTGCTGAGGCTGGCAACAGACCAGCTGGTGCTGAGGCTGGCAACAGACCAGCAGGTGCTGAGGCTGGCAACAGACCAGCAGGTGCTGAGGCTGGCAACAGACCAGCAGGTGCTGAGGCTGGCAACAGACCAGCAGGTGCTGAGGCTGGCAACAGACCAGCAGGTGCTGAGGCTGGCAACAGACCAGCAGGTGCTGAGGCTGGCAACAGACCAGCAGGTGCTGAGGCTGGCAACAGACCAGCAGGTGCTGAGGCTGGCAACAGACCAGCAGGTGCTGAGGCTGGCAACAGACCAGCAGCTGCCCGCTAATTAATCGCCTCTGGACGCCGTGTCTCCGGCTATAGAGTGAAGGTTCAGCTAATATATCGTCGTTAGTGGCAGTGTCCCCCGGCTCCCTCAGCACTATTCTATGTTAATGACGACCAGCAGCGGGGAAGGAAGAGCAGGAGAGGACGACAAGGAAGAGGACAACCAAGAAAATGAAGACTATGATGAGAAAAAAGGGGTTAAAGAAAGGGGTGAGCTAATAAAAGGAGTAAAAACTGAAATGAAGTGTAAGGATGTTGAGGAAAGAAAAAAAAGAGAAAGCGAGTTGAAATACACATTGGTAGCAGAGAATTTTGATACAAAACGTTTCACCCAAGGCTGGACTTTGTGTTGTTTTTTTACAGGAATAAGCAACTACACAGCCTTATCAGGCAGAGGAGCAACACGAGGTTATTGAAAGGATTCTCTGGTGCCTGTACTGTAGCAGGTTGCCCGGTCTTGTGCCGGCCCGGGTCTCGGGTGCCAGTGTCTCCAGTTTCCCTTGTCAACTTTTGTATTACTACAAGAAGAGTAATATTGTTTACCACCACTGGTATCATCCACTACCACCACCACTGGTATCATTCACTACCACCACCACTGGTATCCACTACTTCCACCACCACTGGTATCATTCACATCCACTACCACCACTGGTATCTACTACCACCACCACCACTGGTATCATCCACTACCACCACCACTGGTATCTACTACCACCACTACTGGTATCCACTATCACCACCACTGGTATCCACTACCACCACCACTGGTATCCACTACCACCACCACTGGTATCATCTACCACCACCACTGGTATCATCTACCACCACCACTGATATCCACTACCACCACTGGTATCCAATACCACCTCCACTAGTATCATCCACTACCACCACCACTGGTATCATCCACTACCACCACCACTGGTATTCACTACCACCTCCACTGGTATCCACTACCACCACCACTGGTATCATCCACTACCACCACCACTGGTATCATCCACTACCACCTCCACTGGTATAATCTACTACCACCACCACTGTATCACTACCACCTCCACTGGTATCCACTACCACCACCACTGGTATCATCCACTACCACCTCCACTGGTATAATCTACTACCACCACCACTGATGTCATCCATTACCACCTCCACTGGTATCCACTACCACCTCCACTGGTATTATCCACTACCACCACTGGTATCATCCACTACCACCTCCACTGATATCATCCACTACCACCACCACTGGTATCATCTACTACCTCCACCACTGGTATCATTCACTACCACCACTGATATCCACTACCACCACCACTGGTATCTACTACCATCACCACTGGTATCATTCACTACCACCACCACTGGTATTCACTACCACCACCACTGATATCCAATACCACTTCCACTAGTATCATCCACTACCACCACCACTGGTATCATCCACTACCACCACCACTGGTATCATCCACTACCACCACCACTGGTATTCACTACCACCACCACTGGTATCATCCACTACCACCTCCACTGGTATCATCCACTACCACCTCCACTGGTATCATCCACTACCACCACCATTGGTATCATCCATTACCACCTCCACTGGTATCATCCACTACCACCACCACTGGTATCATCCACTACCACCTCCACTGGTATTATCCACTACCACCTCCACTGGTATCCACTACCACCACCACTGGTATCATCCACTACCACCTCCACTGGTATCATCTACTACCACCACCACTTATATCCACTACCACCTCCACTGGTATCCACTACCACCTCCACTGGTATCCACTACCACCTCCACTGGTATCATCCACTACCACCTCCACTGATATCATCCACTACCACCACCACTGGTATCATCACTACCACCCCACTGATATCCACTACCACCACCACTGGTATCATTCACTACCACCACCACTGGTATCATTCACTACCACCACCACTGATATCCAATACCACCTCCACTGGTATCATCCACTACCACGCATCCACTACGACTGTATCACTACCACCACCACTGGTATCATCCACTACCACCTCCACTGGTATCTCACTACCACCACCACTGGTATCATCCACTACCACCACTGGTATCACCACCACCACTGGTATATCCACTACACCACCACTGGTATCATCCACTACCACCACCCTGGATCCACCACCACTGGTATCATCCACTACCACCACTGGTATCCACTCACCACCACTGGTATCATCCACTACCACCACCACTGGTATTCACCACCACCACTGGTATCATCCACTACCACCACTGGTATCCACTACAACCACCACTGGTATCATCCACTACCACCACCACTGGTATCATCCATTACCACCACCACTGGTATCATCCACTACCACCACCACTGGTATCATCCACCACCACTGGTATCATCCACTACCACCACCACTGGTATCATCCACTACCACCACCACTGGTATCATCCATTACCACACCACTGGTATCATCCACTACCACCACCACTGGTATCATCCACTACCACCACCACTGGTATCATCCACCACCACCACCACTGGTATCATCCACCACCACCACCACCACTGGTATCCACCACCATCACCGGAACCATCCACTTCAACTATGTTTCACCTCACCACAATTTAAACTTTGTCATGCTACTCTTCCTTCAATCCATTTTTAAACACCGCCTTATTTTCCACCTCTTCATCCACCGCTTCCTCCGTCTCTTCTTATACATTTTCTTAAACCTCTTCTTAATCTTCTTAAACTCTAGCAAAGAAGACATTCCTCCTTGGTGTTCTTTACAAACAGCATGATTAAGATAGTGTTAGGTAACTCACCCAAGTAACACTGTAATGAAAGCAACACTATAGTTCAAGTAACGCTTTAGTGTAAGTAACACTTTAGTGTAAGTAACACTTTAGTGGAAGTAACACTTTAGTGGAAGTAACACTTTAGTGGAAGTAACATTAGTCAGTTGCAAGTAACACTATAGTACAAGTAACAGTAGTGCATATAACACTGTAGCGCAAGTAGCACTGTAGTGCAAGTAACACTAGTGCAAGTAACACTATAGCGCAAGTAACACTATAGCGCAAGTATCACTGTAGTGCAAGTAACTCTGTAAGACGACGCCCTGACCCTAGGCGTTTCATTACGTCAGGGAAGATTCCCCACACTCTTATTTTTCTCCCCTTAAAGTCCCAACTCCCGGAGGAACCACGAGAGTCAATTGGCTGATTGGACGGGGAAATATTTGCACTGGCGCTCTTCTTCCCCGAAAACATTATTTTTGCATTTGTTCAGTAGATTTTCTCATCTGGGGGAGGCCTAGTTTGATCACACTCGTATTTTGCATGTGCAAATGTGACTTAGAAGAAAATTATTGAGAGGCAAAACTTGCCAACAAGTCAGCTAGAAAGACGCTGTGCTCGCAGCACACCTGTACACGCGAGGCTTCGCTCTAATTAGAGCTGTATTCAGAGCGAAACGTAGTCAAATACACTTACTCTGCATGTAGGTTTTGGGGTTACGATAAACTTTTAAGTTTCCCATTGACCAAATATGTTAATTTTCAAGGAGTAAAGACGATTTGTTCCCCTGTTCTCTTTGTAAATCGGAATTGTATAGCGAAATAAAAATAATATTATTTTTCATCTACATATGGCAGGTGCAGCCTAGGCAAAATAAAACAATTATTATTCCTTTTTTTTCTATTAAGAAACCCCGAAGTCGTTCCAATAACTTGTAGTGTTTTTAGTAAGTAAAAATCAAGTTGGTGTGGAAGATTGCAAGGAAACTGCAACGCAAGATTAAATAAACTTTAAGGATGGTTCCCGGAAGAAGTTTTAGTTCGGTGAGAAGTGGTCTGCTTCTATTTTTCTAACGTTGGCAGAACAGCGGGTGCTTGCAAGGAGGCAGGTAGGTAGGTAGCCAGGCAAGCAGGCAGGCAGGCCCGCAAGGCTGACAGGCTCAGGAAGGCAAGGCAGGGAGACAGGCAGGTCTTCTTGCCTACCAGGGAAGCCAGGTAGGTAGTTAGATAAACAAAATATCCAAACGCAGGGCAACCAGACGTTGCGGAAATGATGTAAGGGGATTTCCGGATTCTTGACAAAGATTTTTAACTTAAGGTAAGAATTCTGTGCCAGGAGAAACAGGACGGCGAGGACATTTTTACATTAATACTTATAACAAATCTTAAAACAGTGGCTGAGAGTTTACTGTGACCCTCTGCGCTGAATGACCTTGAGGGTTATGAGACATTGTTGTTGTGGTTGTCATGTTTATGTAGTTGTGGTGGTGATGGCAGCGTATACTCAGCATAGTGAGACAGTAAAATGTTTTTTTTTTTTAGTTTCTGCTTAGTGTCGTAAACAAGAAAATCAAGTTGAGGGAGGCTGGTGGTCTCACCACCGCTTAGGTGGTGAATAAACCGGGGGAAGAAGTTGGTTATACAAGCTGGCAGTTAAACAGAGGGGATTATTAATTTTATGATGATGATGATGATGGTTTTGATATTGATATCAATCGTTTGGATATGTGTATCAGTAATAATGCAATAATCATGATAATTTCTTCTACTACTATTATTACTACTACTACTACTGTAGCTATTAGTAGTAGTAGTAGTAATAGTAGTAGTCAATCACTATATAGACATTCCAAGCTAAGTACTTTCATTCTTTGATAAATACAGATTCTGTATTATTTTAATCTTTCTTACGTGTGGGTATATGTGATGTGTGATATGTTCTGTACTACATATTATGAAGTAAAGTTGATTGATCGACTACCGTTAGCAATACAAATAATAAATCATATTAATTAATATTTCCAAACATTGAAAGAGATGAGTGAAAGCGGCAGCAGCCGCCTTAAGCCTGGAAGAGCCTGGAACACGCTCAAGGCAAACTTAAGGCAAAAGTTAAAGATTTACACACTTCGCAGTTTAATTTATTTTCTCCAGCCTTGGAAAGCGGACTCGTTAATGAAACAACGAGGGTGCAATTAAGTTCAGTAGCGATGTTGCTTCCTATAACCAGTCTCTGCAGTTTGGGGTCAGGAGGATTAATTAATTACTTGGAATGTTGGTAAAAGGTTCACTCGAACCACTCTTATGTATTTATGTATGTGTAGTAAGCCCATTTGTGTTTATGGGGTGTATTTTATACTCGCATAGTTGTTTGCAAGGGACAAGTCATAGCTCGTGTTTTGCCTCTTAATTCTTATTCTGGTTTCCTGTACCTGACCATACATACTCGAGAAACTGTGTATCTCATTGCAGTTCTTTACACGAGAATGGAACAGTAGTTCTTAGCGTCTTTGTGGCTCGTCTACTTTAGATGCTATCTATGGCCAGTGGCTGCAGCATGTCAAGCAACTTTTTCCTATTCACTCTAGTCCCCTGAGTATTGTGCATGTCCCTATATCTAGTCCCCTGAGTATTGTGCATGTCCCTATATCTAGTCCCCTGAGTATTGTGCATGTCCCTATATCTAGTCCCCTGAATATTTTATACGACTCCCTCCATTGTATCTAGTTCTCTAAGTATTTTTGTTTGTCCCTTTCCACTATATTTAGTCCCTTGAGTATTGGCTGTCTTGTTTTCAATACTGGTTTTACCAAGCATAGATTATATTATTTTTTCGTAGTACTTTGCGAAGATCACTGCGTATCAGTAAATTAATTTAATTTGTGATGACTAATATTTGTTTTGATTAGTTTAGCATTACACAGATGATTAAGCTATATTTGGTTACATAAATGTTAGTAAGGTTAGGTATATTTTTTTGTATAAATTAGAAATGTGTATTCTGTTGACTGTCATGAAAATATTTACCAGTACATAAGCTATTTACAATTTGGAAGGTCATTTGAACTGTGATGTCAGCGCGCTTCTGGGAAGGCAACAATTGAATGAATGATGGTGGATGTTTTTCATCATTTTGGGTCACCCAACCTCGGTGGGAGACAGCCAATGTATTGAAAAAATTCTTTAGAAAATATCTTCGAATTTGCTTGAAGCACTGGAGAGAGAGGGAGAGGGAAAGAGGCAGGCGGGCTTCCTGCCTGCTTACCATACGGACAGTTCTGGAGAGAGAGAGAGGGAGAGGGAAAGAAGCAGGCGGGCTTCCTGCCTGCTTACCATACGGACAGTACTGGAGAGAGAGAGAGGGAGAGGGAAAGATGCAGGCGGGCTTCCTGCCTGCTTACCATACGGACAGTACTGGAGAGAGAGGGAGAGGGAAAGAGGCAGTAGGGCTTCCTGCCTGCTTACCATACGGACAGTACTGGAGAGAGAGGGAGAGGGAAAGAGGCAGTAGGGCTTCCTGCCTGCTTACCATACGGACAGTACTGGAGAGAGAGGGAGAGGGAAAGAGGCAGGAGGGCTTCCTGCCTGCTTACCATACGGACAGTACTGGAGAGAGGGAGAGGGAAAGAGGCAGGAGGGCTTCCTGCCTGCTTACCATACGGACAGTACTGGAGAGAGAGGGAGAGGGAAAGAGGCAGGCGGGCTTCCTGCCTGCTTACCATACGGACAGTACTAGAGAGAGAGAGAGAGAAAGAGGCAGGCGGGCTTCCTGCCTGCTTACCATACGGACAGTACTAGAGAGAGAGGGAGAGGGAAAGAGGCAGGCGGGCTTCCTGCCTGCTTACCATACGGACAGTTCAGACTGTCTGAGCAGCTGCTTCAGTGTGTTGTCGGATAACAAATTCTAATTCAGTAACTTAAGGTTTCGATATCTCGGCGAAGCGAGGTGTTAAGTTTCTCTATTTACAATAAGAGGCATCCATTTATTGCAGAGAAACCACTGTTTAATAAGAATGAAGATTAAAACTTAGACAACCCATTAATAATGTGACCCTTCATTTGAAAAATACACGGCAGTGGTAGGACAGATAATTGATTTAATAAGAGATATGATCACCCAATGCTTTCATAAGCAGTGCTACACTCTGGCATAGAATTGACCAGTGTTCAACACATTTTGGCAAGTTCTTTGTCGTGGTACCAGGTCCTAATAACAACACCAATTAACTTCTCCACAGTTGAACGGTCTTGTTTCACGATCCTGCGTTTGGTTATTGCCCATGGATTCTCAGTTGGGTTTAGGTCAGGAGTTTCCATACCAATTTAGAACGCTTAGCCCACTCTCTTCGAAGACTGTCAGCATTTTTCCAGCAGGATCCTGCTGGAAAATGCTTGCTCCATCAGGAGTTTCTATCCACAATGGGAAGCAAATGAGTTGTCAGGATTGCCTTGTACTTGTCACTGTTGATCGTTCCCTCAACAGTAACAAACCATCCAGGGCAATTAGCAGTAAAACTACCCCAAAACATCTTAGGTGGATGTTTTGGCGCTTCCTGAATGTGTCCATTCCGAAGAGGTTCGCCTTTGCTCCGTCTCACTACCACTGATCGGTACCCATGTACTTCAAAATGCCCTTCATCTGAAAATATAACTTTTCTCATTTCATTTGTCGTCCATCCCTTATGATCGAGTGCCCACCGCAGCCGTTTTTTCTTCACAGCAGCAGTCTAATTGTTTCTGGGTTTGTGGCAGTTCTGCCAACTTCAAGGAGCCTTCGTCGAACAGTTGAAGAATATTCATTTATGCCATCTGAAGCCAAATCTCTCTGTAGATCTTTGCTGATTTTCTTGGTATCCTTCACACTATTTCTTATGATAACATTGTCATCGTGAGGTGTTGTCTAGTGTTTTCTTCCACATCTTCCTCGACGCAGCGCTCCACAATCACCAGTGTCGTCAGCTCTTCAGAGTCCGATAAACAATTGACTTTGCTAGGCTCAGATTTTCGACGATCTGATACTCAAATCAGCATGTTTTCTAAGAGCTACAATACTTTCACGCTTCCTAGGTGTAACATCCATCATGAATTTCAGCAGTAATCGTGAAATCAAGAGAAGACTTGGGCAAAACCACATTCATTCGCTGAGCACGCTTGCAGGAATAGCCTTACAGAACAACAGCTGTTGTAGCACTGACGAAAGTCGAATAGTAATACCACAGCTGGATGGTTGTCAGAGGTCGGTAGCAAACTCTTCTGAAAAGAAAAGAACCCAAACTACATTAAGCCGGAGACTAAGACATGAGATAATCACAAAATTTACTCCTGTCACAATTAATTTGCACACTACTGTACACAATACGGATTATGTCATTTATTGTGAAGACGTTTCGTTAATGAAAAGTCTCTGGTGGACGAAACGTCTTCACATTAAAATGCCATAACCTGTATTACATGTCTTACGTGCCTATAATATGCCTGTTATATATTTCAAGGGTTTTCTACCCTTGCTTATCTGGCCAGAGACCGGGTCACGGGGAGGGTGATACTCTGAACTAGTATCGAGGTAAATAACGTCAAATGAGGTTACTCTTCTAATTAAGAAAAACGTTATTAATTTAGAAGTGTGTACCTGCACGCAAGTTGGCTGAATCTCATCTTGTATTCAGGGAAGCCAGGGGAATTATGTATTGATAACAGGTTTAAATGAGTATGTGAAGCCAAATTGGTTTGCTACGGTTGGTCAGTGTAACTAACCATCCCCTTATCATCCACATAACTATCCCCTTCACTAACCACTCTCTTGGGTCTTTAATATTTTATGGAGAAGGATCCTGGATACAGGTGTCATCCCACACTCATTGAAAACCACTGATATTGTCCCACTTCAAAGAAGGCAGTAAAACAATCCCAAGAAACTATATATCAGTAGCCCTAACTTCACACATTTTCAGAATCTTTTGAACGAGTCCTAAATAGCAAGACTGCTAATCGCTTGGAATCACACAACAGGTCGCTCCTGACTTTTTTCAATTGCTCGATCATTACTATGCAATCCTGGATGCTTTGGAAGACAAGCTAAATGCAGATGTAGTGTACACTGATTTTACAAAAACGTTCGACAAGTGCGACCATTGTGTGATTGCGCACAAAATGTGTGCATAAGGAATAACTGGAAAAGTTGGCAGATGGATATTTAACTTAATAAATAGAACCCGAATAGTAGTAGTAAACAGCGAAGTCAGAAGCTGCCATAATTCAAAGCTCTGTTCCTCAAGGCACTGTACTCGCCCTAATTCCATTTCTCATTTTTATATTCGATATTGACAATGACATAATTCATAGCACCGTAACATCCTTAGTTGACGGATGCCACTCTTGAGAGTGGCATCCGTTGAAGACAGCTATGGAAGTATGGAGGAAATAAAGATTTTAACGGAGTACAAGACAAACTCAAATCATTCAGTAAAGCGAGGTCCCATGTGCGAGACTTAGAAGTAATGATGCCGGAAGGTCTCATATTCTAGGATCACTCCAATGCTGCCATTGCTAACGCAAGGAAAATTATAGGTTAGAACTAGAACTTTGAAGACAAGAAACGCTGAGCCAGTGATGATAATCTTTAAGTCACTTCTTTCCAGGCTAGAATATTGCTGTATACAAACGACATCAAGGCAGACGAGATTGCTGAGCTGGAAAACGTACAAAGAACTTTCACTGTTCGTAAACACACTAGCATCTGAATTACTAGAAACATTTGAAGTTTCTTCAAATATATTCCTTGGATTGTAGGCGAGAAAGGTACATAAATTACACCTGGAAAATCCTAGAGGGACTGGTCCCAAATATGAACAACGAAATCACTACGTATGACAAGAGACGGTGCAAAATACCTCCATTAAAAAGCAGGGAAATAAATACACAAAGAGAACTCGATGGGTGTCAGAGGTCCCCAACTTTTCAGCGCCCTCCATCCGTGCATAAGGGGAATTACAAAAAATCCTCTGGCTGTTTTTAAGAGGGTCCTTAAATCAGTATCTGATCAGCCGGGCTGTGTTTCGTACGTTGGACTGCGTGCGGCTTGCAGTAATAGCGTGATTGATCAGGCTTTGATCTTCTAGGAGATTTGGTCTGGGATCGGGCCACGGGGGCGTTGACCCTCCGGAAACTTCCTTCAGGTATTCTAACTGTCCACCTCACTATCTACCTCACTAACTATCCACCTCACTAATCAGCCACCATCACTCTAATCTCATTCCTTTCCACATCGCCCTTCCCGTTCTCCTACCTTCCTCCCATCTGTTCCCCTCACCATCACTTAACCATTTACCCCTTTCCCTCCCTCCCTCCCCACACTGGCGTAAGAACCTAAGCTAGGAGACTGGTGGGTTGTTCTCAGCCACACTGGTAGAGACATAGCTCCCCCTGTGTGCCAGTAATCCCGCCCGGCCTACCTAAATCTGCATACATTACCCCACAGTCCAATTTGGCCTAAGCCCCAGAGCAACCCATTATTCCGTGTCCAATTGGTGCTAATAGCAGCTGGTGTCTCACTAGTACTTGAGCGTTGACGTCTGAGTGGAAGCTAGTGCTTGAGACCTAGGGGAAGGTTTAGGGCCGGGGGTGAAAAGCTGATGGGGTGAAGGGATATTACCATCAAATCCCTGTCTTCAAAAGGGAACTGGTAAGTTTCTCAGGTTAGTCACTGATCAGCAGGGCTGTTGTGCCTACACAAGACAGCGTAAGCATCTAGCGCAAATAGCCTGATTGACCAGGCCATCAACAAGGCCTAGTCAGGAACCGCTTGCGATGACCTCCGAAATCAAATACAGGGAGGCCTGGAGAAATTTTTGAAGTATGGGCTAGAGTGAAAGTTTAAGTCTAGGGTCATTTGGAACAGAGAGCCTGTACTTGATAGCATCGTTAATAATAAAGTACGTAAACTACTTTTTTTCATCTAAATTTAAACATTTTATCAGTATTACCAGCAGAATAAACGTAGAAATCAGTATGCAAAGAAAGATGCGCATCGGAACATACATTAACCATGTCTAAGAAAGACTTAATTGTCTTGTTGTGTTGCTGTTCTTTGTTTCTCTGTTGCTTATCTTTGTTACTCTGTTGTTTATCTCTGTTACTCTATGCTATATCTGTTGCTGCGTTTTCTTGTGTTGCTCTTATCTGTTGCTGCGTTTTCTTGTATTGCTCTTATCTGTTGCTTATCTTTGTTGCTCTGTTGTATAACTCTGTTACTCTGTTCTGTTGCATTTCCGCACCATCCAGCCTTACCTTTACCTTTGTCAAGTTTCGAGAGTTTTCCTACGAGCGCAACTAGGCTTATCAGTTGCTTGGTTACCCAGGCTGTTGTTGCTGGCGGCCCGCTGACCCACATATCCATCACAACTTAGTTGATCCGGCAATCCAATATGTTATGGCAGTTCTCAGATTTGGGACCAGGCTCTCAAGCACTTCCCACGTATCTCTGCTTCAGCAAGTAAATATTTAGGAGAGTAAGATGTTCCCAGTCATTTACATGTTTTATTGGCTCCATGGTGGCTGAACATGAACTCTGTATCAGTTCCAGTTCTGATGTCTCTCCTGCCCAGAACGCAGCCGTCAACACCAAACAATACTCTAAGCAAGAGAGCCCAGGCGATTTGAATAGTGTAACTATTAATACAGTTTACCCCTTTTTTAAAGTTCTCATTATTCATCCCGTCATTTTTCTGGCATTTGTGATATTTGCCATTTTGTGTTCCTTAAATGAAACGTCAGCTGACATGTGAAATGTAGGTGTAATAACTTACATAAAGGTCCTTCGCAAGTTCCTTTTGTTCTGTTTGGTGATCATCTTGCATTTTATATTCAGTATCCATTTGAGTTCATTCTTTCTGCATCTAAGCAGTTGGAGCTTCACTCTTGAACATCATGTTATTCTCCATTGCCCACTGGAGTAATTTATTTATATCTTGCAGTTTTTCTGTGTCTTCTACCGAGGTGATTTTCGTGCTTGTTTTGGTATCATTCGCAAATAGACACACCAAATTATGGCAAGTTTTTTATTCTATGTCCACTATGAGGATAAACAGTATAGAGAGGGTTTCGGGGGTCAACGCCTCCGCGGCTCGTCTGAGACCGGGCCTTGTATAGGCGCCATGACAGTGCCTTGCCTTCCGGAGCTTTTTTTTTTTAATGCTGGATTTTTCTCTCTTTACTACCACTTTTTGTGTTCTATTTTTCAGAAAGTTAAATATCCATTTGCCTACTTTTCCTTGTTATACCTATCGACCTTATTTTGTGTGCAGTTACCTCATGATCATATTTGTCAAATGCCTTTGTGAAATTCATACACACTACAAGTGCATTTTGATGTTCTTGCAACCCCTCCGTAATTCTGTCATAATGGTTTAGTAGTTGTGACAAGCATGGGTTGTGCTGTTCTATAAAAATGGTAATTTGGCATTGCATCACTCTTTCGAAGACTTACGATGTGTGATGTTAGGGCTACTGGTCTGTAGTTTTGGCCAAGCTCTCTACCACCTCTCTTGTGCCAAGAAGCTGTATCTGCGCTCTTTAAGGCGTCTGGGATCTCAACTATATTTAAGCTTTTTCCCAAGGATACTGAATGCTCTGGCTAGTGGTATTTTGCACTTGTTTATAAATAAATAATTGCACCATCACAGTCTGGGTGCTGCACGAGTGGGCATGTTTAACATTTCCTTTTCGAGTCCTGTTGGATTAAATCTTATGTCATATATATGAGCTGTGTGGCCTTCAGAGGTAATTAAAATTAAATTTGCATTTTCCACTTTTTTTCGTTTAGTGAATTATTGAACATTGATTCACATTGGTCTTTCAGAGTTTCGCGCATTTCTTTTTCATCATCAGTAATTTATGATTCATCTCTGATTTTCATATATATATTGTAAATATAAATATGCATGCAATTTGTATGTTACATAACCCGCAAATCCTGAAAAAATATCAGTTGCCTGTGGATAATTACGGGTATCACTGACCCCGTAGCCCGGCCACAGACCAGTCCTGGTTGACGGCCTTAGCACTCAGGATGTTGGTGCTGACCGCACGCAGGAAAACCTATACACCACAGCTCTGCTGATCAGGAACTGACAGGCGCTGGCTAGTTATACGTTAGGTATTGTGGAATTAGACGCATTTGGAGATACCCATGTGTTACACCCGTCTAATTCCTCATTTTGTCGGTTTTGCAAATCAGTATTGTAATAATACGTGAGGTATTTTGCGGTCTTACCTAGACCTACGATACATCACATAATCGGTTCTAGTGTGTGTAAAGGAAAGTATGTTGATCAGAAAGGTGATTTTTTCTTTTATAAAGCGCTGTACCTGTGTGCCATTCACCACAGTTAGTGAAGGTTCTAGCCTCCGTCTGAGCAGTCACCAGATTTCCAAATGTGTCTCGGCCGTCTTTTTTCTTTTTGTGGTTAACTAAGGAAGGTATCCCCTGCCGCTATGGCGGGAGGACTTTAGCCCCGACGACGGGGGGAGACGACAGGGACCTGGTACACCACAGAAGACGGAGGTAAGAGGGAGAGGCGACAATTGAGGAATATGTAATGTCTTTAAAGAGGTGTGTTTATGAACGTGGAGTGCGTGCGAAAGGAGGGAGGGATAAATGGAGAGGACGGGGAGGGGTGAGGGAAGAAGTAGATACGGAGGAAGAAGTGAGGAAAGACATTGTGAAAGAGGAAAGAGTACTTAGAATAATCTGTGAAAGTATTGTAATTAGGGAAAAGTATAGAGAACTAAATATGCCTTACCTTTGATATACCTTTGATGAGTTCCGAGAGTTTTTCTACTCCTGTCTGGTGTTTGTCTGGTTAACCAGGCTGTTGCCCCACATGCAGGTTTTATACTATAAATGGGAGATAATAGAGACAAGTTGGTGTGTAAGACGTGTAATATTATTGTCAATAAAGATCACCTTTACCTTTGAAGAGTTTCGAGAGTATCTACTCTCTGAGCCCGGCCATGGGCCAGGCAAATGTGTCTTAAATAAATTTTATTTACGTAAGAGTGATAAATACGAGGAAGAATAGGAGGCGGGACACTAAACATTAGAATGTAATAAAGAATACAAAATAAGGAGAAAAGAATAAATGATACTGATGTAAAAGAATAGGGCAAATTTAATAAATAGAAGAATAGGATGAGTTTAGAACAGACTGGCACTAAATAAAAGGTACTTAGGGGACATTAAGTAAAGGAAGGGGTGAGAAAGGGTCGGTAATAAGGGAAGGAGATAATTATTAAAGGAGTATTAAATAAGGGGGAGAAAACTGAAGGGAGGCACTGGTCACGAGATCGTGAGTGATATGGACAAAACCAGGAAAAGAGATGAGTAAAGTGGGCATTAAATAAGGGAGGTGGTGAGTAATGAACACTAAATAAGGGGAAGAGGTGAGTAATGGGCAGTAAATAAGGGTGAGGTGAGGGGAAAGCTCCATATATGCGCCTCCCACACAAGTATGTGTATGTGTACGCCAACCTACACAAGTGTATGTACGCCCCTACACAAGTGTGTGTACGTCCCCACACAAGTGTGTGTACGCCCCATACACAAATGTTGTACGCCCCCCACACGTGTGTACGCCCCCTACACAAGTGTGTGTATGCCCCCTACACAAGTGTGTGTACGCCCCCTACACAAGTGTGTGTACGCCCCCCTACACAAGTGTGTGTACGCCCCTACACAAGTGTGTGCGCCCCTACACAAGTGTGTGTGCGCCCCCTCTACACAAGTGCGATCCCCCAACACAAATGCGATCATGGAGTGATAGCGCACAAAATAAGGGTCATGGGCATTACGGGGAAGGTAGGCAGATGGATTTTCGGGTTCCTAACACACACAACACAAAAAACAGTAGTGAACAGAGCAAGATCCAGCATCAGCGAGGTCAAAAGCTCAGTGCCTCAAGGCACTGTCCTGGCACCTCTGCTGTTTCTCATCCTCATAGTAGACATAGATAAAAACACCCGGCACACTTTTGTATCATCATTTGCAGATGACACTAAAATAAGCATGAAAGTCACTACGGTAGAGGACACTGAAAATTTACAGGAAGACATAAGCAGGGTTTTCCAGTGGGCAGTGGAGAACAACATGACGTTCACTGGTGATAAGTTTCAGCTGCTTAGGTATGGAAAGAATGAAGAACGCAAAAGGAACACTATATACAAAACTCAAGAGGGTCACCAAATAGAACGAAAGGAACACGTAAAAGACTTGGAATAATTATGTCAGCTGACCTTTCTTTTAAAGACCATAACGACAAAGATCACGACAGCCAGGAAGATGACGGGGTGAGTATTGAGATCTTTCAAAACAAGGGAAATAATGCCGATGGTGACACTCTTCAAATCGCTAGTGCTCCCTCACTTAGAATACTGCTCAGTGCTGACGGCCCCGTTCAGGGCAGGAGAAACATCAGAGCTGGAACAAATACATAGATCGTTTACGGCCCACATTGAACCAGTAAAGCACCCAAATTACTGGGAACGCCTTCAAGTCTTGAACATGTACTCATTGGAGCGGAGAAGAGAGAGATGCATGATAATATATACCTGGAAAGTACTTGAGGGCCTGGTCTCAAATCTGCACACTGCCATAACATACTGGAGTGAGAGATATGGGAGGAAGTGTAAAATAAACCCAGTGAGGAGCAGGGGTGCGGTGGGGACAATAAGGGAACATTGTATCAACATTCGGGGTCCCAGACTATTCAACATCTTACCAGAAGATATCAGAAACACGGCTTGAGCAAGTGTAGAAGCCTTCAAGAGGAAACTGGACAAGCATCTTCACCAGGTGCCAGATCAACCAGGCTGTGATGGATATGTGAGGCAGCGGGCCTCCAGCAGCAACAGCCTGGTTGACCAGGCAAGCACCAGACGAGCCTGGCCCATGGCCGGGCTCAGAGTAGAGAAACTCTCGAAACTCTTCCAAGGTATATCAAAGCTAAGTGTGTGTACGCCCCCTACACAAGTGTGTGTACGCCCCCCTACACAAGTGTGTGTACGCCCCCCTACACAAGTGTGTGTACGCCCCCTTACACAAGTGTGTGTACGCCCCCTTACATAAGTGTGTGTACGGCCCCCTACACAAGTGTGTGTACGCCCCCTTACACAAGTGTGTGTACGCCCCCTTACATAAGTGTGTGTACGCCCCCCTACACGTGTCTGTACGCCCCCTCCCACACAAATGTATGTTCCCCGCCCACACTGTGTACGCCCCCACACAAGTGTGTGTATACCCTCCCCCTCCCTCACACTGCGTATGCAGCACCCTCCGACCAATCAACTTTTACACACTCCCCGAAGACCAATTAGAATCTGGGGGTATCAACCTTGGGGGCAGGATGATGAAGGGGGAGGATTTAGGATAGTAAGCCGTTCCTCCAGTGCCATCCTGGGATTTTCGATGGAGGGGATAAAAAGGGGGGATGGGATGAACATGTGAAAGTGGAGGTGACGAGAGAGAGAGGAGGATGGAGGGAGAATGTGGCTAAGAAGGTAAATGAAGAGAAGGGTAAGAACTAAAATGACATGGGTGAGGGAGGAGGAGGTTAGAGGATAAAGTTAGAAGAGGGGGGGGGGCGAAGGTAGGAAGGGAAACTGGGGGGAAAGGGAGATGAAGATTTTTGTTTAACATCATTAAGAACGTGTATATCTTCTTCCCCAAACTTGAACACTTCCAGCAGGTACCCGAGTGTCTTGCACGGGACTGGAGTGTTCGCTTACACGGGACTTCCTGGAGGTTGTTCCTGTGGTCAACGCTCCCGTGGCCCAGTCCTCGACCAGGCCTTCCTGTAGATTAGGGCCTGATCAAACAGGTTGTTACAGCTAGCCGCACGCAGTCCAACATACGAAACACAACCCGGCAAATGGTGCCCCTGCTTTTCATTGGGAGTATGTTGCACCGTCTGCAAAGTCTTTTGCTTTCATATGGAGTGATTTGTGTATGCAGAGTTGAGGCCAGTCCCTCTAGGATTTTTCCAGGTGTAGATTATGATGTATCTTATTTACCTGCGTTCCGTGGAGTACAGGTGAAGGGAATTCAAACGTTTCCAGTAATTAAGGTGTTTGACAGAACTAAAACGTACAGTGAAAGTTATCTGTACTTTCTCTAGATCTTCAGTTTTGTCTGTCTTGAATGGGGCTGTTATTGTACAGTAGTATTCCAGCCTGGAGAGAACAAGCGACTTAAAGAGGACCATTGGTATGGCATCCTTTCTTTGGAGGTTTTTATATTTATCGATCCCATCAATTTCCTTGCAGATGTGATAATGACATTGTTGTGATCCTTGAAGGTGATATCCTCTGACATCATCCACTCCAAAGTCCTTCACATTGGTTTTTCGCTCTATTGTGTGGTTAGAATTTGTTTTATACTCCCTTCTATCTATTATTTCCTCACGTTTTCCATAACGGACTAACTGAAATTTGTCCTTATTGAACATAATATTGGTTTCTGAGAACCATTGAAAAATTTGGTTTATATCTGTGTCCTCAATAGATAACACTCGTGCAATATATAACACTCGGTTTACATCACTGCCAGATAATGGGGATGAGGAAAAGGATGGGAGGCGAGTCCTGTACTTTGTGGAACAGAGTTTTTCACTGTGGCAGCCTTCGATTTAACTGTTTACCATTACTCTCAGTTAAATATCCATATGCCCACTTTTTCAGTTATTTCTTAAGCACCCATTTTGTAAGTCATTACGCCATGATTAAACTTGTCAAAGTCTTTTGCAAAGTCTGTGTATACTACATCAGCATACTGTTTGTCCTTCAGTGCATTTAAGATCATGAGTTGTGCAATTGTTGGAATTCCAAGTGGTTGGCGATCTTGCTTCTTAGAACCCTTCAAATATTTTTATGATGTGAGACGTTATAACTCTGACCTATGTAGAATGGAGCAATATCCGATGTTTTTAGCGAGTGTGGGATGACCCCCGTGTCCAGGCTTCCTCTCCATATCATACTTAAGGCACGCAAAAAGAGTTTCTTGCGATTCTTGGTGAACACAGTGTTCCACGAGTCTGGGCCTGGGGCAGAGTGCAATGACATGTTGTCAGTGACTTTATGAAAGTCAAGTGTATTTAGGGTTATGTTAGAAATATGGCATGCATTAACATGTCAGAGATCTGAATAGGCGTTCACTGTATTGTCTCGTTCATTCATTTGTGAGTCATGATGATTAACATGGCTTGATTCGTTCATGAAATCATCGATTGTTGATCTTTGGTCTGATTAATGGCGCACTAAACATGGTCATATTGTGACTTCAGTGTCTCACTTATGTCTTTGTTGTAGTCTGTGTTAGTCCCATCTTGTTTGATAAGTTCCAGCTGCTTAGGTATGGAAAGAATGAAGAACTCAATAGAACGAAAGGAACACGTTAAAGACTTGGGAATAATTATGTCAGCTGACCTCTCTTTCAAAGAACATAGTAGGACAAAGATCACGACAGCCAGTAGGATGATGGGGTGGGTACTGAGAATTTTCAAAATAAGGGAAATAATGCCAATGGTGACACTTCAGATCGCTAGTGCTCCCTCATTTGGAATATTGCTCAGTGTTGACGGCCCCATTCAAGGCAGGACAAATATCAGAGCTTGAACAAATACAGAGATGGTTTACGGCTCACATAGAGCCAGTAAAGCATTTGAGTTACTGGGAACGCCTTAAAGTCTTGAACATATACTCACTGGAGCGGAGGAGAGATGCATGATAATATATACCTGGAAAGTACTCGAGGGCCTGGTCCCAAATCTGCACACTGCCATAACATACTGGAACAGAGATATGGGAGAAAGTGTAAAATAAACCCAGTGAAGAGGAGGAGCAGGGGTACGGTGGGCACAATAAGGGAACACTGTATCAATATTCGTGGCCCCAGACTATTCAACATCTTACCAGAAGATATCAGAAACATTGCTGGAACAAGTGTAGAAGTCTTCAAGAAGAAACTGGACAAATATCTTTACCAGGTGCCAGATCATCTAGGCTGTGATGGATATGTGGGGCAGCAGGCCTCCAGCAGCAACAGCCTGGTTGACCTGGCAAACACCAGACGAGCCTGGCCCATGGCCGGGCTCCGAGAGTAGTAAGATTCTCGAAACTCATCAGAGGTATATCAAAGGTAGCAAGGGCCCGATAGTGGAGGTGGAGTGTTCTCTTACCTACGACTGGGGTGTTCTCTTACCCACGACTGGGGTGTTCTCTTACCCACGATTGGGGTGTTCTCTTACCCACGACTGGAGTGTTCTCTTACCCACGACTGGAGTGGTCTCTTACCCACGACTGGAGTGTTCTCTTACCCACGACTGGAGTGTTCTCTTACCCACGACTGGAGTGTTCTCTTACCCACGACTGGAGTGTTCTCCACGATTGGGTGTTCTTACCCACGACTGGAGTGTTCTCTTACCCACGACTGGAGTGTTCTCTTACCCACGACTGGAGTGTTCTCTTACCCACGACTGGAGTGTTCTCTTACCCACGACTGGAGTGTTCTCTTACCCACGACTGGAGTGTTCTCTTACCCACGACTGGAGTGTTCTCTTACCCACGACTGGAGTGTTCTCTTACCCACGACTGGAATGTTCTCTTACCCACGACTGGAGTGTTCTCTTACCCACGACTGGAGTGTTCTCTTACCTACGACTGGAGTGTTCTCAAGATAAAACATTCCAGCAGGACTGGAGTTTTTAACACATTTTCCCCTATGGATACGACCAACAACAGTCCGCTAACAGAGAGGGAGGGAGGGAAGGGGTGTAAAGAAACTTGTTCCTAATTTTCTCCGCGCCTGGAAATCGAACCCCCGACCTTGCATTTTGAGTGGAATGCTGTCACCAATGAGCTACGAGGTACTCCTAAGGGAGGACTAGAAATGGAGGAACGGGAAAGTTGGAGAAGGGAGGAAGAGGCAAAGAGAGGGATAAAGAAAAGCGTAAATGAAGAGAGATGAACCAACCCATCTTACATACTGTTTTTGGCAAATTAATCGATTTATGTTTAGGCTAGGTTAGCTTGGATTGTCGTTGTGATATCTAAAGACTGGGTCTCCTCATTTATCCGTTTGCGAAGATAGGAGTGTTGGCTGCTATTATTAACACCCTAGTTCTGTCAGACTCGAGCCTCTGTGGAGACCATGTGGTGAGTTTTCTCATGGGAACTGACCTCTAGCCAGAAGTTATGGAAGGTAGTGGAGGCCTTTATAAGCTCAGGGAAAGTACCTAAGAAGACAATCAAATTAATTTTTTAAGGAGTGGATTGGTAAGCCAGCGGAAGGCCTCGGTCAGATGACCAAACGCTCCAGTGGCAGGTCATCCTATGACTAAGACTCGCGTCGGGAAACACCTGTCTTGTGTCCTGACATCATATATAAATAAACATTAACCAGTTACAACACACCACAACGCCATACACAGTCAGACAATTACTATTTAAGGCTCGTGTACAGTCAACCATATCGCTGGTAGGCAGTGGTAAAAACTGACACTGGTAGAGAATCCTTTAAATACAACGTTTCGCCCAAGACTTGTCTTGTTACAAGTATCATACTTGATACAGCCCAGCCTGAAGAAAAACGTTTTGTTAAAAGGACTCTCTCCTACTAATGCATTTTCACCCATCTCGTTGTCTTAGCAACAGTGAAATACTGACTTTCATTAGGAGGATGAACTGGAGGCAGGAAGGGCAGGGAAAACTGAAGTGAAGATACGGAGAGGGATAAAGAGGAGGAGAAGGAAGAACAGTGAAGCAGTGGTTGAAGAAGGAGGGAGGAGATGGTGTGTGAGTGAGGATGGAGGGAGGGAAGCAGACGTAAGGTTTCTCATAATATAAATGTTCCATGTATTTCCCCCTCTGTGATTTCCTTCACACTATCCACAGTATTTCATATATTATCACCATAATTATCTTCTTCATCCCCTCTCATTATCTCTGATATTTCTCACTATATAATATTCCTTACTGTCTCCATAATTTATTAGTTTTCTTAATATTTCCTCACTGTTCCACAAGAGCTCTCTATTGTACCTCTATATTTCTTGGTTATTGTTCATTTATTTCTCTAGCCAAAATTTTCTTTCCCACCTGCTCTTCACCTGTCTTCCTCTCCCCCTCCCTCTTCACCTGTCTTCCTCTCCCCCTCCCTCTTCACCTGTCTTCCTCTCCCCCTCCCTCTTCACCTGTCTTCCTCCTCCTCTTCACTGTCCCTTCCTCCTCCATTTGCCGTCCTCCATCTTTCGCCTTCCCTTTCTTCTCTTCTCCCCCTCCTCTCCAATTCCTCCCACTTTCCCAATTTCTGTTGTGGCTGTCTTCAGCTAAACTTCTCCCTCGTATATTATTCACTTTCTCCTAACTTTCTCTAAAGTTTCTCTTCCAGTTTTCTTCGTTATTGTTTCTTTGTTTTTACTCTCTCCCATATTTTGTAGTCGCAACCTTTGTTTTAAAAATACTAAATCCAGTTTTTTTTCGAAGTGTTTATTTTATTTTAAAAATCTGATTTTTTCTTCTTTTTATATGCAAAAAAAATAATTCGAGCTGTTTGCTTTAGTGTTTTTTTTTTTTTTTTTTACTTTTGGTCTGTTTAGTCTGCTGGTTGACCTCTGAGTTTGTTTAAGGTATATCTTGTGTAACATACCCTCTCTCCCTCACCCCCCTCTCTCCCACTCCCCCCCTCTCTCCCCCCCTCTCTCTCTTTCATCATCATTTCACTGTTATAGATACTGTACTATTGTTCTACTACCATAGAAAAGAACTAGAATAGTCATACCACTACTGTAGGCACTAGAATAGTTATACCACTACCATAGCTAGGTACTACTACAGTAATAATACCACTACCATAGCTAGGTACTACAGTAGTAATACCACTACCATAGCTAGGTACTAGAATAATCATACCACTACCATAGGCAGTAGAATACTCACACCACTACCATAGGCAGTAGAATACTCACACCACTACCATAGGCAGTAGAATACTCACACCACTACCATAGGCAGTAGAATACTCACACCACTACCATAGGCAGTAGAATACTCACACCACTACCATAGGCAGTAGAATACTCACACCACTACCATAGGCAGTAGAATACTCACACCACTACCATAGGCAGTAGAATACTCACACCACTACCATAGGCAGTAGAATACTCACACCACTACCATGAGGCAGTAGAATACTCAACCACTACCATAGGCAGTAGAATACTCACACCACTCCATAGGCAGTAGAATACTCACACCACTACCATAGGCAGTAGAATACTCACACCACTACCATAGGCAGTAGAATACTCACACCACTACCATGGCAGTAGAATACTCACACCACTACCATAGGCAGTAGAATACTCACACCACTACCATAGGCAGTAGAATACTCACACCACTACCATAGGCAGTAGAATACTCACACCACTACCATAGGCAGTAGAATACTCACACCACTACCATAGGCAGTAGAATACTCACACCACTACCATAGGCAGTAGAATACTCACACCACTACCATAGGCAGTAGAATACTCACACCACTACCCTGGAGAGGCAGTATCATAGGCCCTGCCATAATAATTCTACTGCTATAGTTCTGCATTACCATTCATGGTGCCATAGTCATTCCACTGCCATAGGCAGACATTATTTTAGGCACTACCATAGCTATTTTAGCCCACAATCCCGCCAGCCCGCGATTTTATGGGATATTTATAGTCATAGAGAGGATGATCTTGGTCACACCCTTTCCGCTGCTCCCAACCCCCGAGCCTTTGTCTCCTCAGGGATGGAGATGGGAAGAAGAGGGTAACCCTGGGGAAAAAAGAGTAGTCTGTGTGGAATGAAAGGAGTCACACGGGGAGGGAGGGGAAGAATTGAGAAAATGGGGAGTCATAAGAACATAAAGAAGGAGCAATGCATGGGCCTACTGGCCCATGCGAGGCAGGTCCAAATCACCTCCCAGCTTAAACCAATGACCCCACCTAGTCAGGTCAGGTCACATCACTTAAGGAGCACGGCATCAGACCTATTAGCACAAGCTAGTCAGGTTCAACTCGCACCCACCCACACCCATTTATGTATTTATCTAACCTATTATTAAAACTACACAACGTTTTAGCTTCTATGACGGTACTCGGGAGTTTGTTTCACTCATACCTTTGACTCTATTACCAAACCAATGCTTTCCTATATCTTTCCTGAATCTGAATTTTTCCAACTTAAAACCGATGCTGCGAGTCCTGTCTTGGCTAGATATTTTTAGCACGCTATTTACATTCCTTTATTTATTCCTGTTTTCCATTTATACACCTCAATCATATTCCTCCCCTAATTCTGCGCCTTTCTAGAGAGTGCAGATTCAGGGCCCTCAGTCTATGAAATTGTATTATTGAACATTGAGAGTTGTTTGTTGTGTTTTCTTCCCCAAGAAATTATGTCAATAATTCGCTGCTAAATATGTTAATGAATTCATTCTCCAGGCATCTATTTACATTTTATTAGGTACATCAGTAGTGTGATGCTGGTCTACTTTGTTAGTTACATGATGAGGAGCATAGCTAGCTATGTTTCCCTGTCTTATTGCATCACACATGTTGCAATCAACCAGGTTGTGATTGATATGTGGATGAGCGGGCCACCAGCAGCAACAGCCTGGTTGACCAGGCAATCACAAGACGAGCCTGGCCCCAGGCCGAGCTCTGGAAGTAGAAAAAGCTCTCGAAACTCATCGAAGATAAAGTAATGAAATCTTAGCCTGAACCAAGAGACGATGATGAGTATATCGTCATTCTACTATGGATTCATTACCTATGTAGTTTAGCCCGTTAGGGTTTGAGGTACACGCACATCTGGTGTGTGGGTTCTGTACAACGTGTGTGGAATGTTTGCAAGCCCACTCCAGGGCCCGCATAGCTTGAGGGAGAGAGAGCAGATGCCGAGGCCAGTTGACTCTTAAGAATTCACACAGGACAAAGAGAGGCAGAGCGGGCAGCCCTGAGGCCCAGTTGAACTTTGCCTACCAGGGGGCAGGCAGGTGCCCTGGCGGCTGACGCCAAACTTGACACGACTTGAACCGGGCGTAATAATAATAATTTTTATTTAGACATGATACAAAGATGTACTACATAGTTCTAGGTATAAATTGCTGTGTACATGCCAAAAGCCCCTAATATGCTGAGCATTGTGGGCATTCTTAAAATTAATTAACAGTAGACTACATGGTAAAAAACTATGGTTGATAATTTACAAAATAAGTATAATTGTGTATTTGAGTTGTGAAATTTGAATATAAGTTGAACATAATAATTTATTAATTGAAGCAATGCAATTAATTAAATCAGATCAGACAAGTTAAAACAATTAGTTGTATTGCAATTACAGTTTATATGTTCATTAGATGAGTTACAAAGAGTACAAGAAAGTGGATTATTTTATATAGAAACAAAGTTGGCTCAGCATGCATTATTTATAACAGGTTTTTACATTTAAGTTATTAATCAACTTTGTTGATAATGTTAAATATTGTGCACTTTGAATTGAGGTACAGGCAGGGTTTCTTTGGCAATCACAGGTAATGAATTCCAAATTTTCGGGCCTTTAATGTGCATTGAGTTTTTGCATAGTGTTAGATGGACACGGGGAACATCGAGGAGTGATCTGTGTCTTGTATTATGGTCATGTGTCCTGTTAAGGTTGGTAAGGAGAAGTTTGAGTGGTGGGTTAATATTTGAGTTTAGTGTTCTATGTATGTAATAGGCACAGTAAAAAGTATGGATGTCTTGTATGGTGAGTAAGTTTAGATTTTTGAATATTGGTGGAGTATGTTGTCTGGAGTGTGAATTTGTTATCATTCTGACTGCAGTTACGGGAACTTCGAAGTTTTGCTTTCAGCATAACTGCAGTTACTGTAACTTGGAAATTACCATCTCTCACGATGGCTATCCCACACTCAGGGATAAACGGAATTTCGTTTGTATTTAAACAAAAAATCTTGCAGATGCTCTCTTCCCGCCCTTCTTTCCTGCTTCTATGCTTAACTAGTTTGATTTTTAGTTCTTTACTAATCATATGCCTGAGTTTACACTCTACATAATGTGGATGACAGCGTATTGGCGATGACCAAGACAAGAGTAGCAGAACATGCATTTACTGAGCCAATGTTTATCTTTACGTGCAACTTTATCAAGTCAGATGACTCGATGTAGCTGTACATAGAGCAAAACGATGTTCCAATTAAAGCTTGTTTTGCAACTTGCTTTTGTTTTCATAATTAATATATGTGAAAAGTTTAAGACTGCAAGCGTGTTTTTGCAACACAGCCTTTATGCACGGCTCTATTCAGTGTTTCTGAGCATGTTACGGGAACTAAGGGCTGTTACTGTTATTGTATCCATTCTAGAGGTTATAATTGGTCAAGGTGATTAGCGGAAGTGTCAGGAGCAGCTGCGGGTGTTGTTCAAGGGAGGTTGGGGAGGAAAGGACGAATATAAAATAAAAATGCGTCTTTGCTAGTTCTATATATAATACTAATTTTTAAACAAAAAGAAAACGTACATTTAAATTCTATAAGATAAAGGCTGGTTTACTCTATATTAACGGACGGAAGACTAGTTAGGGGAAGGAGGAGGAAGAAATCAAGAAAAAACTGGAGCCGGATGCAGAGGCCAGAGGCTAACGGGAAAATTCTTTTTGAAAGAAAATCGCGATTATTTATCTACCGTTTAGAGATGGAAATGGGAAGAGGAGGGTAATCGGAAATAAGAATAAAAAGAGTTGGAAGGAAAGGGGAAATTTTATTGAAGTTACAGTAGGATGAGAACAGGGATACATGATACAGCAAGACCCATAGTCAGTGTCTGCTGTCTCTCTCAACCTTTGAGAAATTAGACACTTTTGCAACAACTGGGTATATTTGAATAAAGATACTTAGGTGTTGCACATGTGTTCAAGTCCCCATCTTGTCTGTATTGTATTACATTATTGTAAACTCTTAATTTTTGTTGACATTGTCCTCTGGGTTCCCTTGTTATTTCTCACCTTCGTTCCCCTCCCCTCTTACCCCTTTTCTCTCTCTTCCTTCTTGACCCTTCTCTCTCTCCATTCTTGACCCTTCTCTCTCTCCCTTCTTCCCCCTTCTCCCTTCTTACCCTTCTCTCTCTCCTCTCTCCATTCTGCCCCCTCTCACCCCCTCTCCACTCTGCCCCTCTTTCCCCCTCTCCACTCTGCTCCCTCTTTTCACCTTTCCACTCTGCCCCCTCTTTTCCCTCTGCACTGCCCCCTCTCCCCCTCTCCACTCTGCCCCCTCTCCCCCTTATCTCCTCTCTTTCCCCCTCTTCCCTCCTCTCTCCCCACCCCCTCTTTTCCCTCCCCTTTCTCTTGCACTCCATCTCTGTGTTTGGGTTACAGTTTGAAGATTTACAGCTTCAAAATAGTCATAGTTTTTTATGCACCTTTCACGTCAAGTGCTTGTGGTTTACCATGGTTTAGCATGCACAAAAAAAGCCCAAGGTCAATACTTGTAGGGATGTGTAAACCCAGCGGTTCATCAGGTAGAGAGAATGTAAACAATACCAGGTAGACCCTCATGTGTACTTGGGATAAAATACGCTTTTATTGTTTGGTTATCGTGCATGTTTGTGTACGTGTGTTCGTGCTTGGTTCAGGCGTGCGTGTGCACGTTGATTTCTCCCTTTTTTTATTAACTGGCCCAACTTCATTTTTTTTTTAATGTAATTTCTCAACATACGTAATATTGTCGCCTATTAAAATTTTTTATGCAGTTATGAAATACATTAAGACCAATGAATGAAGTAATGCATAAAGCGAGCAGCATACTGGCGGACAGTAAAATACGTTGTCAAAATATTACCTTTAAATTTGAGTGTCAAATTCGCTGTACTGACGGCCGTCAAGAGTTAAAAACCCATGTTTGCTTAGATGTGCTGTTTTTTTTATAGTTGTAGTGTAACTTGGTTGAGCTCCGGTTCCTGGTGATTTTAACCATTAACCAGTCGGTGGCATTATGGTTAATGTATACAGTACCGACAAATGATGAGCAAACCTATAATTATAACCATAATTTTTAAAGGGGGTGGACTGATAAGCCAGCGTAAGGCCTCGGACAGATGACCAAAGGCTCCAGTGTCGGCTCATCATATGACTAAGACCCGCGCCAGGAAACACAAACAAACCTTACCTAACCTAACCATGTCTTGGTCACCAACCAACCAGTGGACTGCCTCTGCAACCTTCGGGTTTAATTGTATATGCACATATATTACGTGTGGAAGTTGTCTCCATTACTTGCTGACTCGGGTGGGATGCACTTTTGAACTTCTTGAGAAAGTTCCTCTTGCATTTCTCTGGTTTATTGCTTCTTCAATCAGTGTCCTCTTGTCAAGTTTTCATCTTAAAATATGCCGGCTGTGAATCGTTCTAGCCATGATATTGTGGGTTGTAAATTGTTCCAACCACGATATTTTGGGTTTTAAATTGTTCCAACCACGGTATTGTGGGTTGTGAATTATTCCAGCCACGATATTTTGTGCTAGTGATTTGTTGTAACCACAGTATTGTGCTCTAGTTGTGAATTGTTCCAGCCATGGTATTGTGCGTTAGTTGTGAATTGTTCCAGCCACGGTATTGTGCGTTAGTTGTGAATTGTTCCAACCACGGTATTGTGCGTTAGTTGTGAATTGTTCCAGCCACGGTATTGTGCGTTAGTTGTGAATTGTTCCAACCACGGTATTGTGCGTTAGTTGTGAATTGCTCCAGCCACAGTATTGTTAACAATTCTTATTTAAACAGTCTGACTTTAACCATGTTTTCGAAAAGAGCAAATGTTGTAGCAATGGTAATATTGAAACATGGTGTGGGTAATAGTGTGAGAGAGTATAAGAAACGATAAACGTGAAATAAATTAAAGAGGAACGTCGAGGGTGGAGAATAAAAATGTGGAGAGGCAGTAAAAAGCGGAGTGAAATGTACCGTGGCTAAACAAGGGAAAAATGAAAACTAAAGGGAGGATGATAAAGGAAGATAAGGAAAAGAAACACAGGAATTGAAAATGGAGAAAGAGACGTTTGGTCAGTTGTGTGGAATGAGGTGGTGGTGTTTGGCCAGTGTGTGGTATGAGGTGCTGTTTGGTCAGTTATGTGGTATGAGGTGCTGTTTGTTCAGTTGTGTGGTATGAGGTGCTGTTTGTTCAGTTGTGTGGTATGAGGTGCTGTTTGGTCAGTTATGTGGTATGAGGTGCTGTTTGTTCAGTTGTGTGGTATGAGGTGCTGTTTGTTCAGTTGTGTGGTATGAGGTGCTGTTTGTTCAGTTGTGTGGTATGAGGTGCTGTTTATTCAGTTGTGTGGTATGAGGTGCTGTTTGTTCAGTTGTGTGGTATGAGGTGCAGTTGTTTGTTCAGTTGTGTGGTATGAGGTGCAGTTGTTTGGTCAGTTGTGAGGTATAAGGTGCAGTTGTTTGGTCAGTTGTGTGGTATGAGGAGATGTTTGGCTCATCACAATCACACATACGAAATGAAGACAAGAAAATACGATAATGATACAGGAAGGACCGGAAATTTCAGTTTTCATTTCTCCTTATTAGTGGGTTTGTTGGAACTTTCTCCAGCCACTAAACCGATATTTTTTTCCCCTTCAAAATTCGATTTGTTTAGCAACATTTGCCATTGCTACCTTCCCAATTAGTGCCTCGTTGCAGGTCGCCTGGTTCCCTACTTGTTAAATAAGTTACCCCTCAGATTAAACCTAATTATCTCTCCACATGTGCTGTATGACCAATGGGTCTAGCGCTTCTCTCTGATTATAAATAATAATAATAATGATAATGCGGCGACTGAGACTTCTATAACCAGCACTCTCACTAGCATAAGTAAAACTGGCCCATAAAAAAATAAGTTTTAAACATGAATGTATATTTATTGGATAGAAAATGGGAGGTAATCAGTATATTGCACAGAAAATGAGATGTGATAAGCTGAAGAGTCTTCTTGGGAAGTGAGTAAAGTGCTTGTCAGAACCTGCTGACGGCTCAGGAAGCCACCACCAGGGATAAGAAACCACTTACTGAAATGTAAGAAATAAAGGATGGGAGGGAGCTAAGAACACATGACAAGCAAAACTTATGACAGTGGGAGAAGAGGGATGGGAGGGAACCAAGAACTCATGACAAGCAAAACTTATTACAGTGGGAGAAGAGGGATGGGAGAGAGCCAAGAACACATGACAAGCAAACTTATGACAGTTTGAGATGAGGGATGGGAGAGAGCCAACAATACATGACAAGCAAACTTATGACAGTTTGAGATGAGGGATGGGAGAGAGCCAACAACACATGACAAGCAAACTTATGACAGATAAAGAGGAAGGACGAATCTAATGTATTCATTTTTAGTCATGGGAAATATCAAGAAACAAGGTGGTGGTGAGAAAAACTGTATGATGTTTTTGGGAGTCGATGGCCCCCGCAGCCCGATCCCGAACCAGGCCTGTTAATGCATCAGACCTGATCGATCAGGCTCTTAGTACTGGCCGCATGCAGGCCGAAGTACGAACCACAGTTCGACTGATCAGGAACTGATAGTGAAGATACGGAGAATAACACAGTACCATATACTGCAGAGACGAATAATTTATTGAACGATTATTTTAACCACAGAGAAGCGTCAAACATAGATCTGTGATTATATAGAATGAAGAGATGATTAGTGAATAGGAAAAGGGGGAAAGGGAGAGGATAGAAAGGAAGGGGGCAGAGATGGTTGACCCTCTTGTGTTATTTACAGTAATGTGATTGTCCTCGCGAGACCTATCATTTAGAGAACATAAAGCAAAGACTACAAAAATGACTGGATGGACAATGAAAACCTTCAGAAAAAAAAAGAGTTCTCATCACAATTGGCAATGTTCAAATAACTTTTGCTCTCACGTTTGGAATATTGTTTGTCTCCACGGCTCCAGTAACAGCAGGAGGGATATCTGAGCTGGAAAATGTAACGGAACGTTTACTGCCGCACAGAATCAATAAAATATCTAAACTACTGGGAATGTGCTTTCTGGAAAGGAGAGGAGAGGTACCTGACATGTACATGGAAAATACTTGAGGGTCAGGTCCAAAATCTATTTTTTATTCTATATAAAAGTGTCTCCATAATTTTCGTGTCAGTTTTGCCTCTCATCTTCCCCTTTATATCATTCCCCTCCATACTCGCACACAATGCCTAATTTTGCCTCCGCACATCACTTTTTTTTATCAATGGTCTTATATACTTTCAGACTTTTGTTTCTGCCCACAAAGGCCCCCTTATTTTCCCGAATTTATTTTTTCCAATATGCGTTCGCGAGCTCTCCTATAACAGGTTTGTCTTTTGTTGTTCCTGTACCAAACGGCCTTTTTTCTGCTCATTTGTATGGATCATGCTGGTGTAATTTAAGAACGTCGGGGCTGATGGAGGTCAGCTTTATGGCTGCCATAAAAAAGCAGGAAGGTGAGAGACGGGGGTGAAGTTGGGGAGGGAACTTCGAGATGGAGGGGAGGGACTGACAGACGAGTGAGAAGACCGCTAAAAGGGGTATCTGAGAAGTGTGAGGGCGGGTAAGGAACGATGGAGACAAGATGGGAACAGCGACACGTTTTAGGCTAGTAGATAGGAACCATGTTTGTGCATCAACACACTTTTCACGATGTTTTTGGTACATGATTCTCTTCACTTTCTTTACCTAATAATCACATTGTTAGTATAAACTGAATAGTCAAGCGTGGGATTGTGGAAGAATGTAGAGGAGGAATTAGGGAAGGGAGAGAGAGAGAGAGGGGGGGGAGGGGGAGGTAGGTAGGTAGGTGGAGGAAGGACTAGGAAGTAGGGATGAGACGATACAAAAAAAATTCCCGATACCAATGCCGATAATAAAATTTAGGCCGATACCGATTCTTTTTCAGTATTCATTTTAAAAATTATGATAACTACGTTCAATATGTAAGTAAAAGCGTATTGCTTAATAAGTGTTAAATAACCCAGAAATATCAAATATTAAATGGCATAATTTCTCTGAAATACCAATGTCATTGTTAAGTAGTATCATTACTACTCAGTAATGACACAATAATGCAAATAATGACTCAATGATGCAAATAATGACTCAATAATGCAAATTAATATAAAAAGTGAGTTCATCTACATATTTAGTAATCTTATGAAGACATTAATCAGAAATTAATTGTATACGAAAATAAAAGTGTGATTAACCTCGAGTTGTGTTAAATATGAAAATAAAAAAAATCCCTTTGCAAAACTAAAAAAAAAAATAGTATTATAACTGGAAATTGAAAATGTAAATTAAAGTTCAGAGCTTGAATAACCAACTCCCTCCATTATTAAACTGAATTAACTGATACATTTACTGATTTTAAGCACATGGGAGAATTGTTAATATTTTAAAGGCATGACCGGTATCGGCAACTTTTTCACCTATATAAAAACAGCTGATACCCACCTATACCGATACCGGTATTTGACACCCCCTTCCCTACTAGGAATGAAATAGAGAGGTGAAGGGGCTAGGGATGGGAATAGAGAGGTGAAGGGGCTAGGGATGGGAATAGAGAGGTGAAGGGGCTAGGGATGGGAATAGAGAGGTGAAGGGGCTAGGGATGGGAATAGAGAGGTGAAGGGGCTAGGGATGGGAATAGAGAGGTAAGGGGCTAGGGATGGGAATAGAGAGGTGAAGGGGCTAGGGATGGGAATAGAGAGGTGAAGGGGCTAGGGATGGGAATAGAGAGGTGAAGGGGCTAGGGATGGGAATAGAGAGGTAAGGGGCTAGGGATGGGAATATAGAGGTGAAGGGGCTAGGGATGGGAATAGAGAGGTGAAGGGGCTAGGGATGGGAATAGAGAGGTGAAGGGGCTAGGGATGGGAATAGAGAGGTAAGGGGCTAGGGATGGGAATAGAGAGGTGAAGGGGCTAGGGATGGGAATAGAGAGGTAAGGGGCTAGGGATGTGAATAGAGAGGTGAAGGGGCTAGGGATGTGAATAGAGAGGTGAAGGGGCTAGGGATGGGAATAGAGAGGTAAGGGGCTAGGGATGGGAATAGAGAGGTGAAGGGGCTAGGGATGGGAATAGAGAGGTAAGGGGCTAGGGATGGGAATAGAGAGGGAAGGGGCTAGGGATGGGAATAGAGGTGAAGGGGCTAGGGATGGGAATATAGGTGAAGAGGCTAGGGATGGGAATAGAGAGGAGAAGGGGCTAGGGATGGGAATAGAGAGGTGAAGGGGCTAGGGATGGGAATAGAGAGGTGAAGGGGCTAGGGATGGGAATAGAGAGGTGAAGGGGCTAGGGATGGGAATAGAGAGGTGAAGGGGCTAGGGATGGGAATAGAGAGGTGAAGGGGCTAGGGATGGGAATAGAGAGGTGAAGGGGCTAGGGATGGGAATAGAGAGGTGAAGGGGCTAGGGATGGGAATAGAGAGGTGAAGGGGCTAGGGATTGGAATAGAGAGGTGAAGGGGCTAGGGATGGGAATAGAGAGGTGAAGGGGCTGGGGATGGGAATAGAGAGGTGAAGGGGCTGGGGATGGGAATAGAGGTGAAGGGGCTGGGGATGGGAATAGAGGTGAAGGGGCTGGGGATGGGAATAGAGAGGTGAAGGGGCTGGGGATGGGAATAGAGAGGTGAAGGGGCTAGGGATGGGAATAGAGAGGTGAAGGGGCTAGGGATGGGAATAGAGAGGTGAAGGGGCTAGGGAGGGAATAGAGAGGTGAAGGTGCTAGGAATGGAATAAAGAGGTGAAGGTGATAGGGATGGGAAGAGATGTGAAGGTGCTAGGGATGGGAAGAGAGGTGAAGGTGCTAGGGATGGGAAGAGAGGTGAAGGGGCTAGGGATGGGAGTAGAGAAGTGGATGAAGAACTAAGGAATGTAATCACAGTAATATACGAGTTACAGAAGTGGGAAGTACTGTGTTTATGTCCTGGTGTGATAAGACCAGGCAGATGTTGAGACTGAACACCCGGTTACCAGACGAAGGATAAAACCTTCACCACTAATTTTAGCAGAATGACTCGTTTGGGTTTAGCGCTTATTGAAATACAAAATAAAATTAAAATATTCCCTTGTGGGAGGACGGCTAGTATTTAAGTAATATTTATTTTGAGGGATCCTCCACTAAAGAGTAAGTAACTGCTTCAGCATTACCTTAGAATTTGCGTAAGGTATCTTATGTGTACTTAGCTCTAACGATACGAGGCAGATGTGGAACTTGGGTGATTAACTCTGCTGTTAACGTTGTACAGGATGGACGCTAACTCCATTACGTAAACACATTCTCCACTATATTACGTAAACTCATTTCCTAATATGAACGCAGTATCTTCATAAGGTTAATATAATATGTACTGTATACATACTGTTATATCTGGTCGTATGTGGTGCTGAGACCTGGGTCACCAAATTAGAAGCTTTCAATCGCCCTTGTTGGTTTGGCCATTCTTGCTTACCTGGAGTGTGTTTGGGGGAGGTGATAATCAGGGCAGTGGCTGTTATGCAGCCTACATAACAACCACTTTAGTAAGTATAATTTAATATAAATGACTTCACATTATTGTTGTATGATTTAAACCATTTTGATTATACGTGCATGGTTATTAGGTAGTATTTAATAATTTTAAATGTCTGGCTTCACCTGGGGTTTTCCCCTCCTTTCCCCAGAAAATACCACCAGCAAAAACTTTTCCTCATGTCAGTGTGAGGTTAGACTTGATAGTGTACTTTCACTGAATGATTCTTCAAGTGAATTTCAGCTCCTCTTACGTTGGATAGTCTCTTGTTAAAAGTTGAGTTACTTGTCTAATTAGTATCAGCTTCTGTTTAGATATATAAATGTCTTTCACATAGTCTGCGAGTGCGTTGTGATTGTTTTGGAATGGAAATATTTTGAAATTACCCTATGCTGTATATTTATTTTTAAAATTGAAATTAAATTTTAGAGTGAAATATATTAACATTTATCAGTGCTATATGGATATATAGCATTTGTATAGCGACTTCCTTTACTCTCTCATTGTTCCATGTGTTGTATACGTTCGTCACTGCTGGTTGTCGCCAGGCTATGCAAGCTTGTATTTTTATACATATGATGGTTTTAAAATGCGGCCGAGAAGCTATTGCAACAATAATTTGCATTGCATATACATTGATGTACAGTATGTGTGTATTGTTAGATAATGTAGTCCTAACTTCTCTCTCATTCTCCCTCCCTTCCCTTCCTCTTTATCTGCGCCTACATACAATTTTTGTTGCCTCGTTATATGATGTCTGAAAGATATTTTCGGGGATCAACGCCCCATGTGGCCCGGTCCTAGACCAGGCCACCTATTCTCACCGCACCCAGTCCAATTTACAAACCATAGTCCGGCTGATCAGGAACTGACTTGAGCTAAAGTTCTTTCTTGAAGACAGAGGTTTGTTGGCGACCCTCCATGTGTATGATGAGAGGCTCTTGAAGAGTCTTTGAGAAATCTTTATAAAAATTAAGTTTTCTCATATGGGATAAACCGTCCTGAGAGCAATTTATATATATATATATATATAGTAAACAATTTGCGTAGTGATTGGAAAGACCCAGGATAACTTACGGGCTATAGTGATGTACGTAATGCCTTTCTGAATTACTTTTGGGTCAGACCCCTCTATTTGGCAAGAACCCTGACACATATATCACTCCCATCCCTTCTCCCCCCCTTTCCTTCCATCCTCTTCCCCTCTCCTCTCTGTCTTCTCCCCACTCCCCTATCTCTATCACTGTCCTTTTCCCTTCTTCCTACCCTCCCTCTTCCCCTTTCCCTCCCCTCGTCCCATGGTCACTCATTATTAATAATATATGCTCATCCAGATTACGTCCTGTGGTTTTGTGTTCATAGTTATGGGGAAATGCTAAACCTGTAGGGGTCATACAGCTACTAGGAAATGGGAGGCACTGAGGTTTCATATGAAGGGAAGAGCGCCTTCAGCTCCGTACATCTAGAGAACTTCATCATCAAAACAAGATCTGCTTTTAATTGGAAGTATTTTACTTCGTCTGCCAATTCTCTTAATTTCATACGGAGCGATTTCGGTATGCAGGTTTGGGACTAGTCCCTCGAAGATTTTCCAGATGTAAAGTATGATGTACATTTCTCGCCTACGTTCGAAGTAGTACAGTTCACGGGATTTTTGTGTTTTCAGTAGTTCACATGATGTCTGATTGAATATATATATGGGCAGTAAAACCACTCTGTATGTTTTCTAGCTCAGCAGTTTCGCCTGCATTAAAGTGGACCGTGATTATAAAACGAAGTTGCAGCCTGGAGAGGAATGTTTTGAAGAGTATCATTATTGACTCAGCATCTCTTGTTTTGAACGCTCTAGTTATATAGCTTTTTATTTTCCTTGTGGTAGCAATGACAACATTGTTATGGTCCTTGAATGTTAGATCTTTTGACATCATCACTCCCAAGTCTCGCACATGGGCTATCATTCTGTTGAATAATTTCAGTTTGTTCTGTACAAAGTTTGTCTTTATTTCCTCCATTCTTCCATAGCAGAGCAACTTAAACTTGTCCTCGTTGAACATCATATTGTTGTCTGAGTCCCACTGGAAGATTGATTTATATCCGCTTGAAGATTCGCTGTCCTTGACGAACGCCATTCTCAGAGATTCTAGTGTCATTAACAATGGGTGTAATTGTGCTATAATTTATGACCTTGTTTATGTCTGATATAAGAATGAGAAACAGAAGTAGGGCAAGAACCGTGCCTTGAGGAATAAAGGTTTTTTCAATGTGGCAGCCTCCTACTTCACTTACTACTACTCTCCGGGTTGTATGTCTTAATTATACGTATATTTGCTAACTTTTCCAGTTATTTCTGTTGCATGTATTGTGTGCACTATCACACCATGGTGGAAGTAATCGAATGCTTTTAAAAAATCAGGGTACACTACATCATTTTTATTTAGATTATATTCTAGTGCATCCAGGACTATGTCGTAATGAGTTAGCAATTGTGAAAGGCAGGAGCGACCTGCCCTAAACCCATGCTGTCCTGTATTGTGCAGTTGTTGTGATTCCATGTCATTGCCAACCATGCTTTTTATATTGTGTTCAAATATTTTGAATTATTGCAGTAACAGCTTGGTTGACCAGCAAGCACCAGACAAGCCTAGCAGAGTGCCAGACTCACGGAATAGCAGTATTTGTCTATAGTTTGTCATGATTGCTTTACTGCCATCTTTGTAAAGTAGGGCAGTATCGGTGTCTTTTAACGACCGAGGAATTACACCTGTATTTAGGCTTTGTCTAGTGTTTTTCTCCATTATTGCATGAAAATGGTTCCTGGGGCAACATGTTTCCTACGTTCTTTGAGATGGTGTACCAGTCTTTTGTATACAGTGCTTTTTTTTCTTAATTCTTCATTCTTAACAACAATGTTTTTCCTAAATTTATTAAATTTTTGTATCCTTGAATGGATGGTCTTGATGCTGGTGAGCGATATTTAATCCAGAGAATCGAAACTGGCCTTCGCTTGGATCAAATCTGATTACTTCCCACTCACCAGACGTATGACACTACGGGTTTAACGCCTCATTAATATAATTCGCGTTATGAACATAACCTCAGGGTCATTGTGTTGTTGAATTCTAATATCATACACTTAACAGTGTCGGTGAGACAAGAGGTGATTAAGGGAGAGATAGTCTCTCTCTCTCTCTCTCTCTCTCTCTCTCTCTCTCTCTCTCTCTCTCTCTCTCTCTCCACACACACACACACACACAGCCACAGCAGAACGCTCCCTGGCGACTTTTTCAATTCTCCTGAAAGGGAAGTGACAGTGCATCCAGCCTCCCTCCTCAGCTAGTTTTTACCCTGGGAATCTCTCTCTCTCTCTCTCTCTCTCTCTCTCTCTCTCTCTCTCTCTCTCTCTCTCTCTCTCTCTCTCTCTCTCTCTCTCTCTCTCTCTCTCTCTCTCTCTCTCTCTCTCTCTCTCTCTCTCTCTCTCTCTCTCTCTCTCTCTCTCTCTCTCTCTCTCTCTCTCTCTCTCTCTCTCTCTCCTCTCTCTCTCTCTTCTCTCTCTCTCTCTCTCTCTCTCTCTCTTCTTCTTCTCTCTTCTCTCATCTCTTCTCTCTCTCTCTTCTCCTAATCTCCTCTCTCTCCCTTTTTTTACCTTGTCTCGCTTTCATTTTTCCTTATGGGTTCACATTGTTCCCTTATTCCCCTTCCCTTTGACCTTCTCCTTCATTTCCTTAGGTTCCATGACAAGACACACATGCTGATTTGTATAAATTTCGAAATAAAAGAAAATGTTTCTTTGTATCCCCTCCTATACCATTCTTCCTCTTTTCCCCAGTCCTCCCTCAATCCTCTATATTCTCCCTCTGCCTTTCACTTCCTTCCACTCTTCCCTCCCCCTTGACGTCCAGCAGCGCTGTGCCACGTAGAACGTGGTCTCAAATTTGTATGTTTTCACTATCCAAATTTAGTGATGTTTATTCCTTTAGTGGGTCGTCCTTGTGCTATTATTGACGGTGCTTTTCAGGGTAGGGAGTAGTATGTTAGTGGTGGTGGTGCTGGTTGTTTAGTGGGGAGGTAGGTTTAGTAGGGGTGGTGGTGCTGGTTGTTTAGTGGGGAGGTAGGTTTAGTGCGGATGCAGGTTTAGTAGGGGTGGTGGTGCAGTTTGAAGTCTGTTTTTTTTTAACATTCTACAGTAGTCTCTGTGTTCAAACAGATGCATTTTAATTCTGGTTGTGATAACGTTAAGCCTCGGAATTTACCACAGGAAATATAAGGGAATGCAAAGGTGACTTAATAGAGCGAGTCTTGTGTCAGCTTGTACCAAGCTCTGTTGAAGTCCTTTATGAATTCTGCCACTGACTTATACACTCCTAGTGGCGCATGTTGTGCAGTCAGGGGGATCTTTAAGCATGTAATAATATTAGTAATGATATATACCTTACCTTTGATATACCTTTGAAGAGTTTCGAGAGTTTATCTACTCTCTGAGCCCGGCCATGGGACAGGCTCGTCTGGTGCTTGCCTGGTCAACCAGGCTGTTGCTGCTGGAGGCCCGCTGCCCCACATCCATCACAGTCTGGTTGATCTGGCACCCGATGAAGATACTTGTCCAGTTTCCTCTTGAAGGCTTCTACACTGGTTCCAGCCGTGTTTCGGATATCTTCTGGTAAGATGTTGAATAGTCTGGGACCCCGGATGTTAATACAGTGTTCCCGTATTGTCCCCACCGCACCCCTGCTCCTCACTGGGTTTATTTTACACTTTCTCCCATATCTCTCACTCCAGTATGTTGTTATTGCAGTGTGCAGATTTGGGACCAGGCCCTCAAGTACTTTCCAAATATATATTATCATGTCTCTCTCTCTCTCCTCCGCTCCAATGAGTACATGTTCAAGACTTAAAGGCGTTCCCAATAATTTAGATGTTTCAATGGCTCAATGTGAGCCGTAAACGATCTCTGAATTTGTTCCAGCTCTGATATTTCTCCTGCCCTGAACGGGGCCGTCAGCACTGAGCAGTATTCTAAGTGAGGGAGCACTAGCGATTTGAAGAGTGTCACCATCGGCATTATTTCCCTTGTTTTGAAAGTTCTCAATACCCACCCTGTCATCTTCCTGGCTGTTGTGATCTTTGTCTTGTTATGGTCTTTAAAAGACAGATCAGCAGACATAATTATTCCCAAGTCCTTTACGTGATCCTTTCGTTCTATGTGGTGACCCTCTTGCGTTTTGTATATAGTGTTCCTTTTGAGTTCTTCATTTTTTCCATACCTAAGCAGCTGAAACTTATCACTATTGAACGTCATGTTGTTCTCCACTGCCCATTGGACGACCTTGCTTATGTCCTCCTGTAATTTTTCAGTGTCCTCTACCGTAGTGACTTTCATGCTTATTTTAGTGTCATCTGTAAATGATACAAAAGTGTGCTGGGTGTTTTTATCTATGTCTGCTATGAGGATGAGAAACAGCAGAGGTGCCAGGACAGTGCCTTGGGGCACTGAGCTTTTGACCTCGCTGATGCTGGATCTTGCCCTGTTTACTACTACTTTTTGTGTTCTGTGTGTTAGGAACTCAAATATCCATCTGCCTACCTTCCCAGTAATGCCTATGGCCCTCATTTTGTACGCTATCACTCCATGATCTCATTTGTCAAACGCTTTTGCAAAATCTGTGTAAATCACATCTGCGTTTTGGATGAATAGTTTAGGATTTTGTTTTCCTTGAACGCCGATTCTTTCAAAAAAACATTCTCGCATGTAAAACCTTAAGCAACAACAACGATGAACTATTATAGTTTATATGCAAGACTGACAGTATGACCATCGTGATCATAAGAGTGACAGTATGACCATCGTGATCATAAGAGTGACAGTATGACCATCGTGATCATAAGAGTGACAGTATGACCATCGTGATCATAAGAGTGACAGTATGACCATCGTGATCATAAGAGTGACAGTATGACCATCATGATCATAAGAGTGACAGTATGACCATCGTGATCATAAGAGTGACAGTATGACCATCATGATCATAAGAGTGACAGTATGACCATCGTGATCATAAGAGTGACAGTATGACCATCATGATCATAAGAGTGACAGTATGACCATCGTGATCATAAGAGTGACAGTATGACCATCGTGATCATAAGAGTGACAGTATGACCATCGTGATCATAAGAGTGACAGTATGACCATCGTGATCATAAGAGTGACAGTATGACCATCGTGATCATAAGAGTGACAGTATGACCATCGTGATCATAAGAGTGACAGTATGACCATCGTGATCATAAGAGTGACAGTATGACCATCATGATCATAAGAGTGACAGTATGACCATCATGATCATAAGAGTGACAGTATGACCATCATGATCACAAGAGTGACAGTATGACCATCATGATCATAAGAGTGACAGGATGACCATCATGATCATAAGAGTGACAGGATGACCATCATGCTCATAAGAGTGACAGGATGACCATCATGCTCATAAGAGTGACAGGATGACCATCATGCTCATAAGAGTGACAGTATGACCATCATGCTCATAAGAGTGACAGTATGACCATCATGCTCATAAGAGTGACAGTATGAGCATCATGCTCATAAGAGTGACAGTATGAGCATCATGATCATAAGAGTGACAGTATGAGCATCATGATCATAAGAGTGACAGTATGAGCATCATGATCATAAGAGTGACAGTATGAGCATCATGATCATAAGAGTGACAGTATGAGCATCATGATCATAAGAGTGACAGTATGAGCATCATGATCATAAGAGTGACAGTATGAGCATCATGATCATAAGAGTGACAGTATGAGCATCATGATCATAAGAGTGACAGTATGAGCATCATGATCATAAGAGTGACAGTATGAGCATCATGATCATAAGAGTGACAGTATGAGCATCATGATCATAAGAGTGACAGTATGAGCATCATGATCATAAGAGTGACAGTATGAGCATCATGATCATAAGAGTGACAGTATGAGCATCATGATCATAAGAGTGACAGTATGAGCATCATGATCATAAGAGTGACAGTATGACCATCATGATCATAAGAGTGACAGTATGACCATCATGATCATAAGAGTGACAGTATGACCATCATGATCATAAGAGTGACAGTATGACCATCATGATCATAAGAGTGACAGTATGACCATCATGATCATAAGAGTGACAGTATGACCATCATGATCATAAGAGTGACAGTATGACCATCATGATCATAAGAGTGACAGTATGACCATCATGATCATAAGAGTGACAGTATGACCATCATGATCATAAGAGTGACAGTATGACCATCATGATCATAAGAGTGACAGTATGACCATCATGATCATAAGAGTGACAGTATGACCATCATGATCATAAGAGTGACAGTATGACCATCATGATCATAAGAGTGACAGTATGACCATCATGATCATAAGAGTGACAGTATGACCATCATGATCATAAGAGTGACAGTATGACCATCATGCTGGCTGCTGTAGTTGACAGCTTGTAGTCTAATGTAGTGAAAGGAACAAAGCCATATGTATCTCGAAGAGCAGAATTGTATGTAGAGAGCAGCAGCAGAGCTCTATGTAGGGGGCAGCAGCAGCAAAGGTGTATGTAGGGAGCAGCAACAGAGGTGTATGTAGGGAGCAGCAACAGTAGAGGTGTATGAGGAGCAGCAGAGCTGTATGTAGGAGCAGCAGCAGAGCTGTATGTAGGGCAGCAGCAGCAAAGGTGTATGTAGGGACAGCAACAGAGGTGTATGTAGGGAGCAGCAACAGAGTGTATGTAGGGAGCAGCAGCAGAGCTTATGTAGGGAGCAGCAGCAGAGCTGTATGTAGGGGGCAGCAGCAGCAAAGGTGTATGTAGGGAGCAGCAACAGAGGTGTATGTAGGGAGCAGCAACAGTAGAGGTGTATGTAGGGAGCAGCAGCAGAGCTGTATGTAGGGTGCAGCAGCAGAGCTGTATGTAGGGAGCAGCAGAGGCTGTAGAGGAGCAGCAGCAGAGCTGTAGTGGGAGCAGCAGCAGAGCTGTATGTAGGGGCAGCAGCAGCAAAGGTGTATGTAGGGAGCAGCAACAGAGGTGTATGTAGGGAGCAGCAACAGTAGAGGTGTATGTAGGGAGCAGCAGCAGAGCTGTATGTAGGGTGCAGCAGCAGAGCTGTATGTAGGGAGCAGCAGCAGAGCTGTATGTAGGGGGTAGCAGCAGCAAAGGTGTATGTAGGGAGCAGCAACAGTAGAGGTGTATGTAGGGAGCAGCAACAGTAGAGGTGTATGTAGGGAGCAGCAACAGTAGAGGTGTATGTAGGGTGCAGCAGCAGAGCTGTATGTAGGGTGCAGCAGCAGAGCTGTATGTAGGGAGCAGCAGCAGAGGTGTATGTAGGGAGCAGCAGCAGAGCTGTATGTAGGGAGCAGCAGCAGCAGAGCTGTATGTAGGGAGCAGCAGCAGAGCTGTATGCAGGGAGCAGAAACAGAGGTGTATGTAGTGTGAGCAACAGAGCAGTATGTAGTGTGAGCAACAGAGCAGTATGTAGTGTGAGCAACAGAGCCGTATGTAGTGTGAGCAACAGAGCTGTATGTAGTGTGATCAACA